>BSBK01005772.1:0-600000 GCA_027943335.1 Chamaecyparis obtusa
TTACCTCTTTCCAATTCCTTGCTATATGTCCCATGCTTGTTACATGCATAACAAGTTTGGCCTACTGAATTGCACTCATCTTTGGATGGTTCAAAATTATCTTTATTGTGACCTCTACTCTCCTTAGCATCTGTGGTGTCTTCTGGTCCTTTCTTTCTTTCTCACATGTCATCAATATGATTTTGTCCTTCATTGAATCCAATGTCACTGGTATCTCCTTTAAGCTTTCGAGCATATAACTGAGATTCTATCAGATCCTTGCTTTTGTGTAATTTTTCAATGTGATTCTTGGCATCTTTCAATTCAGATTCCAAGTTCTCTTTTATGTTTCTTAGCTCCAAGATTTCCATGTTTGCTTGTCTCAATTCTTCATTCAATTAAAGGTTCTCCTTGATTTGTTCTTCATAGACATCTTGATTGTTCATTAGCTTATCATCCAATTCTTCAATCTATTCTTTCAGGGATGAATTTTCTTCATTCATATTTTTTATCATTATCCCTAAATCACTGGTAGAGCATTCTTTTAAATCTTTTATTAGCCTTTTTATGACTGCTTGAGCATCACTGACTTTTTCTTTTAGTTCTTCAATTTCTTTTTTAGATCTGTCCAGGTCTTCAAGAGAAGCTTCAAGATTTCTTTTTAGATGTTTTATTTCTACTTTGTCCATGATCTCCTCAAGTGTTTTAAACTTCTTTTCTGAGGACTAGAGCTTTGATACCAATTGTTTGGAATGGGAACACTAAACTGGGGGGGGGGGGGTGAATCAATGTTCACTTAATTTGACCTTTTACTTTTCTTCTAAAACCTAACTTGAATGCTTAAGTACTTAAATGAACATCAACATAAATAAGAAACATGAACAAAACACATAACACCATTGTGGCTACGGGGAAACCCAAATAGGTAAAAACCCTAGTTGGAATTTACAGCCACTAATAATATGTACTAGTGTTTTATGAGCCTTGTTAGAAGATCCTTAACCTTGTTAGGATTTTCTTTACATTATATTTAGTACAGTGACCTTGTCAAGGGTCAGACCCTATTAGGAGTCTTTTACAATAACCTTGTTAGGGGTGTGGACTCACTATACTAGAGCTCACTACTCAAGTGGTGAAGTCCAGAACCTTATGATCTTAGATACACACTATATCTGCAAGATGAACTGGCACTATGACATTGCTTGTCTAATCAGTTCCTTTGATGTGCTGATTATTTGACCTCTTGCAAAGATCTAATACAACTTATTAATTCTTTGAACACTTTTTCTTTGCTTCTCCTAACTCTATATCAACTCTCATGCCTAATTATAACAACGCATCTAATATTTATATGCGTATACAAAATAGTTAACTAGGTCAGCCCTTTAACCGATTACATACAACGCTTCCAATTCAATTGGCTCAAGCGTGTTTACAAAAAAATTTAATTATATGTCTACAACCTAATTACAATAGTTGCATAGCCCTTACACAGCAATAATATAACCACTAACCAAAATACCAACAGTCGGCTGCTTGCACTGTTCTTCTCTGGCATTCACTGTCTATGCAACTTAAACTCTCTGTATCTTCCTCATACTAAATCTTTTGATTATGCGCTCTTAGACTTAGCATGAATATGGTCTTACAAACTTAACTTCTAGGGCACATACCATAATTCTATCATATGCATGTGTGCTAATGCTCTGACCTTCAAGTACTCTATACACTGTCTAGTCTTCAACACTTAGCCAATTTTTGATCTTCTTATCAAGTGCGTTGACTCCAAAACACTATATAACTTTTTTTCCATAATTAAAACACTATGTTAAGTCATATACACTAGTATAGTCAACTTTCCAACATTAACTAGGTCAGCCTATAACTGATTACATACAACACTACCAATTAAATTGGCTCAAGCGTGTTTACAAACAAACATAATTATATGTCTACAACCTAATTACAATAGGTGCATAGCCTTTACAAAACAATATTATAGTCACTAATCAAATTACCAATAGTTGGCTACATACTCTATTTTGTTCTGCCATTCACTAGCTAGGTAACTTCCATTGTCTGTATCTTCATCATACTATATCTTCTGATCATGTGCTTGTTAGAAATAGGGAATACTGAGAGGGGGGGTGAATCAATATTCTAAAAACTTTTACTTTTGCTCAATTATGGATATAATAGATTATCTTAACACATGCATAACATAAGAAGCTAAACAACATGCATAGCAATAAAACTAAAGAACTGATAACACATTATTTGTTCTTGAGGAAACCTTGGCTAAGGGAAAACCTCGGTGGGGATGGTACCTACAAATATCCACTAATCAAAAGTATCTTGTTAAGGATGTTGACCCTGTTAGGAGTCTAATACATGCATATAGTGTCTTAGTCCTGATTAAGGGGACTATAGGCCTTGTTCGAAGCCTCAACCCTATTAGGAGTTGGTAGTACATAAAGTGATTACTAGATGAGCCCACTGCCCAAACAATTAATGTACAATATACACTAATTACAAAAGAAGGCTAAGATACATAACCTTATACTGCTTGTATCAATATCTCTTCACTGCTCTTTCACTATTGCTATTACATATGCATCATATATCTCTCTTTCTTCTTTCTTACATATTACTTCTTGATTACATTACATTTATACAAGTTATTAGGAATAATTAACTTTCCGGTTGGCTATCATATTAAAAATAACTTTATGCAAGGGTTAACTCTTTAACAATTCTATCTTCATATTTTGTCCTATCAGCTTGACATTATCTTTAGTAAAACTATCATAAATTCTTCTGTACATGTCATACTAACTTATGATCTGAGATAAGTCTTCAATAGTCATCATAGATTCTATGTTCAAGTGTGCAAGCACTGAACTTACTCCATTCAACATTGCAAACAAAAGTTGTCTCCAAGTTCACTGGTAAAAACACTATCTCATACTTAGACAATTTTGCATTGCACTCTGACATACTAGCTCTTTGATGTGTATGATCTTCATGTAGATCATATGTTTCTATAATGACAACATCTATATAACCAACTCAGCCAAATTGCCAACAATCTCCCCCTTTGTCATTGGTGGCTACATATGAGAAAATTGGCTAAGTCTACAACTTCAAAATCTCAAAATTGTGGCCATAGTATAAATATATACTATCCTTATAACTCCAAAACAAACTTATCTCTAATATAGTACTCCCCCTAAGAGTATCAATCCTTATCATTTTCTTATCAATTTTCTGCTATATATCTCTCCCCCTTTGACAACAATGACAAAATAAAGGTAAGGAGGTTTACAAAACTATATTCACAAAAAGATTATACCTTAATTCAATATTGCAAAGCCGGTAGGCTTGCAACACAATCTACAAAATCAATCTTTATAGCCTCTAACTCCTTCTCCCATTATTTCTTAATACAATCTACCACACTAAGTAGTGCGCTCAATCCATAAGATGATATCTCACATGCTTGGAGATTCTCAAAGTTAAACTTTTGAAAAGATGTCTTAGTTGAAAGACATTCTTCCAATTGTCCTTCAATAATACTTAACTTCATAGAAGTGTGCTCTCTTAAAAGAGTGAATCTTTTCATTTTCCTATCTTTTTCATCTTGCAAAATTCTGATTTCATCATATATCTTATGAATTTTCTTCTCAACATCAAATACCTTCACATTGGGGCTTGAAAGAAAGTTAGTTTCATTCTGAATTTTTGCTTCCTTCATCTTCATCTTCTGATCTTCTTCTACTTTCAAGGTCTCTGACTTTGTACACTAGATGTACAATGATTTTTCTCTTTCCAAATTCTTCCTCAAGTCCTTTATACAAATATCAAGATTGTTGATATCATTTCTAATATTCTGGCTAATGTTCAAAAGAATTTTGGCCTCATAGGCTACTTTCACTTTCACGTTTGCTATATCAGATAAATTTGTGAATTCACTATCAAAAGTGTTCATCACTTTCTTTGCTTTCT
Source organism: Chamaecyparis obtusa (assembly GCA_027943335.1). Classification (NCBI taxonomy): domain Eukaryota; kingdom Viridiplantae; phylum Streptophyta; class Pinopsida; order Cupressales; family Cupressaceae; genus Chamaecyparis; species Chamaecyparis obtusa. The sequence continues at coordinate 3,985 of BSBK01005772.1, forward strand.
CCAGAGGGACAACTTCTACAATTTGTGTAGTTACAATGCCTTGTAACTTCTCAGTAAGTTCCTTCAGGCATCTTCAAGTCTTTTTAATTTCTTGTTCTTTCTAATGATCTTGTTCAAGGATGTGATCAATTCCATCTGATCATCATCATCTACTTCCTTTCCCAAATAATCAATCATAGATCCAATCTAATTCTTCTTTCTAGTCTCAGGAGTAAAACTGGACCTTCTTTAGTGGGAATAGGTACTTGTTTTTTTGTCACTGAGGGTTCTATGACTATGGTCTCTATTTTCTCTTCTCAATTGGTAGTTTCCTGCTCTTCAAAAGTTGAATTGTCAACAATGTTTTCCAGATTCTTGAATACATTATCATCAGTATCCAAGGTGATCTTCATTCCTTCTACATTCATGACTTCATCTCCAATGTTAATGGATGGTGGAGAGGGAATGTCCTCTTGTTTTGTTTCACCTGCTTGCTCTGCTACAATTCATGGTTCTCCAACATTTTCTAACATAACCTTGATGATTGCTTGCTCTGTTTCTGAATTAACTTCTTCATATATGCCTCCCATAATATGAATGGTTCTCTTCTTGGTTCTCAAATGGGTGCTTAAATCTTTCATGATTTGACTAAAGTGTGCTTCATCTTTTACAACACAAATCTTTCTTACAAGCTTTTCTCTAATAGATGTATCTTCCTCTAATGCTCTTTTCTTCCTATTCACAAGTTTATTGTACAAATCATTAGGTATCTTACCCTGAATTGTATCAAACTTCTTATTAGACAAAATCATATTCTTTACCACTGCATTTTCTAGATTTAATCTCTCTACATAATCATAGAGTTCATAATTCTTATTCATTCTTGTAAAGTCTCCATCCTGAATGATCTACTCATTAAGCTTCTCAACTTTAGGTTTCCAAGTTTTCTTCTTAATAGAAGTGCCATCATCTTCTATTTCTACAATTTTGCTTCTTGATCCTTCTCAATTTCTTCCACTTTCACCTTAACTTGTGTTTCTTCTTGTTGTGCTGCAATTGATGATAAAGGTGGAATAGAAAAAAATTCTTTTTGTCCAATATCTTTGATTTCTTCTACTATTAGCTTTGCTACCAAGAATTCAATTCTTTTGCCGCTTCTTTCCAAAAAGCTAATTATGCTAACCTGCAAAACTTAAAACTTCTTGCGATCTCCCAAAACATAATATTTTTCTTTGCACTCTTAACCATAGAATTAGAACATCATATGTTAGGAATGAATGCTAAAGCCTTTGGTAGTCATTCTATAGAATTTGTTGTCACATTCATGACTATGATTGTCATTGATGTCAACACAGTGATATTCTAGAGTTTAGCAGAGAAGCAGGCACAGTTTTTATTTTGCGCACATGTTATATTGCAGATTGAGTTATGCATAGTTGATGGTATGTTCTTTGGTAATATGAGGATATCTCCTAATTGGGATGGAATATAATTCTATGTAGTTAAAGGGAAGTTTGAGACTCATTGGTGGTGATGTGGTTCATAGTGCAAACTTTGAGGTCACATGATTGGAAAGTTATTGTATCTCGAAGCTGACAGTTTTATGTAATTTTGATGTAGCATGTTGAAATTATTATTTTGTATTTGGATGCCAACTCATTTGTAATTATTTGAGTGTGGTATAAAGGAAGGAATGTTTTCCTTGATGTAATGGGATTGTAATAGTTTTAATATGAAATTGTGAAAGTTGTGATGCGAATATATGCATGAAGTGAAGAAAAGAGCTAATTCAGTGATGAAGGAAGACTTGTGAAGTACAGAGATTTGGATTTGTGATCTTGTGTAGCAGAGAGTGCAGTTTTGGCACAGTGTGAAGGAGGTAAAATATTTCATATTATTCTATTGAATAATCCTAAGATCTATTGGACAATGAGTTTAGAGATATTGCCTTGAAGCTATTGGGTAGTGGGTCCTTCTGTCTTCCATAACTTTTAATAGGGTTAGAATCTTTTAACTATGACACCTAACAAGTATATATCAAGACATCATCCTATTGAACAAGTGATTGGAAGTTTGGATAGAGGAGTTAGGACTAGAGAGAAGGTACATTTATGTTTGATTTCTCAAATTGAACCTAAGTCTACTAATGAAGATTGTGAAGATGAACATTGGATTAAAGCTATGAAAGAAGAATTGGATTAGATTCAAAAGAACAAGACATGAGAATTGGTCCCTAGACCTTAAGACAAAAATGTGATTGGAACTAAATGGGTATTTAGGAACAAGATGAATGAACAAGGAGAAGTAATTAGAAACAAAACAAGATTGGTATGTAAGGGATACTCACAACAAGAAGGAATTGACTATGAAGAGACTTTTGCCCCTGTGGCAAGACTTGTAGCAGTAAGAATATTTTTGGCTTATGTAGCATTTAAGAAATTCAAAGTGTATCAGATGGACATGAAGTCAACATTTCTAAATGGTGAATTAGAAGAAGTCTACATTGAGTAGCCTGAAGGTTTTTCTTTGACTCAAGAAGGAGACATGGTATGTAAACTAAAGAAAGCATTGTATGGACTAAAGCAAGCACCTAGAACTTGGTATGCTAGATTAGATAAGTATTTGTTAAAGTTGGGATTTAAAAAAGGAACAACTAATAGTAACTTATACACAAAAGAAATTAAGAATGGATTGTTAGTTTTGGTTATTTTTTGTTGATGACATTACTTTTGGAGGAGAAGATGAAGCTAGTGACAAATTTGCTGATGAAATGAAGACAAAATTTGAAATGAGTATGACTAGAGAAATGAAATACTTTTTAGGATTACAAATAACACAAAATAAAGATGGTATCTTTATAAGTCAGAAAAAGTACTTGAATGATTTGTTGAAAATATTTGGTATGGAGAATTGTAAACCAGTTGGAACACCTATGGTTACAAGAGATAAACTATCTAGTAAAGATGAGACACCAGCAGTTGAGAAAAAGAAATACAGATCCATGATTGGTGGATTGCAATACTTGACACACACTAGACCAGCTTTAGAACATTCAGTTGGAATGGTAGCAAGATTTCAAGCTGAACCTAGAGAGTCACATTATGCAGCAGTAAAGAGGATATTGAGATATCTTAAAGGCACAATAGACTATGGATTGTGGTATGAAACTTCTGATGATTTTACCCTATGTGCATATACTGATGCTGATTGGGGAGGTAGTGTTGATGATAAGAAAAGCACCAGTGGTGGAGCCTTTTTTCTTGGTTGAGAAAAAAGTAGAATTATATCTCATAGAGTATAGTAGAAGTAGAATATGTAGCAACAAAAAATAATTGTAATTAGATAATTTGGATGAAGCAGATGTTGATGCACATTGGAATCAAGTTTGATGAGCCTATTGTCATACATTGTGACAATACAAGTACAATTAGTATGTCTAAGAATCCTATATTACATTCTAAAACTAAGCATATAGAGATCAAGTATCATGTTGTAAGAGAGAAAGTAGCTGAGAAAGAAGTTAGACTGGCGTACATAAGCACAAAGGAGCAGATAGCAGATATATTTTCAAAGCCTTTTCCTCAGGATACATTTTAGTATCTAAGAGGTATGCTTGGGGTTATGCCCCAACCTACTCTTGAGTAAAGATGTAGATGGTTGCATCTGTCCTGTGGAATATGGCCCTATCTATTTTCTAGATTGGATGTTGGTACTTCCTCTATGGGGGAGTATGTATATTTGAGTTGAGTCATTGAGGACTCTAGTGAATATTTTTTCTGAATAGTGTCTTTTGACATTGAACTATTTTTTGAAATAGTGATGGAATTTCTATCATTGATGTCAATGGGGGAGAGAATCATCAAAAAAATTGAGGAACTACATTTGTTGGAGAGACTGAATAGGATAACGAAGCAAGATTTGATTGATGAAGAGCAGCAGAGCAGTTGAGCAGTAGTGGTTGCATTTTTGGAACATTGGATATTTTTTCATCTATGTTTCCATCAATGCCAATGGGGGAGATTGTTAGGAATGAATGTTGAAGCCTTTGGTAGTCATTTTGTAGCAGTGGTTGTTGCATTCATGACTATGATTGTCATTCCTGTCAACACAATGATATTCTGGAGTTTAGCAGAGAAGCAGGCATAGTTTTGTTTTGCACACATGTTATATTGCAAATTGAGTTATGAAAAGTTGATGGTATGTTCTTTGGTGTGTTATTAGACTATGTTTAAGAGTGCAAAAGGAAATTCATTTATTCATGAAAGTTATACGCATTTTGGTGAAGCAATATTCTAGCAGTGTTCCTGAGTAGCAATTTTTGGTAATCAGAGGATATCTCCTAATCGGGATGGAATCTGATTCTACGTAGTTAAAGGGAAGTTTGAGGACTCATTGGTGGTGACATCATTCATAGCACAAACTTTGAGGTCACATGATTGGAAAGTTATTATATCTGGAAGTTGACAGTTTTATGTAATTTTGATGTAGCGTGTTGAAATTATTATTTTGTATTTACATGCCAACTCATTTGTAATTATTTGAGTGTGGTGATGGGATTGTAATAGTTTTGATATGAAATTGTGAAATTTGTGATTCGAATATATGCATGAAGTGAAGAAAAGAGCGAATTCGGTGATGAAGGAAGACTTGTGAAGTACGGAGATCTGGATTTGTGATCTTGTGTAGTAGAGAGTATAGTTTTGGCATAGTGTGAAGGAGGTAACATATTTCATATTATTCTATTGAATAATCCTAAGATCTGTTGGACAGTGAGTTCAGAGATCTTGCCTTGAAGCTGTTTGGGCAGTGGGTCCTTCTGTCTTCCATAACTCCTAACAGGGTTAGAATCTTTTAACAGGGATTCAAAATCTCCTAATAGAGATTCATATGTACTAAATGTATTTCATAAGACTCCTAACAAGGTCCATCCTTTGATAAGGAACTTTCATATTAGTGCATCATTTTGTGGGCATCATTCCCACCGGGGTTTACTCTTTGATCAAGAGGTTCCCTAGTTAACATATCTTGTGTTATTGTGTCATTGTGTATGATTATATTTCTATGGTTGGTTACTACATTTATTATATGGTTTAAAGCTATTGAAGTTGATAAATGGTTTAATTATCAGATAACTAATTCACCCCCCCTCTTAGTTATCTTGGTGGTCTTTACTTTCTAACATCATATACTACCTTCCATTAACTACACAAGACTCAATTCATCATATATCTACTTCTACACTAATCTAAGTTCCTATTCTACTGTAATTTCCATAAATTAAGTACTTTGAGATGGGACAGGCAAAGATTCATTATTACCTTTTAATGCTTCACCTTCCTGAATACCTTCAATGTTTAATATGTCTCCTTGATCTATGCTTTTGATAAACTTCACTTCATCTAAATTACTATAGCATCCTTTCTAACTGTTACTTGCATCTTCATTTCTTCTTGCATGATTTCTGGGATTAGGATTAGGATGAAAAACTCTATTATTCAATCTGCAAAACCTTGCTATATGTCCAATCTTGTTGCATATCTAAAAAAACAATTCCATTGCTTCCATATCTTGGTCCAGGTTGATTGATCTATGATCTCTAGTTTCTAGCAATGTGTCCAACCTTGTTGCATCTATAACATATTACTCCATTTCTTCTTTTCATATCTTTAGTAGATTTCTTATCTACATTATTAGTATTCCTAAACATTCTACTACCATCATTATTCTCAATAAATTTAGGTTTCCTGCATTCAATAGCTCTATATCCAAAACCATGACAATTATAACAATAACCATTAAGAGGTTTGAATTGCTTACCTATGTAATCTCTCTTCATATGACCAATAGTATTACAAGAAAAATAGCTACCTTTGAATTCTCTTTGCATACATTTGGGTGATTCCTCTTGCTTAGGTGATTCTTCTTCTTTAGGTGTATCTTCAGACTTGTTAATCTCATCAGAATTCTTCTCATCTATGCTTTCAGATATTTTCAGATCTATTTCCTTTCTTTCTTCATTTTCTTTAAAAGTGTTGAATCTAAGACTAGTCTTATCATAGAATGGTTTTTGATAAGATATTTGTTCATCAATCTTCTCACTAGTTGAATATAGCCTTTCAAGTTTTTGTTTGGATTGAGTCAGTTCACCTTTCATAGTTTTATTGTATTTCTCAAGTTCAACATATTGCAAATTGACTTTCTCAAGTTCAGATGTTACTTTACCAAGTTTAGATTTTAGTCTTTCATTTTCAGTCTTTAGACTTTTATTCTCAGATTTCAGATTTGCTTCATTCTTACCATTTCCATCTTTTAGACTAAGCTTCAAATTTTCTATCTTCAGTTCATGCTTAAGGATCTCAATTTCTTTTTCTAAATTGTCATCACAATATTCAATAAAAACTTTGGATTCCTTTTCAGATCTCAGATCTTCCAACTTGTTTTTTAGTATCTCAATGAGGTTCTTTTCATCATCATATTTTATTTTCAAAGTGTCTCTTTCAATAGTAAGGAAGTCAATCTATTCAAGAGCTTCTTCAAGATTCTTCTGTAGTTGATCCATATCCATAGAGATCTTACTCAAGCTACTAGGCTTTCCTTGAATGATTCTTTTCTAAGTAAATAAGGTCTGATACCAATTTTTAGAAATAGGGAATACTGAGAGGGGGGAGGTGAATCAATATTCTAAAAACTTTTACTTTTTCCCAATTATGAATATAAAAGATTATCTTAACACATGCATAACATAAGAAGCTAAACAACATGCATAGAAATAAAACTAAAGAACTCATAAAACATTATTTGTTCTCAAGGAAACCCTAGCCAAGGGAAAACCTCAGTGGGGATGGTACCCACAAAGATCCACTAATCAAAAGTATCTTGTTAAGGATGTTGACCTTGTTAGGAGTCTATTACATGCATATAGTCTCTCAGTCTTGATTAAGGGACTATAGGCCTTGTTAGAAGCCTCAACCCTGTTAGGAGTTGGCAGTATAGAAAGTGATTACTAGATGAGCCCACTACCCAAACAAGTAATGTACAATATACACTGATTAAAAAAGAATTTTGAGGTACATAAACTTATACTGCTTGCATCAATATCTCTTCATTGCTCTTTCACTATTGCTATTACATATGCATCATATATCTCTCTTTCTTTTTTCTTACATATTACTGCTTGATTACATTACATTTATACAAGTTATGAGGATTAATAACTTTCCAGTCAGCTATCATATTAAAAATAAATTTATCCAAGTGTTAAAATCTAGGATGTCATCCCTTTATATTGTTAAGTCATTATTTTGATAAAAAAAATAATCCCTTAACTCTTTATTAATTTTGTCTTCATATTCTATCCTGTCGGCTTGACACTATCTTTAGTAAAACTGTCATAACTTCTTTCATACATGCTGTACTAACTAGTGCTATGAGATGAGTCTTCAATAGTCATCATAGAGTCTATTTTCTAGTGTGCAAGCACTAAAATTAATTCAATCAACATCGCAAACAAAAACTATCTCTAGGTTCACTAGTAAAAACATTGTCTCATACTTAGACAATTTCGCATTACACTCTGACATACTAGCTCTCTGACCTCTGCAATCATCATGTAGATCATATGTTGCCATAATGAAAACATCTATGTAACCAACTCAACCAAATTTCCAATAGGACATGATATCAGCACAATATCATGGGCACAGAGGTTAACTGTTAGTACAGATAGTTATATAGCAATTGGTGTTAGTAGTGGTCCTGATAGAGTAACAGATAGTGTTTTGTGTATGGTTGTCTGCACAGTTATCATGGAGCCTTATGCACTTGGATATATGTTGAAGACATGTTACTGATGTTAATTGCATGGATGCATGGTCTTATGATGAATGCAAGTAAAGTTATGCAGTCATTATTCACTAGGAGCAGTTTCTTGTGTTTGTTCAGAAGAGAGGACAAAGATTCTATTGGTTCTTGAGTTGCACCTATCTTGAGGGTATGCACTCTTGGAGTTAAGCTTGGAGAAGTGTTATTGATGTTTGGTTAAGAGTGCTTGAGTTAATTCAGCTTATAAAGAAATTTCCAGTTGTTTTGGTAGAGCTGACAATGTGTAGAGTGCATCTACATTTATTTTATCAAACAGGTCCTAGAATGAATTGCATGCATAATAGAGCTGACATAATGTTTATTTGAGTTTGTTATAGTTTTTCTAATATGATTTTAGGATGGTTCTAATAGGCCAACTTGATTTTATCATTTGGAGGAAAGATATTTATAGGCAGTCATTTGTGATTGCTTGGGTGTGGTTCATGGTTGATTAAGCGGATGAGAGAAAAGTGTGAAAAGTGTTGAGCCATCAGAAGAAGGTCTATGTGACCAAGTAAAGCACTTGTTCTATTCATTGGAATTGATCTAGATAGAAAATTAAAGTGTAGTTCACCAAGATCTAGATATAGTGTGTATCTGTTATTCAGAAGGTTGTATCCTTCACCCATTTGAGTAGTGAGCTCTCAGACAATGCATCCTCTCCCCTAATAGAGACAATTTTAAAAAACTCCTAACAGGGTCTGACCCTTGACTAGGTCTACTATACATAATATATTGTAAAGCTACTCCTAACAGGGTAAAGGAACATCTAACAAGGATTATTATACACTAGTACAGAATATTATACTTTATGTTTAAGTATACTTAACTAGATAAAGAATTGAATATTGTAGATAACTGATTCACCCACCCACCCCCCCCCCCCCCCCCCCACCCTTAGTTATCTCTTGGGAATATTCCTAACAATAAGATGGTAAGAGTATATTCATGCTTAGTCTAAGAGCATTGTTGGAAATTTGGCTGAGTTGGTTACATAGATGTTTTCATTATGGAAACATATGATCTACATGAAGATCGCACAGGTCAGAGAGCTAATATGTCAGGGTGCAATGTGAAATTGTCTGAGTATGAGAAAGTGTTTTTACCAATGAACCTGGAGATAGTTTTTGTTTGCGATGTTGATTGGAGTAAGTTCAATGCTTGTGAACTTGAACATAGACTCTATGATGACTATTCAAGACTCATCTCAGAGTGCAAGTCAGTATGGTATGTACAGAAGAAGTTATGATAGTTTTACTAAAGACAATGTCAAGCTGACAAGACATAATATGAAGATAGAATTAATAAAGAGTTAAGGGATTATTTTATTTATCAAAATAATGACTTAAAAATATAAAGGGATGACATCCTAGATGTTAACCATTGGATAAAGTTATTAATCCTAATAACTTATATAAAGGTAATGTAATCAAAAGTAATATGTAGTGAGATATATGATGCATATGTAATAGCGATAGTGAAAGAGCAATGAAGAGATATTGATGCAAGCAATATAAGGTTATGTACCTTAACCATCTTTTGTAATTACTATATATTATACATTACTTGTTTGGGCAGTGGGCTCATCTAGTAATCACTATCTGTATTGCCAACTCCTAATAGGGTTGAGGCTTCTAAAAAGGCCTATAGTCCCTTAATCAGGACTGTGACACTATATGCATGTAGTAGACTCCTAACACGGTCAACATCCTTAACATGATACTTTTGATTAGTGGATCTTTGTGGGTACCATCCCCATCGAGGTTTTCCCTTGGCCAAGGTTTCCTCAAGAAAAAATAATGTGTTATGAGTTCTTTAGTTTTATTGCTATGCATGTTGTTTAGCTTCTTATGTTATGCATGTGTTAAGATAATCTATTATATCCATAATTGGGAAAAAGTAAAATTTTGTAGAATATTGATTCACCCCTCCTCTTAGTATTCCCTATTTCTAACATGTCCATGCTACATAAATAGGAAGCTTACTATATAAGACTTCCACATATGCTTCTTTCCATATGTTTTCATTAATGAAAAACATACAGTCAGTACTGGCCTGCTGAAAAATCTCCAACAATCTCCCCCTTTGGCATTGATGGCAACATCTAGAATGAAAAACCACCACCAACCCAAATGAACATTTCTTTTATAACATTCTCCATTTCCTCTTCAAAACTCCCCCAAAGATGAATCCTCCATCTACTGCAATATTTTCTAATATTCTTCATTTCCTCAACTGTACTGCTATCATAACTGAATGCTGCTCCCCCTTAGTATATTACTCCTCTTTTTACTCTTGTTTTTTATGAATCTATATATACTCCCCCTTTGACATCAATGGAAAAAGGTGCCATTCATTTTAAGCATAGTTACTACTCCTAAGGTAGAGTAGTCAACATTTCATCAGTCCCAGAGGACTGATGCCTTTCCTTCTTTCTAGTAAGTAGAAATAGGGAAGGGAATGACTCCCAACTTCTCCCTGAGATACTCAAAATTATCCTTAGGTAAAGGCTTTGTGAATATATCTGCCAACTGATCTTTAGTACTCACATAGTCCAACTTGACTTCTTTCTCTACCACTTTCTCTCTTAGGAAGTGATACTTGATCTCAATGTGCTTTGTCTTTGCATGCATCACAGGGTTCTTTGACATATCTATAGTGCTAGTGTTATCACAATGAATAAAAATAGGATAATCAATCTGAATTCCAAAATCTTTTATCATCTGCTTGATCCAAAAAATTGTAGAACAATTCAAGGCTACTGCAACATACTCCATTTCTATTGTTGACTGAGAAATACAATTTTGTTTCTTTCTTTTCCAAGTGACAAGTCTATCACCAAGAAACACTGCTCCACCTAAAGTACTCTTTCTGTCATCAACACATCCTGCCCAATCTGCATCAGTGTACACATGAAGCTCAACATTTTCTAAATTAGGATACCATAGACCATAATCTATAGTGCCCTACATGTATCTGAATATTATTTTTACTACCATGAGGTGACTTTGTTTAGGCTTTGTTGCAAATCTTCCAACTATACCAACTACATTAGAAATATCAAGTCCAGTCTGAGTAAGATATATGAGTTTACCAATCATAGAATTATACAATGTTATATCTACTACTGGTGAGTCATCTTCTTTTGTAAGCTTGCATCTAGTGATCATAGGGGTTCCTACTGGCTTGCAATCATCCATCTTGAATTTCTTCAGTATCTCTTTCACATATTTTGACTAATTAATAAAAATTCCCTTTTTCTATCTATTGCACATTTAGTCCCAAAAAGTATTTGATAGGACCAATCATACTCATCTCAAACTCATTCTACATTTCTTTGAAAAATTCAGCACTTAGTTTGTCATTACCTCCAAAGATAATGTCATCAACAAATATAGCTACAAGAAGCAAACCTTCAGATGTTTCTCTAATGAATAGATTACAATCTGCTACTCCTTTCTTGAATCCAATCTTTGTTAAGTATCCATCTAGTCTCTCATTCCATGCTCTAGGGGCTTGCTTAAGTCCATAGAGGGCCTTCTTTAATCTACATACCATATCAAGTCTATCTGATCAAGTGAATCCTTCTGGCTGCTCAATGTAAACTTTTTCTTTGAAGTCTCCATTTAGGAATGTTGACTTGACATCCATCTGATAAACTTTGAAGTTTTTGACTGTAGCATAGGCTAGAAATAGCTTAATAGATTCTAATCTACTTACATCTACAAATGTGTCTGAATAATCAATGTCTTCTCTTTGCGCATATCCTTTACATACTAATCTTGCTTTGTTTCTTACTACTGTACCATCTTCATTCATCTTGTTTCGAAATATCCATTTTGTTCCAATCACATTCTTATCACTAGGTCTTGGGACCAATTCCCAAGTGTGATTCTTAACAATCTGCTCAAGTTCTTCTTTCATAGCATCATGCCAATTTTAATCATTACATGCATCTTCAACACTTAAAGGTTCAATATGAGATAGTAAACATACCGCTTCACTGCTAGCTGAGTTCTTTGCTTGGGACCTTGTTAGGACTTTGGCACTCTGATCGCCAATGATGTCTATCTTGGAATGATTTCTCGATGTAAACTTTGGAATGTTAGGTGATGCTGACTTATTAGCCTTGGGAGTTTCTTCATCACTTGTCTCAGGGTCATTGAATAAAAAATCAATATTGTCAAACATTTCTTCAATAACTATCTCACTAGTAGAGGGTCTAGGTTCTTCCCCAATCATGGGTGAGTAATCATGATATCTTTCTTGAATCATAAATTTTTCATCAATCTTTACATGAGAACTTTCAATGATCTTCTTCAACCTTAAATTGAAACATCTATAAGGTTTACTTTTAGTAGAGTAACCAAGAAAAATACCTTCATCACTTCTTGCATCAAACTTGCCTACTGCTTCATCCCTCTTGATGTAGCACTTTCTTCCAAATATTATGAAGTATTTTACTATAGGAACATTACCAAACCATATCTCATATGGTGTTTTGTCAGAGCCAGACCTTAATTGAATTCTATTGATGGTATAGACTGATGTATTGACCACATGTCTCCAATAGGTGTGTGCAACTTTTCCTTCTATCATAATGGTGCACGCTGTATCAAGAATGATCCTATTCCTTCTCTTTGCAATTCCATTCTACTAAGGGGTTCTAGGTGCACTTAACTATCTCTTTATGCCATGTTCTTCATAGTAGTCATAGAATCTATCAGAGGTGAATTCTCCTCCTCTATCCGATCTCAAACATTTTATCTTTAGTCCAAATTCATTCTCAAGCTTAGCTTTGAATATTTTGAACTTCTCAAATGCTTCTAACTTATCTTTTAAGAACACAACCCACATCATCCTAGTGTAATCATGATGTAGGAGCATCTTGGGTGTAAGAGCAATCTTGCATCACCCAAAAATATTTATGTTTTTTTATTCAATAAGGGCTATCTTGTGCAGAGCTGCTATTTATGGGAAATTTCTATTTTTAGTAAGTTGGTCATATGATCTCAGAATGTTTTGATTTTACATGTGGAGGTTCATCTCAGTCATATCAGCCTGCCAGTAAAGTTTCATGGCTAGATCAGGTCTAGTTTTGAAGATATTGAAGATTTTCGGTATTGGTAGCAGAGTACAGAAACTTTGAACTTAGTTTTGAAGGCTTTAGAGGCCTCGGATGAGGTCAAAAATTTGGGTGACAAGTGCTTGCATGAGTCTAGCCTATAGAGTGCTTTGTGACCTTTTCAAAATGGGGTTATAATAGTCAATCAGGTCAACTAGTGATGACCTATGGTCTCCAGAAGTCGGGTCACCTGAAATGGCAGAAAATAATTTTCCTTCAAAATTTTTGTTTGGGTTTCAAAAGTTATTTTGAGCCAACTTTGATGTAATAAATTGAAAAATAAAATAATTCTAAGTTTGGTTTGCCCTAAGGGCTAAATTTATGGAACCTTCTTGAGTGGTGGAAAATGCCTATATAAAGAAGGCTTGTAGTGTTGTCTAGGGTAGTTCTGGGTAATAGATTTGGGTATTGATTCAAGGCTTTGTCCTATAGAATATTGTAAGGGAATGCCCATGTGACTTTGCATATTGTAATTATAAAAGTTTGTAATTCCACATTTGTGGAGATAATAAGAAGCCAATTTTTTGTTCTTGCATATTGTTGTTGTTGTTTCTCTATTTATGTTATGTGTTTGTGGTATTAAGGGGAGAACCCTTCATCAAGTGGTATCAAAGTAGGAGTTCCTAAGCATGTAAATAGATCACCGACTATGAGGTAGTTTGCACTAGGAATATGGTTATGGTTTCAGCACGCATCGTGAAAATGTCTCCACAAAGGGAATGTGGCAAAAGAGCTAGTGTTGTAACACCTGAGGTTAGAGCACTCTAGAGACAAGTGTGAGTATTGCAAGAAGAGATTCATAGAGGAATGAATCTTAATGTCAAAGATAAAAGCTAGGATGAAGCTGAAGAAGAAGATCAAGAAGGGGAAGTTGAAGTTGTGAACCAGGAGGAAGAAAGACTTTTTTGGGCCATTTCCAAGATTGGGAAAAGACCTAACATTGAGGTTCCTGCATTTTTAGGAAATCTTAACACAGAGGAGTTGATCAACTAGATTAATGAATGTGAAGAATATTTTGAGTATGAAGATATTGAGGATCCTGATAGGGTCAAATTCATGAAGGCTAGACTGAAAGGTCATGCGAAGATCTGGTGGCAAGAGATTCAATTGGAGTGAAATAGAAGAGGGAAAGATAAAATCATAAGATGGGATCGGATGGTGGATAAATTGAAGTGACAGTTCATCCCTGTTGATTATGAGCTTGACCTACTAAAGAAAATGCAAAGTTTGAAGTGAGCGGAATGATTTGTTCAAGAGTATACAAAGGAGTTCTATCGAATCCTCATCAGAACAGGCCATGTGGAAGTTGATAAGGAGAAAGTTTCTCATCAACTTAATGGGTTGAGGCCAAGTATTCAGGAGGAGCTGAATCTAGTTCAAATGAACAATATTGAAGAGGCATACCAGTTTGCCCTAAAAGTAGAGGAAAAGATGAACAAGAAGTTTGAGAACAGACAAAATGGAAGAGGTCACGGTGGACGATCTAGTGGACAGTCATATGGAGGCTGAAATGAAGATCCAAAAAAGAAGGATGAGGCTAGTAGTAGTCAAAATCATAGAGGAAACAATTCCAATCATTTCCAAGATCAAAACAATAGAGATCAGAGAGGAAGAGGAAGAGGAAGAGGACAAGGTTTAGGAAGAGGAGGCTTCCATGGAACATGTTTTCACTGTGCAGAAGGTCATAGGGCATTTGAATGTCCTCAATGCCAAGGAAGGATGGATAGGAGGAATGAAGGCCAGGCTAGAGTGGCACATGTAGATGAAGATGCTAGATCTTCAAATTCTGAAGATGCTGAAAGAGGAGAAACGTTGATCAATAGAAGAGTCTTGCTGAGTGGTGAGAATGAACCTAAACAAAGGAGGAGCTTGTTTCACACTAGATGCAAGTGTGAGGGTAAATGTTGTGATGTGATTATTGATAGTGGAAGCACTGACAATTTGGTGTTAGAAGAGATGGTGACAAAGTTGAAGCTCAAGAGATAGAAACACCCACATCCATATCGGATTGCCTGGGTGCATGATGACCCCAAAGTCATGGTCAGTGAATAGTGCCTAGTAAAGTTCAAGATTGGTGGGTACCATGATGAGGTACTATGTGATATGATACCTACGGATGCATGTCACATGTTTTTGGGTAGGCCATGGTAGTTTGATAGATGTGTTGTACACGATGGTCATGTGAATACCTATTCCCTAACAAAGGATGGAGTGTGACATAAGCTAAAGCCATTGAAGGAGACCGAAGAAAAGGTATGTGGTAATGAAAAAAATAACTTTTGTTGATGGAAAAAAATTTCTAGATGGTATGAGGCATGAGCATGTGTGTTTTGCTATAATTTTAAAAGCTGGTAAAGAGGAAGTAGAGGATGTACCTGTAGAGGTTGCAAATTTGTTGAATGAGTTTCAAGATATTGTATCTGATAATGTACGCAATGGATTACCACCGATAAGGAAGATCAATCATTAGATGGATTTGATTTTAGGAGCCAGTTTTCCAAACAAGGTAGCACATAGAATGCCACCAGCAGAAAGTGAAGAGTTGAGTAGACAAGTACATGAGTTGTTATAGAAGAGATTGATTCAGGAGAGCCTGAGTCCATGTACTATACCAGTAGTATTAGCACCAAAAAAGAATGGAGAATGGAGGATGTGTACAGATTCCAGAGTAATAAATAAGATCACAATCAAGTATAGGTTTCCATTGCCACGAATGGATGATATTATGGATTGTTTGAGTGGAGCTGTGTATTTTTCAAAGATAGATCTGAAGAGTGGATATCACCAAATTTTGATTAGAGAAGGAGATGAATGGAAGGCTACCTTCAAGATAAAGGAAGGACTGTATGAGTGGTTAGTCATGCCTTTTGGGCTAACCAATGCACCGAGCACTTTCATGTGGCTCATGAATGAGGTTCTGAAAGAATTTATGGGTAAGTTTGTTATTGTTTACCTAGATGATATTTTGATCTTTAGCAAGACATTGGAGGAACATATGATGCATATTTGTATGGTGTTTGAGAAGTTAAGAGATGAGAAATTGTTGATTAATTTGAAGAAGTGCAATTTTGTGAAGAAAGAATTAGTATATTTGAGATTTGTAGTTTCAGTAGAAGGTCTAAAAATGGATCCAAAGAAAGTACAAGCTATCCTTGAATGGCCTACTCCAAGGAGTGCTACTGAGGTAAGATCTTTTCATGGTTTGGCTAGCTTTTACAGAAAGTTTATCATAAATTTTAGCAGTATTTGTGGACCCTTGATTGAAACAATGAGAGGGGATAGAAAAGAGTTCAAGTGGACTAATGGGGCAGATAAGAGTTTTAAACTGTTGAAACAAAAGGTTACAGAACAACCTATTTTAGCACTTCCAGATTTTAATAAGCTGATCCAAGTAGACTATGATGCTAGTGGTACTGCAATAGGAGCTATTATGAGCCAAGAAGGTAAACCTATTGTTTATTTTAGTGAGAAGTTAAATGACGTCAAGAGAAAATATTCTATTTATGATCAGGAATTTTATGCTATAGTTCAAGCATTGAAGAAGTGGAGACACTATCTACTTCCTAAGGAGTTTGTTTTGTATACTAATCATCAAGCTTTGTAATATTTGAATAGTCAAGGAAAGTTGAATCAAAGGCATTTGAAATGGGTTGAGTTTTTGCAGAGTTATATATTTGTTTTGAAACACAGAAGTGGAAAGTCTAATAGGGTTGCAGATGCGCTTAGCAGAAGGCAACTATTGTTGATAGAGATGTAAATTGAGGTGGTTGGGTTTAAAGAACTCAAAAATTTGTATCCAGAGGATCCTGATTTTGGTGAAGCTTGGAAAGCTTGTAAAGAACCTGTTACTCTAGACAGAATGAAGTGGCTGAATTTAATCATTCAGGATGATATGCTATTCAGAGGGAGTCAGTTGTGCATTCCAAGAAGTTCTATGAGGGAGAATCTCATCAAGGAGAAGCATAGAAAAGGATTGGCTAGACATTTTAGTCATGATAAAACCCTTGCTTTGATTAGTGAGAATTATTATTGGCCACAATTGCAACAAGATGTTAAAAAATTTGTACAGAGTTGTAGAGTATGTCAGATGGTGAAAGGAGTGAAGTAGAATACAAGGTTGTATCAGCCATTACCTGTACCAGAGAAGCCTTGGGAGGATATCAGTATGGACTTTATTGTCAGTTTGCTAAGGACACAACAGGGACATGATTCCATTTTTGTGCAAGTTGACAGATTTTCAAAGATGACACATTTTATTCCCTGCAAGAAGACTAATGATGTTGTTCATGTAGTAGAATTGTTTTTTAGAGAAGTAGTGCGACTACATGGTTTGCCAAAGACCATAGTTTCAGATTGGGACACTAAGTTCATTGAATATTTTTGGTGTACATTATGGAAGAAGTTGAAGATATATTTGAAATTTAATTCATCACATCATCAACAGACTGATGGACAGACAAAGGTGGTGAATAGGAGTTTGGGAAATTTGTTGAGATGTTTGGTTGGAGATAAGCCAACAAGATGAGATTTGATTTTACCATAGATAGAATTTGCATACAATAATACTATCAATAGAAGCATTGGTAAATCACCATTCTAGATTGTATATGGGAGTAGTCCAAGAAATGCATTTGAGTTGAGAAAGATAGATAAAGGAGAAATAAGTAGTGCTGAAGGTGAGGATTTTGTAGAACATTTGAAGAATATCCATGAGGAGGTGAGGAAGGACATTACCAAGATGAACATGCAGTATAAGGCTAAGGCAGATGAGAAAATGAGGCATAAGAAATTTTAGGTTGGAGATGAAGTCATGGTTCATTTGTGGAAGGGGTGATTTTTGGTTGGTACATATAACATGTTGAAAATAAAGAAGTTCGGTCCATGTAAGATACTAAAGAAGCATGATTTGAGAAATGCATATGAGGTCGAGTTGCCTACTGAGCTGAATATTTCACCAGTATTTAATATTTTAGATCTGACAAAGTATCATGAAGGAGATGTTGAAGGTGAGGTTACACTAGCACAGTGGAGTATTCCAGCAACTAGTTCAGATATCAAGGAGATTGAAAACATATTGGATATTCGTGTTGGCAGAAGCACAAGGAACAGGACATATGAAGAGTATTTGGTCAAATGGAAAGGATGACCTATTGAAAATTCATCATGGCTAACAAAGGAGAAGGTTAACCATCTTGGTTTTCCTCTGCACACTTGAGTCATGACTGGGTCACTTCTCAAATTGCCCCGGGTGTCTGATGTAGGAGCATCCTAGGTGTAAGAGAAATCTTGCATCACCCAAAAATATTTATGTTTTTTTATTCAATAAGCGCTATCTTGTGCAAAGCTACTATTTATGGGAACTTTTTATTTTTAGTAAGTTGGTCATATGATCTTGGAATGTTTTGATTTTACATGTGGAGGTTCATCTCAGTCATATCATCCTGCCAGTAAAGTTTCATGGCTAGATCAGGTCTAGTTTTGAAGATATTGAAGATTTTTGATATTGGTAGCAAGGTAGAAAAACTTTCAACTCAATTTTGAAGGATTTAGAGGCCTCAGATGAGGTCAAAAATTTGGGTGACAAGCACTTGTGCTAGTCAAGCTTGTAGAGTGCTTTGTGGCCTTTCTGAAATGGGGTTATAATAGTCAATCAGGTTAACTGGTGATGACTTATGGTCTCCGAAAGTTGGGTCACCTGAAATGGCAGAAAATAATTTTCCTTCAAAATTTTTGTTCAGGTTTCAAAAGTTATTTTGAGCTGACTTTGATGTAATAAATTGAAAAATAAAATAATTCTAAGTTTGGTCGGCCCTAAGGGCTAAATTTTTGGAACCTTCTCCGGCGATGGAAAATGCCTATATAAAGAAGGCCTGTAGTGTTGTCTAGGGTAGTTCTGGTAGTAGATCTGGGTATTGATTCGAGGCTTTGTCCTACAAAATATTGTAAGGGAATGCCCATGTGGCTTTGCATATTGTAATTCTGAAAGTTTGCAATTCCACATTTGTGGAGATAATAAGAAGCCAATTTTTTGTTCTTGCATATTGTTGTTGTTGTTTCTCTGTTTCTCAATTTTCTTTAGTAGGTCAAGCTCATAATCAACAGGGATGAACTGTCGCTTCAATTTATCCACCATCTAATCCCATCTTGTGATTTTATCTTTCCCTCTTCTATTTCACTCCAATTGAATCTCTTGCCACTAGATTTTCACATGACCTTTCAGTTTGGCCTTCACAAATTTGACCCTATCAGGATCCTCAATATCTTCATACTCAAAATATTTTTCACATTCATTAATCCAGTCGATCAACTCCTCTGGGTTAAGATTTCTTAAAAATGTAGGAACCTCAATGTTAGGTCTTTTCCCAATCTTGGAAATGGCCTAAAAAAGTCTTTTTTCCTCCTGGTTCACAACTTCAACTTCCCCTTCTTGATCTTCTTCTTCGACTTCATCCTCGCTTTCATCTTTGACATTAAGGTTCATTCCTCTAGGAATCTCTTCTTGCAATGCTCGCACTTGTCTCTAGAGCACTCTAACCTCAGGTGTTACAACACCAGCTCTTCAGCCACATTCCCTTTGAAGAGGCATTTTCATGATGCACGTTGAAACCCTAACCACAGTCCTAGTGCAAACTACCTCATAGTCAGTGATCTATTTACATGCTTAGGAACTCCTGCTCTGATACCACTTGATGAAGGGTGCTCCCCTTAATACCACAAACACATAACAGAAATAGAGAAACAACAATAATAATATGCAAGAATAGAAAATTGGCTTCTTATTATCTCCATAAATGTGGATTTACAAACTTTCAGAATTACAATATGCAAAGCCACATGGGCATTCCCTTACAATATTCTGTAGGACAAAGCCTTGAATCAATACCCAGATCTACTACCCATAACTACCCTAGATAACACTACAGGCCTTCTTTATATTTTTATTTTCCACCACCCGAGAAGGTTCTAGAAATTTAGCCCTTAGGGCCGACCAAACTTAGAATTATTTTATTTTTCAATTTATTACATCAAAGTTGGCTCAAAATAACTTTTGAAACCCAAACATAAATTTTGAAGGAAAATTATTTTCTACCATTTCAGGTGATCCAACGTCTAGAGACCATAAGTCATCACCAGTTGACTCAATTGACTATTATAACCCCATTTTGAAAAGGCCATGAAGCTCTCTACAGGCTTGACTTGTGCAAGTGCTTGTCACCCAAATTTTCAACCTCATCCGAGGCCTCTAAAGCCTTCAAAACTAAGTTCAAAGTTTTTGTACCCTATTGCCAATACCAAAAATCTTGAATATCTTCAAAACTAGACCTAATCTAGCCATGAAACTTTACTGGCAGGCTGATATGACTGAGATGAATGTCCACATGTAAAATCAAAACATTCCAAGATCATATGACCAACTTACTAAAAATAGAAAGTTCCCATAAATAGCAGCTCTACACAAGATAGCCCTTATTGAATAAAAAAACATAAATATTTTTGGGTGATGCAAGATTGCTTTTACACCCAAGATGCTCCTGCATCTAATCATCAACAAAAAAAATGAAATACCTTTCACCATAGTATGATCTTATTTGAGTTGGACCACATAGGTTAGTATGAATCACATGCAACTTGTTCTCTATTGAATTTTGCTTTCTCCTAAATGAATTTCTCACATGCTTTCCCATCACACATTCCCTGCATATAGTATCAACTAGCTTTTCTATGCTAGGTAGATCTCTTACTTCCTTAACATTTTTTATCTTTACTATGTTATCAAAAGTGATATGACATAGTCTCTTATGCCACAACCAACTGTCATCAACTTTAGCAACAAAACAACTTGCTTTTGAATTGAGTTGAAACACATTACCTCTTGTATTTGAGCTTGATGCAATCATAACACCATATTTTTTGTTAATGATTCATTTGTCATCTTTGAACTCCAACTAATAGTCTTTTCCAACTAACCAATAATGAGAAGGTTATGTTTCAAACCATCAACATAAAGAACATCATCAATACTATTCTTTGCATCCAAAGTGATGGCTCCTCTACGAACTATTGGTTTAGGAGTGTCATCTCCAAATCTGACCATACCTCCATTGTATTTGTCCAAATGAACAAACCTAACTTTATTAGCTATCATGTGATGTGAACAACCACTATCTATAATCCAGTCCATCCTTATGTCAGCTTGTGAAATCAATGCTAACTCTTGATTTCCTTTCTTCTCTTCATGAGCTATCTTATTATTCATTTTATCTACAATAGAAATGAATCCAATTTCTTCTTTAGTAGATTCATCATCTAATACTCCATCTCCAACATAGTAGCATTCCTTAGAATACTTAGGCTTTTAATCCTTTTTGAACTTTCTAGCTCTAGTAGGAAACTTAGATGCAAAGTGACCAATCTTATTACATGAAAACCACTTAAATGGTAATTGACCTTCATATTTTCCTTTTCCTTTCTTTTCTCTTTTAGCAATCATAGCAATGAAATCTTCTAGAGTTTTCTCTTCATCATCCTCATCAAAATTACCAGAAGTGTTTGCAGATTTCTTACCATGAACTGTTGCTTTGAAGATTGTTTCACTCTTTGCTTCTGACTTCAATCTTGAGATCTCAAAACTAGAGAGTTTTCTTATCAAAGTCTCTCTCTTGAAGTTTGATGTAAGCTGGATGGTCTCATCAAGGATGTTGATCTTGCTTTCATATTCAGGAGTGAGAGTAGTCATCAATTTTTCCATAATGTCCTCCTCTGAAATCTCTCCACCATTGTTTCTGATTCTACCAACTGCTTCATTTATCCTTTGATTATAAGCTCTGATGTTTTCCTCAAGCAACATCTCTAATGTGTTGTATCTTTTCTTCCATGTCTATCTGTGTGCATCCTTTGCTTGTTTGTCTCCTTCAAATATGTCTTCTAGGTGCTTCCATATTTTGTGGGCTATATCCACCTTTTTTATTTCTAAAAACTCTCCATTAGATAGGACACTGATAAGGGCTTCTTTAGTAATAGCATTATGATGAAACAATTCCTTTTTCCTATCAGTAGAATCTTCTTGTACAAGGTCTTCTAGGGTAGGTATCTTAGCTGCTTTGACAGTCACATCAAAAACTTCAAAAGCAATGCACTGCAAATGAGTCACCATCTTGTTCTTCCAATCAAGATAATTCTCTCCATCAAACTTAGGACTTTCTTTCTTGAAGTATGCCATTTGATCAACCTCAAGCTATTAAACTTTCTCTCCGAGGCACTTGGCTCTGATACCAATTGTTAGGAATACTCCAAAGAAATAACTGAGAGGGGGGGGGGTGAATCAGTTAAATACAAGATTCAATTCTTTATCCAATTAAGTATACTTAAACATAAAGCATAAACACAATGAAAGAACACAATAACACAACACCAATTTTTTAGTTACGGGGAAACCCAAATAGGTAAAAACCCCCGTGGGACTTGATACCCACTAATATTTTGTACTAGTGTATAATGATCCTTCTTAGAAGATCCTTTACCCTGTTAGGAGTAGCTTTACAATATATTAAGTATAGTAGACCTAGTCAATGGTTGGACCCTATTAGGAGTCTTTTACAATTGTCCTTGTTAGGGGAGAGGACACACTATCTGAGAGCTCACTACTCAAATGGGTGAAGGCTACAAACTTCTGAATAATAGATACACACTATATCTGGATCTTGGTGAGCTGCACTTTGACCTACTATCTAGATCAGTTCCAATGAATAGCATAAGTACTTTACTTGGTCATATAGACCTTCTTCTAATGGCTCAACACTTTGCACACTCTGCTCTGCTTTGCTTAATCAACCATGAACCACACCCAAGCAATCACAAATGATTGGCTATAAATATCTTTCCTCCAAATGATATAATCAAGCTAGCCTATTAGAACCATCTTGAAATCATATTAGAGAAACTATAACAAACTCAAATAAACATTTTTTTGGCTCTATTATGCACGCAACTCATTCTAGGACCTGTCTAATAAAATAAATGTAGACATACGCTACACACTGTCAGCTCTACCAAAACAACTGGAACTTTCTCTGTAAGCTAAATTAACTCAAGTTCTCTTAACCAAACATCAATAACACTTCTCCAAACTTAACTCCAAGGGTGCATACCCTCAAGATAGGTGTGACTCAAGAACCAATAAAATCTCTATTGGCTCTTCTAAACAAACACATGAAATGGCTACTGGCGAATAACGACTGCATAACTTTACTTGCGTTCATCATAAGACCATGTGTCCATGAAATTAACATCACTAACATGTCTTCAACACATATCCAAGTGCGCAAGGCTCCATGATAATTTTACGGACAACCATACACAAGACACTATCTGTTACTCTTTCAGGAACACTGCTAACACCAACTGCTATATAACTATTTGTACTAACAGTTAACCTCTGTGCCCATGATATCATGCTGATATCATGTCCATGCTACATAAACATAAAGCTTACTACATAAGACATCCATGCATGATACTTTCCATATGTTGTCATCAATGACAAACATACAGTCAATACTGGCTTGCTGAAAAATCTCCAACACTTATCGTCTAGGGCACATACCATAACTCGGTCATATGCACATGCGCTAATGCTGATCTACTAGTGTTTTTTTAACTATCTAGTCTTCTGTAATTAGCCAATTTATGTTCTTCTTATCATGTGTTCTGACTCCAAAACATTATATGACTTTTTTGGCATAATGACAACACTATATTAAGTCATATACAACAATATAGTCAACTTGCCAATAACTTATACTCTTCTCAAAATATAAAATCAATTCATTCTACCTTAGGGTTAACATCTAGGATGTCATTCCAACATAGTTAAGTAATTATTTGATAAACAAATAATCCCTTAACTTATGTAATCATATTTTGTCTTCTGCTTTGTTCAGGTCAGCTCAACACTATGTTTGTAAATCTTTAATATCTTCTTCTATACATGTCGTAAAGACTTGCACTCTCATATGTGGATTTTATATACATAGAATGATCCATGTTCAAGTGTGCATGAACTGAACCTTCTTTTGTTAACATCTCTAATTAAAATTGTCTCTAATTAGACTGGTAAACACTATTGTACTTAGACAATTTTCTAATATGCTCATACAAGACTACTTCCTTCAATTATGCTATCTTCATGCTAAGTATATGTTTCCATAATGAAAAAATTATGATATCCTACTTAGCCAAATTTCCAATAATGATACCCACAACTGATCCACTAATCAAAAGTATTCGGTTAAGGATATTGACCCTGTTAGGAGTCTATTACATCTGTATAGTGTCTCTGTCCTATTTCAAGGACTATAGGATTTTTTAGAAGCCTCAACCATGTCAAGATTTTCTATTAAAAAACATATATGTATGAAAGATTATCTCACTTCTCAAACATGTAATATACAATGATAAGTTCAGATACAAAAGGTAGAATACAAAAACCTTTTACTGTTGCTGAATATCTTCAATATTCTGATCTAGCTCTGTAGTCTCTTCGCACTGGTATACAATAATTGTTTATAACTTCTCTTTAAATACATTACTTTCTTTCTTACTTTCTTACAACTTACAATTTTGCATCATATCTATATCATATATCTTCACATTACTTTTTTCTTACTTATATACAAGTTATTACAAAATAACCTTCTTGATGGCTTACAATTCATTATACTCTTCTCAAAACATAAAGTCATTTCATGCTTCCTTAGGGTTAACATCTAGGATGTTGTCCCTAATTAGTTAAGTCATTATTTTGATAAAAATAATAATCCCTTAACGCAATATATTCAATTTATGATTACTGCTCTGTTCTGGTCAGCTCAACACTGTCTCCATAAAACATCGATATCTCTTTCCATACATGTCATACAGACTTGAAATCTTAGATGTAGCTTCAATATACCTAGAATGATCTATGTTCAAGTGCACATGCACTTAACATGCTTATGTGAACATCTCTAATCAGAATGGTCTTTGTGTAGACTAATAAACACTGTTATACTAAGAAAATTTTCATTAGTTCTTATATAGAACTTCTTCATTGGATCATGTTGTCTCTATACTAAATATATGTTGTCATAATGACAACATTTTGATATCCTGCTTAGCCAAATTGCCAACATTTATTTTATACCTTGTCTCTTAAGAAATGATACTTTATTGATATATGCTTTGTTTTAAAAGCATAACTAGATTCTTTGACATATTCACTATGCTAGTGTTATAACAATGTATGACCTCAGTTTCCTCAAAATTATTCCAATGTCTTTCATTATCTACTTCATCTAGACAATTTGAGTGTAGTTTATAGCAGTAACAACATATTTAGATTCAACAATAGACTGAGCTTATATACAATCATGCTTCTTACTTAGCCATGAAACCAATCTTTTCCCAAAGAGAAATCCACCTCCACTAGTACTTTTTCTACCATCCACACTTCTTGTCCAATCAGCGTCAGTATAAGCATGTAACACAAAATCATCAGATTTTTCATACCATAATCCATACTCAAATGTTCCCTTCAAGTATCTAAATATCCTTTTCATAGTAGAAAGGTGAGTCTCTTTAGGATTTGCTTGATATCTTTCCACAATTCCAACAACATTAGCTATGTCAGGTCTAGTATGGGTTAGACATTGTAAGCCTCCAATCATTGATTTGTACTTTGTCTGGAAAACACTTACACTTTCATTAGTATTAGTATGTTTATAACTAGTAACCATGGGTGTTCCAATAGGTTTATAATCTTCCATTCCAAATTTATTTAACATCTCTTTAAGATACTTTGTTTGAGAAATGAAAATTCCACTTTATTCTGATTAATTTGTAAGCCAAGGAAATTTTTTATGTCACCTATCATTGATGTCTCAAATTCATTTTCCATTTCCTTAGAGAAATTCTTACTCATCTCATCATTGCCTCCAAAAATAATGTCATCCACAAAAACTTCAACTATTAGAATTCCTTCTGTATAGGATAAAATATGGATGGGGTCCGTGAACAATGGTTTGCACATAAGAGACCCCAAAACCAATATTTTACACATACATTTGAATTATTAGGGGATGGAATATAAATCTGGAAAAGATAATGTTGAAATGAAGAAATAAAGGTACTTACCTCCAAAAAGAACCCACTGAAAACCCTGTCAGACAGTCTCAGAATCTGTTGATTTTCATAATCCTCAACTGAAATTGTGAGATCTACAAAAACTAGAAATATTTTTCTGATTTGAGGGAGGTCATCCTTGACCCAGATAACAGGGCAAGGTCTTACCCTGAGGTAGGATCCTGCCCCCATAGCTCTGACAAAAATTCTATTCATGGATCCCGGTGTGTGTGTGAGTTTGTGGCCTGCAACACAATACTTCAATAGGATAATGACATCACTTGTTCGATAAAATGAGCATTCAATTGAAGAAATTAACAAGAAAAAGAATCCTATTGTTCTCTAATTCATGTGAGTAAGAAACAAGGGGTTAGTTTGCTCTCAATTTAACCCTTAAACAGTGACAATCTACACTAAAATGAGAGATTCAAGAGTACATGTATGCAACTAAAGTTCTTTCCATTTTAACCAAATTGAAGTGTTCTTTTAACTAAGCATGAAAGTAAGCATGAAAAGCATGAAAACATCTATCAAACTAAGACATTAGTGAGAAAATCCTCCAAGCATGAGAGTTCAATAATCATGGATTATGAAGTCTCACAATTCAAGTATGTAATCTAGAGTAGCCAAATTAGAAGCATGTAGAAGCATTTAGAAACATTGAGAAGAAGAAAAGAAGCCTTTGAAAATTCTATTTTATAGGAGTTTGAAGGAATCCGATGGATGAGATGCATTCGGGAGGAGTGGTTGAGATGCATCTTGGCTTGATCCTTGATCCATGTGCAAGCCTCCTAATCATGAGAGTGTGTTTGTTGTGTTTGTTTGATTTAGGAGGTATTTATGCTTTTATTTTAATTAATAACTCTAGCCTTGCATTTGGTTGGATTGAATTAATTAAATAGGCCTAAAGTTAATTGTCTTGATTTTGCTTGCAACCTTAGTGGTAAATGCTTGATTTAGGATTTCAAGGAGTTTATTGAATTTTTGGAGGTTTATGTTAATAATCAAGGATCAAATTAACATAATCAAGGTTATATGCTGAATTAAGGGCAAATAGGGCCTTAGGTTCTAATAGCCCAATTTTAGGTGATTACATTTGTCCCTCTTTGAATTGATTTGCGAACTACATAGGGATTCAAAGAACATCTGATTCAAAGCGTGATTCAGGAGATTTATAGAGCAACGAGAACTACTCTAAAAAATTTATAGAGAAGTAATGAGAATTACTCTGAATTTGAGAATTATGTGCTTGATCGAAGGAAATCCTACCTGATTTAAAAAGCTGTCAATTCTAAACTTGATTGAACACTAATTGACATTACTGATTCTGAGCTTGATTGAATGAAGACTAATAAAAGAATTCTGAGCCTGATTGAACAAAATTCTACTTGATTTAGAAACTATCAATTCTGAACTTGATTGGACAAGAATTGACCATACCGACTTTGAGCTTGATTGAACGAAGGTTGATATGAGATTTTGAAAAGAATTTTCAGTTAAAAATTAATAGTCTTAGCTTGATTGAAGAGAATTGTCGTGCCCCTGGTGTTGAAGAATTTGATTCAAAGCATTGGATTTTGGTATGATTATGCCCCCTCGGGACCAAAATTGGAACAAATTTGAATAAACTCATTAGTTTCTAGCATTTAGAAAGATTTGTAGTGGTCGAAATGATTTCGAATCAAGCATAGATCGATTGGAACAAGTTAATAAGCCATTTAGATCAATTTTAGTGCCCCAAAACCACTATTTAACCAAGTTTGACCAAGAATTTTAGTGAGTTGACCAAGTTTGACTTATGTTTAAGTAATATCCCAGCATAAAAACTTGATGTTGTATTGAGAAAATTACTTTCTGTTCAGTTTTGCCCCTGTTTGACTACAATTTGACCATTTTGACTTTTGCCTTCTGAATGTTGACTTTGCTTTGTAACTCTATTTTTACTACATCTAAATGATATAAATCACCTATTTTGATTTCAGTCTTAATATTAAGCCTCTATGATGTCTTATGGATAAATGTCCCTTAGGGTTCCGGGGCCCTCGGGAGGCTTAAATAGGTCAAAAAGTGACTTTTAACTATTCATTTTCACTTTTACCACTTGAGAATTTATTGAGCTCTGAGAAACCATGGTGTTCCCAATGGAGAAGCACCAATTTGAGATGGCCAGACGACATGATAGACTGAGGCATTATGCACCACCTGTGAGTATTTGACAACAAACCTTGTCAATTTGAAAAATTTAATTTTCACGCATTTCTATGTATTTTATAGGCAATTTTGTTTTGATTCACATCCTATATATAGGATCACATTAGGTCAAACTCGTGTTGCTTCCGAAATTTTGAATTGCATCTGGAATTTCATAGATCACACCCCAGCAGGTTGCATCTGGTAAAATTTGAAGCTTTTTAGGTTAATTTTAATAACAGGGTCACATCCTGGATTTCGAATCGCTTCCCATATTTCCTATGTGGCATACAGTATTTCTAGAATCATATCTAGTTTTAGGATCACATCCTAGATTTCTTGATATGCATCCATGATTTCAAGTTGCATTTGGTTTTTCTTGATTTTTGAGCCAAGTACATTTGTTTTTCTAAACTTTGAGCAATTTGTCAGTCAATTTCTTTTGTCTAATGCTAACATAGTGCCCTTATTTTCTATTGTGTAGGCTGATTTTCCTATCATATCATTTACATCCCCAAGGCCAGCCCAAGTCTTGTCTCTTAATGATCAGCTTAGTTCGGAGGATCAATAGGTAGTCAGATGATGCGGTCTATGGAGTTTGATGGATTTACCTCACATTCAGGTAAATCACGGTCTCCTTACAGCACTGGCCGAGAGGTGGCATTTAGAGCATAACACCTTTCATTTACCAACCAACGAGATGAGAGTGACACCAGAGGACTTATGGAGGATTTTACATGTATATGTGATGGGTGCTCAGATAGAGTATGTACCATCTGTACCTATAGTGATCAAAAATACAAGAAGAGTCTTTCAGGATGACATGATCAAAGGTCATTATTTGAGTTGGGACCACATGGTCACCAACTCTACCCCTTTGCCTATTTAATTAGCTATTCTGATAGGTGGCATTATGATGCCTAATAGGGGTCAGCATGGTTTCATGTGTGGCTGGTCCTGAGTTATAGGATAGATGATCTAGTCTCCTTGGAGATATGCCTGGGGTAGCTATATTTTAGCTCACATGTACCGTGAGTTGCATGAGATTTTCTATCAACACTCTAGATCTATGACTATGGGGAGTGTTTTTTATAGATTTGGGCATGGGAGCATATCCCTGTGACCCATCCCATTGTTGATAGGCACCGTGACGTCAGGTTGCCTTATATTTATATGTATTCTAGTTTCATTCAATAGCCCCACCAAGGCAAGTTGGAGTACTGGTGGCATCTCCTTGATGACATGATAGATGTGGAGTGGTGACCATACTTAGATTGTGAGGCTTGGCCCTCAGATGCAAGACAGGTGCTATACTTTTTTTAGATGGGGTATCCTGTTGGGAGGAATTTCTATGTTATTGAGTGATTTATGATCACCAAAGTATGTCGGTAGTATGGAAGATTATAGGGAATGTCCCCAAAGACATGTCTTTATGCATGAATCCAAAATGAGGAGGCTTAGTGGGGAGCCTGATTGATTTTTGAGACAACAGTCTATGACATCTCCCATATGTAGCGCATCGACTGGGATTACTAGGAAGATGTTTGTGACACAGGTGTCACTGATGAGTATCATGATCATTATCTGAGGCATCTGTATCCTAGATTCACTACTCCTGATGATGCCATTCCACATATTGAGAATGCACTTGACTATGATCCAGATGATGATGTTGGTGGTTGAGCTTGAGCTACAAGGAGAGGTGATAGAGGGAGAGGCCAAGATAGATCCCATAGAGGTGGAGGGAGAGATGGAGATGAGGCCCGTAGAGGCGAAGGAGATGAAGATGATGGTGGAGATGATAGGGGTGGTGGTGGTATAGTGGGGGGTAGTAGACGGTAGGCCTCTAGAGGATATGCCAATCATAGACAATGTAGAGTACAGGTCACCCCTCCTTGGAGGGACATAGGGTCATTATTACATTGTGATGAGCATGCACAGAGACCTACATGAGGTGATTAGGATCCATAGTAGTAGCATGCATGATAGGATCCTCCTACAAGTGGTGATGGAGATAGATTGTCACAGTGCAAGCAGGAGAGAGCTACTTTGAGATTACAAGTGGCTACCCTCACAATGCAATTATCAGAGAGGGATTCACAGGTGGCACATGTCAGAGTAGAGAGAGACACTTAGATTTCCCACTTGAGAGTAGATAGAGATGCTTAGTTAGTATAGTTGAGAGCACACAGGGACACATAGCTCACATAGTTGAGATATGAGAGGGACCGATATGTGCAAAGTGCCACCCACTAGGGATAGAGGGTGACATATTATTTCACTTTATATTGTGTTGCGGTTCCTGTTGCTGAGAGGACTCCACTATATTTAGTTATTGCTTAGCAGTTTGAGGGTAACATGCCACCACCACTACCACCTGGCAGATCAGATGCACCCCCTCCTGATCCTCCAGCTGAGGATGAGGGGGTCAGTGAGGTGTAGACCTTCTTGCTGCATATTGATATTTTGTATCTCTAGACTCATTTTACCTCATTGCATATCTTATATCTGTACCATTTTTTATCGATGTACTTTTCATGTCCTTTGGACTCTGGACTTTTGTTGATACATTATTCATTTTTTTATCTATGCTCTAATATACTAATACTCTGACTCTGTTGGTGATTTGAGATGCTGATGGACATTCCTGATATTTCTATTTATGGGCATTGCTAATGATATATGGATGCTCATGCTGATTCTAATTAATCTCATTTTTTATCCCTGACATCTGATCTTTGATTGTTTTACTTTTTGCACATGTGATATCTGATGTTTTTTTTATGCCCTTGATATTGATGTGATTGTCATACTTGGTCAAGATTAGATTAAGTGATGATAAAATGATGTCATGATATATTTCACTAATATATTCTCATGTTTTTGTTATTTTCAAAGTTTTCATGAATGTATGGATGTATGAGATGTATTACGATGCAATGTATGGATATCTCACTTTTATTTATGTATGAATGAATGTAGATGCAAAATGCAAATGGTTTTATGATATGAAATGGATTATGAATGCAAGTGGATATCAGTGATTTATACTCAATCATTTTAGGTTCTGTTGCTTTATGATTCCATGATGCACTTGGTCACACATATCAAATGGTTAATGTTTAATGCTTTAGAATTTTTAGCTTATGTCAAAAAAATTTTAAATAGCTTCTCAATTCATATTAATGTCTCAGATAGTTGAATCCACATTTTCATGCTTATGCAAAACTAAAATGAATGCAACTATATTAAAATGAATGCAATTTAAAATGAATTTTAATGCAACTAAAGACAATGAAATGCATCTAAATGAACCTAATGCAAATTAATCAATGAAATGCAACTAAAATGAACCTTAATGCAATTAATCAATGAAATGCACCTAGGACACCTAGGACAGTCATTGTTTATTCAAAGCGGGTTGTTTTTCATCATAGAGCCTCTGTTAACAGGACCTTATTAGGATAATACAATTTTCATGAATAGATGTAGCAATCCTGAAAATATGAATACATCTTTTTTATTCACCATGTTGGAAGACAACCTAAACATTAAAGCACCCAGCTAGAATATTGTCAGTTACTTCTTGTTTGATATAAACCATTTCTTTTCTAGTTCATAATGTGTAAATGTATACCCGCAATGACCTGTCATTTTGTATTCATATCCTAGGATATAATCTGATTTACTATGCACCTTACCAGGAAATAGTTCATTCTTTGTTAGTTTTTAAATAGGCAAGGAAATAGATCCAACCTCACTAAGGTTTTCATAGGAAACAGATCAAGGTATACATGGCATTCCAATCACGCTAGAGGCTCTTATAGTAGACACCCATTCTCCATGATCACCTAAGATCATTGGATTTATCACCAAAAATAGAAGACAAAGAAAATGTTATGCCCCTAGTCCTTATTCATCTTTGTCCATAGACATCATAAAGTTACTCAAGGAAACATCACAATAAAAAATTGATAATAAGAAAAGTTCATTGTCCTTGAACATGATCATTGTATTTTCATAATATAAGTAGATAGTTGTGGTTATAGTGTTTAAAAAAACTCTTGATTAATCTTGCAAACACATGCATAAGAATTATTATCAATCAAAGATTCATTCCTTTATACATAAGTGTCTCACTTGTTTTAGTGTTTAGAAACACTATTTTAGCATAACGTTGTGTTGAGAAACACATTTTTAGATCCCGTTGGTTGGTGTTTAAAAAAACCATTTGTTTATAGTTTATTGTCAATTGTGGATGAGGGTGGTATTGAAAAATACCGTTGTTCATAGTTTGTTGTCAATTGCAGATGCAACATCCTGTCAATGAATGTGATTTGATCAAATGCCCCCTAGGACCCTAATGTGGACAGATTCTAGTCTTAGGAAGGCACAATTCTCTGATAGTTCTCTTAGGATTTGACGTGTCACAAAATTGACTGAGGGATATATACAAACTAATATTTACATAGGCCAAAGGTGTAAGCATCATCTTGATAGATAGAGCGTTGATTACAAGTAGCACATGTTTACCAGGTTTTCACCACTTGGCAACAGTTTCATTCCATTTTTGCTATCATGGCGCCTGTTTAGCAAGTTTTCACCAAGACACTTTTTCTCTTTTCCAATTTTTTTTTTTCTTTTTGATTTTTTAATTTTTTTTTGGACTCATCAAGGCTCCTATTTGCTAGGTTTTCACCAAGATAGTCATTTTTCAGGACTTTTTCCATTGCTTTTGATTTTTTTTTAGGATCCATATTTGTTGTTTTTGAACTTTTTTTGGACTCTTTTTACTATACAAGAGCTTCCTCAAGAATATCAGGCATAAAACCTTTTCAGATGTAGAGTATTAATTGGATCTAGTAAAACATCTCCTTCAAGCATAGCCAATTGATAGGCTCCTGATCCAAATGTTGTTGTAATGACAAAGGGACCCAACCAGTTGGGTTCAAATTTTCCCTTTTGTTCTTGATGTTGTTGATTTTTAGGATTTTCTTTGAGAACTAGATCTCCTATCTAAAAACTTCTAGGTTTTGCCTTCTTGTTGTACCCTCTTGGCATTCTCTTCTGGTAAGCTTTGAGATGATCAAATACCTATTGTCTGCACTCATCTAGCAATTCAAGTTCATGCAGTCTAGAGATTCGATAGTCCTCATCAATGATTGGATGTTTCAGTGATACTCTCAGTGATGGAATCTCTACTTCAACTGGTAAGACTACTTCTGATCCATAGACTAGTGCAAAAGGAGTTGCACCATTCAATGTTCTAATGCTTGTTCTATAAGCCCACAATGTTGGATTGATTTGCAAATACCAATCCCTTCTTGATTTTTTCACTATCTTATGCAAGATTTTCAGAATGTTTTTATTTGATGCCTCAGCTTGTCCATTACCTTGAGGGTAATAGATTGAGGAACAGTGCTGAGTGATTTTAAATTGAAGACACAACTCATCTATGTCTTTTTTCTTGAATTGACCCCCATTGTCAGTCACAATCGATGAGGGTACACCATAGTAGAAAATGATATAATTGAAGATGAATATTGAAACTTGTTTTCTAGCTGCATTGGACAGTGGGATAGCTTCCACCCATTTAGTGAAGTAATCAGTTGCAGTGATGATATATTTATGTCCATTTGATGAATTGGGGTAAATCTCACCAACCAAATCAAAGGCCCATTGCTGAAATGGCCAGTGTGTTATGAAAGGAATTGACTCCCTAGCTGGTGCATGTATGAGGTTGCCATGGATTTGGCATTTCTTACAATTTTTTGCAAAGTGGATAGCATCTTTCTCCATAGTGGACCAATAGTATCCAACCCTTAGGAGTTTCTTGGCCAATGAAAAACCATTCAAGTGCGATCCACACACACCTTCATGAACTTATTTTAATACATGATTAGACTCTTCATGTTATAAACACCTAAGAAGCATGCAATCTAGAATACATCTAAATAAGTCATTAGCAATGATTACGTAACATGATGTTTCTCTTAGGAGGGATCTCTTTTCATTTCTAGAATAGCCTTCTGGAATTGTTTGGTCTTTAAGATAGGAGTAGATATGGGCATATCTGGATAACACTTGAGTTTCAAGGACACAAAAAATTTGGCATTCAGGAGACTCATAAGCTGAGAAAGGGATTTCTTCTACTAGGAAGTCATATTGAAATTGGTGTTCTTCCAATTGTAACATGGATGCAAAAGTAGCCATCGCATCAGCTGCTCTATTTTCTAATCTAGGAATTTGTTGAAACGTGATGAAGACAAAGTACTTTTTCAAGTCATCCACCATTGTCTTGTAGGGCATGCACTTTTCATCCTTAGTCTGATAATAACCATTCACTTGATTGATAATGAGTTGTGAATCCCCATAGATGTGTCATTCAATGATTTTTCACTCTATTGCAAGCTTGCGCCCATTCACAAGAGCCTTTTATTCTACTATATTGTTGGTGCATGAAAAAATCATTTTGTATGCCTTGGGAATCTTATATCCTTGTGGTGTGATGAATAAGAAACCAGCTTCGGATCCTTGTTGTGTGAAGGATCCATCAAAGTACATTTTCTAGGGGTGTTCTGTTAAGTGCATGATAGATTCATTTGGAAATTCCACAAGTAATGGCTTGTCATCAATCAATGGTGTCTCTGCAAGTTGATCAATAATCACCTATCCTTTAATGGCTTTCCTATCCACATACTCAATGTTGAATTCACTTAGGACCAAGACCCACTTAGCAAGTCTTCCTGTCAGCATTGCTTTGTTCAATAGGTACTTAAGTGAGTCAATTTTAGACATTAGTTTCACCTCGTGTGCCAACATATAGTGTCTAATATTTTGGGATGCAAACACCACTGCAAGGCATGCCTTCTCTATCATTGAATAGTTTAGCTCATATGTGACCAAATTTCTATTGATATAGTATATGGCTCTTTCTTTCTTGGTCTCATCCTCTTGTGCAAGTAATACCCCTAGTGATGTATCTATGGCTAATATGTAGAGAAATAGAGGTTTTCCATATATTGGTGCCATCAAAATTGGAGGATTCATTAGATAATTCTTGACTTGGGTAAAATTTTATTCGCATTGCTCAGCCCAAGTGAATATGGTTCCTTTCCTCATCAATTTCATGAAGGGTTGTGCTTTATCTACCAACTGAGATATGAACCTTCCTATGGATTGTAGCTTTCCTTGTAAGGTTCTCATTTGATTGATGTTCTTTGGTGATTTCATTTCTAGAATAGCTTTTACTTTTTCTGGATCCACTTCAATTCCCTTAGCTAAAACTATGAATCCAAATTTTTTTCCTAATGATATGCCAAATGTGCACTTATTAGGATTAAGTCTTAATTAGAATTGCTCCATACTATCAAAGATGATAGAATATGGATGAAGTGACTGAGAGGGGGGGGTGAATCAGTCAACCATAAAACACTTCACAATTAATTCTTTCCAGATCCCTTAGGATATCTTAACAATGTTATCTATTTTAGCACTCAGTAAATAGATTGCAGTAACTTTGAAGATGTAGAAAGTAAAAATTATCTTTTAGATATTCATCAGCACTGGTGTATGATTAAGATAGCAATTAAGAACACAAGATACACAAGATTTAACGTGGAAACCCAATATGGGAAAAACCACTAATGTATCTAGATAATGATTTTCACTTTTCTGAAGTGATGCCCAGTTAGAAGCCAACCCGGTAAAAGGTTACAAAACACACTGTTAGGTGTGACCTTGTTAGAGGATTTAAACACCCTGCTAGGAGTGGCCTGGTAAGAGGTCTTGAAAACAATTCAATGGAATTGTCACCTTGTTAGAGGATTTACAATATGGTTGTTAAACCAACTCGGTTAAGAGATTTAGAATTCACTGTTACAATGATAAGAAAGTAACAATGAAAAATGACCTGTATAATAATGCAACTGCCTTGCTGATTACAGATCTCTGTTTTGCATATTTGTGATCCTTCCTGATCGAATAAATCTATGCTACACCTCAAGGATATCTGAACATCCTTCACAAATTCGCACACACCTTTCTATCTCTTCTTCTGTAAATCTTCTGCTGTATATCCCTCATTATTTTTCACATTTGACCTTTTATTTATATGTTTTTAGATTTGTCAAATCGACATTATTTAGTAGAACAGTCGGCTGAATTAAGCAAACTCTTTTTGCAAAAATCCTTCAAGGGCCGATAGTGCTCGGTGACCATAACTTTCTATAATCTTTCGAAGACTGAGGGAACTTAGTAAACACCGACAATCCTTTACCTTTGATAACCGACTGAACTTGGTAAACACTGAATTTCCTTTGACGACTGACTGAACTTGGTAAACACTGAATTTCCTTTGATGACCGACTGAACTCGATAAACACTAAATTTTCTTTGACGACCGACTGAACTCGGTAAACACTGAATTTCCTTTGACGATCGACTGAACTTGGTAAACACTGAATTTCCTTTGACGACCAACTGAACTCGGTAAACACTGAATTTCTTTAATAACCGAGTGGACTCGATAAGCACTAATATTCCTGTCTAGCAGACCGACTGAGCTTGGTAGGAACTGATTGCTGCGGACTATGACGTTGTGTGACATCAAAGACAATACATAATTTGAGTAGCAATTTCCTTCAGACAATTGTTTCCAACAATCTCCCTCTTTGGCATTGATGGCAACACAATATGTCATAGCATAAGAAATTTGAAAGAGTTAGCTCAGTTCAGATTCAAATCTCCCTCTGTCAGCAAAATTCCTTTATCCTAAAAATTCTTCCTTTTGACTATTGAAAATTTCTTGAAGTAATAGAAAAGACATAGCAAACACTCCCTCTTTGACAACACATGCCAAAGACAATTCACATATTACCAGTGTAAATTAATGTACCTCAAGTACTGATTCATATGCAATGATTCCTTGAATATGCTGCATCAACTGGTTGATTTTTAATCATGTTCTGGTTGATGCATCACTAAAATTGTATTTAGTGAGCCTCGGATAGGGGAATGACCCCTAACTTACCTCTTAGATACACAAATGCATCCTTAGGTAATGGTTTGGTAAAAATGTCTGTAATCTATTCTTTTGTATGAATATATTCTAATCTGATTTCCTTGTCCTGCACCAATTGTCTGACAAAGTGATATTTAATAGCAATGTGCTTGGTTTTGGAATGCATCACTGGATTCTTTGAAATGTTTATTGCACTGGTATTGTCACAAAATATAACAACTGGTTCTTTGATTTTAACCTTCATACCTTCTAATAACTGTTTAAACCAAACAATATTTGAACAGTTTACTGCAGCAGCAACATATTCTGCTTCAGCTGTGGATTGAGATGTGCAATTTTGCTTTTTACTAGTCCAGGATACCAGTCTTTTTCCAAGAAAAAATGCTCTACCACTTGTGCTTTTTCTGTCATCAATGTTTCCTGCCCAATCAGCATCAGTAAACACTTTCAAGTCTAGATTGCCTCCAAATTTATACCACAAACCATATTCTTCAGTTCCTCTTAAGTATCTTAAGATTCTTTTGATTGCCATCATATGATTTTCCTTAGGTTTTGCTGAGAATCTAGCTACTATACCGACTGCTAAGGCAATATCAGGTCTTGTATGTACTACATACTGCAATTTTCCAATCATAGATCGGTATAGGGTCTAATCAACTTCTTTTGAATCATCATTTTTGGTAAGTTTCAGTCCAGTACACATAGGTGTACCAACTGGTTTTGAATCTTCCATACCAAACTTCTTAAGTATTTCCTTAATGTATTTAGATTGAGTAATGTATATACCATTCTTGCTTTGCTAAATTTGAAGACCAATAAAGAATTTTATTAAACCAAACATAGACATTTCAAATTCTTTGTTCATTTGCTCTGAAAATTCTTTGCACTAATCCTCATTCCCTATAAATATAGTATCATCTACAAATATTTCTACCAATACAATTTTGTCATCCGGTCCTTCTTTAATATACAGATTGCTATTATCATTGGCTCTTTTGAAATTAATCTAAATCAAATAGTTATGGAGTCTTTCATACCAAGCTCTAGGAGCTTGTTTCAAACCATACAATGCTTTGTGTAACCTACAGACCATGTCCTTTTTATCTGGATCAACAAAACCTTCAGGTTGTTCAATGTAGACCTCTTAATCAAGAATTCCATTGAGAAATGCAGATTTTATATCCATCTGATATACCTCAAATCCTTTGTGTGCTACATAAGCAAGTAGAGTTCTTACACCTTCTAATCTTGCAACAGGAGAAAAAGTTTCTCCATAATCTATACCTTCTTCTTGAGAATAACCTTTACATACCAGTCTAGCTTTGTTTCTAGATACTTGACCATCTTCATTCAGCTTATTCCTGAATACCCATTTTATTCCAATTACATTCTTATCTTTAGGTCTAGGTACAAGATTCCATTTTTTGTTCTTTTGTATTTGTTCTAATTCTTCATTCATTGCTTCAATCCAACTTTCATTTTCCAATGCATCTTTGATATTTCTAGGTTCAAAGTCAGTAAGCAGACATGTACCTTTTAGCTTGCTTCTTGTCATAGTACCATCTCATTTGTTTCCAATAATTTGATCTGGTGTATGATGTCTTCTGACATATTTGGCTAGTATAGGTTCCTTGCCTTTTGAATGATTTGTGCTGTTGTCTTCTAGGATCTCTTCTTCAGGTTGCTCGGGCTCGGTAGATATTTGCTCGGTAACTTCAGGCTGAGACTCGGTCTGAATTTCTTCCTGTGACTCAGTTTGAACTTCTTCCTGTGACTCAGTTTGTGACTCGGTAACTGTGCTCAGTTTGGTAGATATAGTTTCCTTATTGATAGTTGTGTCTGCCAATGTTTTAGGTTCAATGTAAATGAATCTTTTGTAGTTCTCAGGTTCCCTTTTGCTTTCTTCTTTAGTCTTTTCTACAAACTCATCTAATTTTACATGTATACTTTCTATGACTTTGTGAGTAGATAAGTTCAGACATTTGTATGCCTTGCTTTTGCTAGAATATCCTAGGAATATTCCTTCATCACTTTTCACATCAAATTTATTTCTTCTGGATTCTTTTAAGATATAACACTTGCTACCAAATATTTTCATGTCACTTACATTGGGTTTATAGCCATACCATAATTCATAAGGAGTTTTGAATGTGTCTTTCTTCAATTGTACTCGGTTCAAGGTATGAACTGCAGTGCTGATAGCTTCCTTCCAGTATTTTATAGCGATGTTCTTTTCTATCATTAGAGTCCTTGCACAATCCATAATAGATCTGTTTCTTCTTTCTGCTTAGGAGTTCTAGGATCTGATACCTGTCTTTTGATTCCTCTTTCAATGCAAAAGTTGTTAAAATCATGGGAGATGAATTCACCACCTCTGTCTGATCTTAAGCATTTCAATCTTTTCCCTGTTTCCTTTTCCACTCTAGCTAAGTACCATTTGAACTTTTCAAATGCTTCTAATTTTTCTCTTAAATACATGACAGTCATCATTCTAGAATAATCATCAACGAAAAGAATAAAGAATTTATCTCCAGTATAGCTTTGTATTCCAATAGGTCCACATAAATCAGTATGCACAATTTCCAAAATTTCTTTAGACTGATAGTTCTTACTCTTGAAACTAGTTTTACTCATTTTGCCAATCTAACAATTCTTACATAGACCAGTATCAGGTTTCTTCAAAGTAGGAATGCCTCTAACCTTCTTGAATTTGCTTATTTTTATCATGTTATCAAAATTCACATGACATAACCTTTTGCGCCATAGCCAACTTTCTTCTATTTGAGAAATAAAGCATGAATATTCACTGAGATCAAGATAAAATAAGTTACCTTTTGTTTGTTTGCCTGATCCAATGAGTTTTCCTTTTTCATCTAGCAGTCTTGCTTGACCATTCATGAATTCAACCTTGAAACCAGTGTTGATTAGCTGTGCTACACTTAGAAGATTATGTTTTAGTCCTTCAACCCAATAAGCATTATCACATATGAGTTCTTTGGTTAATGAGATTCTTCCTTTTCCTT
This sequence comes from Chamaecyparis obtusa, assembly GCA_027943335.1. Lineage (NCBI taxonomy): Eukaryota > Viridiplantae > Streptophyta > Pinopsida > Cupressales > Cupressaceae > Chamaecyparis > Chamaecyparis obtusa. The sequence continues at coordinate 44,342 of BSBK01005772.1, forward strand.
TTATACAACAAGGTTCATTGTTTCCAAATCTTACATTACCACTATCACAGTCTTCTAGATATTCAAATTTTTTCTTGTCACCAGTCATGTGGTGTGAACATCCACTGTCTATTATCCATATATCATTTTTTCTTATATGAGAAATAAGTGCCATCTTATCTTCATCATCATCAGATTCATCTTTTATAGCAATAAAGACAATTTCTTCTTCACTATCATCAGAATCTTTAGCCATAAAACATGTTTTCTTACCTTTATCCTTGAATGATTTGAAATTCTTTTTGCCATAGTACTTGTGACTTCTCTTCTCTTCCTTGACTTGCTTGTTTGGGAACCTAGCTGCAATATGTCTAATTTCTTCACATGAAAAATAGATCAAAGGAGTTTTACCTTTATATTTACCTTTCCCTCTAGAGTACTTCTTTGCAAGTAATGCTTCTACAATTTCAAGATCACTGTCAGAACTTTCTTCTGATACTTCTTCACTTTCTGACTGAACTTCCTTAATTTTCTTGTTCTTCTTTAGTGAAACCTTGGCCTCAAATGCTGATTCAATATTTTTGGAACTAGGAACATAGTTGTCATAGTTGTCTAATTCAAAGGCTGTCAATCTTCCAACTAAAGCATCCAAAGTTATATTGTGGTTTTTTTCACACCTTCTTTCTTGAATAGCTGATACTCTTATTGCATAGATAGGGAGTAATGTTCTGAGTACCTTACTTATAACAGTTTCATCTGAGATTGTTCCTCCAGAAGCTCTAATTGCACTTACACTTGCTTTGATTCTTTCAACATATTTTGCAATGTTTTCATCTTCCTTCATATTCATCTTGTCATATTGTCCTCTTAGGCTTTCTTCTTTGGCTCTTTTCACATTTGCATCACCACCATATATTTTCTTCAGTGCCATCCACATTTCATATGTAGTAGTGCATTCTTTAATATCATCAAATTCTTCATAGATGAGAGCAGATGCAATGTCTATCATCATGGTGTTGTGAGTCTTTTTATCTACAATGTCTTCAACAGTTAATGCGCCATTAAGAATTGTGTATTCTTCATCAATGTATTTGCATCCTGAATCACCAATGGAAGCCAGATGAAGTCGCATGAGACCTTGCCATGCTGAAAAGTTATCTCTGTTGAGCTTTGGAATTTCCCTCTTGTAAGACATCCTGATTTTTAGCTTAGGTCCTTGAAACACTTCCTGCAAGCACCAAAGGCTCTGATACCAATTGATGGAATATGGATGAAGTGACTGAGAGGGGGGGGTGAATCAGTCAACCATAAAACACTTCACAATTAATTCTTTCCAGATCCCTTAGGATATCTTAACAATGTTATCTATTTTAGCACTCGGTAAATAGATTGTAGTAACTTTGAAGATGCAGAAAGTAAAAATTATCTTTTAGATATTCATCAGCACTAGTGTATGATTAAGATAGCAATTAAGAACACAAGAGACACAAGATTTAACGTGGAAACCCAATATGGGAAAAACCACTAATGTATCTAGATACTGATTTTCACTTTTCTGAAGTGATGCCCGGTTAGAAGCCAACCCGGTAAAAGGTTACAAAACACACTGTTAGGTGTGACCTTGTTAGAGGATTTAAACACCCTGCTAGGAGTGGCCTGGTAAGAGTTCTTGAAAACAATTCAATGGAATTGTCACCTTGTTAGAGGATTTACAATATGGTTGTTAAACCAACTCGGTTAAGAGATTTAGAATTCACTGTTACAATGATAAGAAGGTAACAATGAAAAATGACCTGTATAATAATGCAACTGCCTTGCTGATTACAGATCTCTATTCTGCATATTTGTGATCCTTCCTGATCGAATAAATCTATGCTACACCTCAAGGATATCTGAACATCCTTCACAAATTCGCACACACCTTTCTATCTCTTCTTCTGTAAATCTTCTACTGTATATCCCTCATTATTTTTCACATTTGACCTTTTATTTATATGTTTTTAGATTTGTCAAATCGACATTATTTAGTATAACAGTCGGCTGAATTAAGCAAACCCTTTTTGCAAAAATCCTTCAAGGGCCGACAGTGCTCGGTGACCATAACTTTCTATAATCTTTCAGAGATCGAGGGAACTTAGTAAACACCGACAATCCTTTACCTTTGATATCTGACTGAACTCGGTAAACACTAAATTTCCTTTGATGACCGACTAAACTTGGTAAACACTGAATTTCCTTTGACGACGGACTGAACTCGGTAAACACTAAATTTTCTTTGACGACCGACTGAACTCGGTAAACACTAAATTTCCTTTGACGACCGACTGAACTCGGTAAACACTAAATTTCATTTGACGACCGACTGAACTTGGTAAACACTAAATTTCTTTGATAACTGAGTGGACTCGGTAAGCACTAATATTCTTGTCTGGCAGACCGACTGAGCTCGGTAGGAACTGATTGCTGCGGACTATGACATTGTGTGACATCAAAGACAATACATAATTTGAGTAGCAATTTCCTTCAGACAATTGTTTCCAACAAAAGATTCTCCTCAGATCCTCTATATGTGTAGTCCTCATCCTTGATTTTGCCAAAGTGTCATCAACATAGTCTTCCATGTTCTTGTGCATCATGTCATGGAAGATTGTGGTCATTGCCATTTGATAAGTGGCACCTACATTTTTGAGACCAAATAGCATCACATTCCAACAATATATTCCCCATGCACAGGTGAATGTTGTTTTCTCTTGGTCTTCAGGAGAAATTTTGATCTGGTTATATCCTAAAAAACTATCCATTAGGGAATACATCTCATAACCTGCTGTTAAGTCCACAATCATGTCTATGTTTGGAAGTGGAAAATTGTCTTTGGGAGAAGCCTTGTTGAGATCCCTAAAGTCTGTGCACACTCTTATGGATTTTTCTTCCTTAGAAACATGAACTATATTGGAGATCCACTCTACATAATCAATTTCTCTTATGAATCCATCTTTCAATAGTTTTTCCAGTTCTGCTTTCACTAGCAATGTCACATGTGGATTCATTTTTCTAAGTTTTTTCTTGACAGGCTTTACATCTAGTGAAATAGAAAAATGATGCATAATCAAATCTGTATCCAATCCTGGCATATCTGAGTAAGACCAAATGAAGTTGATCTTCTTTGCTTTGAATAAATCAGTGAATTGGATTTTCTCATCTTTTGTCAATGATTGAGCTATGTGGACTAATTGAGGAGCTTCTGTTGTTCCCAAATTAATGGGTTGTGTTAATTCAATCAGAATTGAGCACATTTCTTGGAAATGATTTGGGAGGATATCAAGCATCCCATCCTTTGGTGCCTTAAGGAGATTTCCACCATTGGATACATCTTTTTCTTTTTCTCTTTTAGGATTTGATACTGCCAATAAGTGGTTTTCACCATCAGACCTCTTATTCTTTTTGTTTTTCTTTTTAAGACTAAGAAACTTGATATCCTCTTCAGTCATGATTTCTCTCATTACAGTGGTGGAAGAATGGAATGGTTCACAAGCATTAGGATAACAGGCTATGGAATAGTCATTGTCAAAGGATAACAAGCTTGTTTTTGTAGGTTCATCCCAATCTATCAAATTAGGGTATTTCAAGGACAAAGATTCAACAGGTTCAAGAGACAACACCATATTGTTATCATAGTTCGTAACTTGTAAGAGATCCTCTATTAAGTTTGTTTCTAGATAAATGTTAGGATTATTAGAGTTAGATTCATTATTATTAGACTTCATGTTGATGTTATGTGGATCTAACTCTAGTGATCTAACATTGGAAATTTCTCCTTCTTCAATCAAGGTTCTAGGAGAAAAATTGTGTATCATATCTATTTCTATGTCCATGGTGTCATCAAAAAGAACATCCCATTCATACTCATGTGAGTCTACCTGACTATAATCTGAAATCCCTAAAAAGTGGGCAATAGTCATGGGTACCTCATTTTCTTCATTAGCATGGTTCTCCTCTTCTTGCAATGGTTCTTGTGGATTCATTGCTTTTGGTTCTTCATCAAAGTGTGGAACATCAAAGATCAGAGGTTCTTGTTCTTGTTCTTCATCATGTTCATCTATTTGTTCTCTTTTTGGTTCTTGTTCAAGACTTGTACCAAAAAATGTGACATCTGGGTCTCCTTGTAAGAGTAGAAACCTTTCATAAGGAATGGGTTGTCCTTCCACTTCTTCTTTATCATCAAAATCTTCTGATCTATTAGATATAGGACCCCTTTCTACTGTAGGATGAAATCTAGCTTCTCTAAAGCCTAGTCTAGTCTTGTCCTTAGGATTTCGGAAATCCATGTGTAGGGGTTCTACTAGTCCTTTATTGTTTTGTCCCAATGGTCCTTTTCCTTTGTACCCCATTTGTTTCATAAGTTCATATCCTTTCCCATATTTTCTTGGAGATATTTCAACATGTTTAACATTCCCATCTTCTTCGGGTTCTTTGTAAAGCCATTGCAAAATAGCCTTTTCTTCATCTTCTTCTTTTAGGGATACTTTTGCTTTCACCATTCTAGTTCCTTCATGTATAGTCAAAGTGCTGCCATTGGAAGGTGTAAATGTAGATGAAGGTATCCCTTGTGTCCTAGGAGAAATGGGAAGATCTATTAAAGATATTACGGGATCCATCTTCTATTCACCCATGCTTGTTTCTTGGATATTGATCTTCTTAGCAAAGCTCCTTAAGACCATTTCTTTGGATGTTTCTACCTTGGTGGACCCTTATTTGTTATGGGGAACCATTCTTTCCATTTGTTTCAGGTTATTATAGGTGTATGTTGTATCCGCTGGAATAGTCACCTCCACTCCATTATGATGAAACTTTAGGTATTGATGATACATGGAAGGCACTGCTTGCATTGAATGTATCCATGGTCTTCCAAGAAGAATGTTGTAAGCCAGAGGTAGATTGAGAACTTGACAAAGGAAATCCTATTCCACTGGTCCTACTCTAATGGGTAAGACAACTAATCCTTTAGAGGATCTTTCTTCATCATCATAGGCTTTAATTGTTATCTTTCTTCTGGGATCAATTGTGTGCTCTGAGAAACCCAGTTGTTTTATCAAATTGTAAGTACAAATGTTCAAACCAATGCCTCCATCTATCAAGACATGTTTGACCTAGTGTTTATGAATAAGAACTTCTAAATGAAGGGGTTGATTATGTGGTTGGTTTGTTGATTTGTCATCCTCTTCTGAAAAATATAAGTAATGTGGGGAACTCATGTGACCAACCATGGCTTGGAATCTATCCACATCTAAGTCTTTTGGTACATTGGTGCTCAATAATGTGTGATCAAGAACCTCCCTATGACTAGGGGAGATATTCAACAACTCTAGGATAGATATCTATGTGGGCGTCTTTTGCAATTGTTCCACAAGATTGAATTTTGGAGATGGAACCACTTGTTTAGACATTGTTGTTGTTGTAGGTGGTGTGTTAGATGCTAAGACTCCTTTAAGAATAAGCTTTTCTTGGCTTCATGTTACAACATTTGAGGATTCATATTTGTTTTTCACTCCTTTGAGAGTGATCATGTTGATGGAATATTCACACAGTTTCATCATGTTGATTACACTGTCACCATTAGTGTACGTGTAATTAATCTTATTTCTTTTAGAAGTTTCTCATTTTTCATAGTTAGGTAGTGGAGTTTGAAATGCTTTGTGATCATTGTTCGTGTGATGTCCATCTACCTTAAATTTTCCTTGTTCAATAAGATCTTGAATAACATGTCTCAATTTCAAGCAATTATTGGTTGTGTGTCCTTTATTATGATGGTAATCGTAATAGTCATTATCATTCCACCACTTGGGTTTGTCTTCTAGATCCCAAGGTTTGCTAGGATTAGGAATTGTAATGATTTTGTTCTCCACAAGTGATTTTAAAACCACTTCCAAGGTGTCTCCCAATGGTGTAAATGTTCTCTTAGGCCTCGGTGCCCAAGGTTCTCTTCGAGGTTTGTTGAAAGTATTGTTTGTTGCTAGAGTCACAATAGGATTTAGACTCTTGTTCATTTGAAGACTTGTTGTTAGATTAAAAACATCTAGTTTGGGTTTTGGATTAGGAGTATCAACCACTCCATCATTAACCACATGTTTGTTCTTGTTTGCATACTTGTACTTGTCCTTGGAGGGATAGTACTTGTCTTTATTTTCCTTGTTGATGGTAATGTCACCTTTCTTGATTAGGACTTCCTCAATCTTGAGAGAACTATTTATCATTTTGTCAAATCTTGGTGGCCCTTGCAATTGGATTAGGAAATTCATTTTTGGGACCAAATTTTTAATGAAGATATCCATCTTTTTAGTTTTAGGTATCTGCCGAGTGTATCATGCAATTATTTTCCTCCATCTCTATAGGAAGCTCAAGAATGATTCTCCCATTTTCTGTTTGGTATTGCATAGATCCAACATAGTGACTATGTGTTGGATGTTATAGGAGTATTATTGTATGAATTTTTGCACTAGTTCATCAAATGTTTTGATTCCTATGGGTAGTTTGGAAAACCAGTCCATAGCTTCTCCACCTAGGCTTCATGGAAACAACCTCATGAGATATGTTTGTTCATGCATAAAATCCATACTAGTTGTGCAAAATTATCTTACATGATCTTGAGGATCTGAATCTCCCATGTATTTGTCATACTTTGGTATTGTGATATTCTTGGGAAATGGAATCATTTTGAGTCCCTTGTCAAAAGGGAAAGGACATATGTGCTCCAAAGAGTATTGTTGTTTTGGTTTGTCCTTTGCTTCCTTGAGCTCTTGAATTTCTATTTTCATGGCAAGTAGTTGTCTAGTTAGAATTGACATAGGGCTAAGGTCTTCTTTTTGCTTGAGTTGACTCACATCATAGTCCTTTGGTAGCTTCACACCTCTAGAAGCAAGTTCAAGGAAGTATTTTTATTTGTTTTCATCCAAAGCTTTTTCCATGATTTTGTGAAATTGTTTGATGCTTAAATCTCTATTGTATTCTTTCTTAGTGGGATCTACATCATCATCATCATCATCATTATGATATGTTTCACGGTATTGTATCTCTTCCTTTTGTCTGTTACGTCTGACTTGTTCATTTTGTTCATGAAATCTTTCATCCCACTTGTATTCATCTTGGTTCATGTTTGTTGGTTTGGGTGTTGTTGTATAAGTAGTGCTAGGTGTAGTATCGTATAGGGGATTGATTCTTGAACTCTCTCCTGTTTCCAATGTGAATATGGGTACTTCTTCTAAAAATTAGTTTGTTTCCAAATTATAAGTTTTGTGCCTTGTAACAACCATGAAATCCAGATTGAGGAACCAATGAGTGTCTTGTGTTTAAAAGTGGGTATGATTATTTGCAATATCTGATTGTGAATCCAAGAATGCAAGAGTGGGTTTGAAATGTCATTTTTTGGATCCAACGTCAAATGGGGTTAGAATGCCCTACTTATGAGTTGGGAACCAATGTGCAAATAGGTCTTGATAGTGTGAAAGTTTTAGCGTCAAAGGGTGTCAAAATGCCCTATTTATGAGCTGAGAACTTGGTTGTAACTGATTGGGTAAAATGACTCCACAATTGGACAATGTGGGTTTGGACCATGCAAGATGACAAGACGTTCTCAAAGATGACTCTTTTTGGGTATCAGATGACTATGTTTTGACAACAAGAACTTACTAATGAGCCAAATGGGTATTTGAAAATGTGAAAAAATTTCTTCTGGAGGGTACAGAAGTGCTCTCTATCCTAGATGTGATCTTAAACAATGACTAGCAAACAAATTGGGACCCCGGATGTGATGCAAGAAATATGGGATGTGACTCAAGAAATGGAATGTTCACCGAATGCAACTCAGGAAATGGTGTGACTGCCAAATGTGACTCCAATTTGAACAAATGTGATCCAAGATGCAGGGTGCGACTTTGGAATACCAGATGTGATCTTATGATGATAGAGAATTTGCAATTTTAACATTTCTCAAAAAAGTGTCATGTCTATCAGATTCCAGTGACTGTCAGGTGTTTGTAAATGCTTGAAAATGTTGTGTGCTTATTCATTTGGGGGGAATTAACTAAATTTGTATTTAAGACACATCAAGCAATCATTTTAAATGAAACACACCTAACCTACCTTATACTAGGTAGAGATTGAAACCACTTGTTCACTGACTTAGGAACACACCCAAAGACTCCTCAGAATATCATAGTCCAATAACATGCAATGGATATTGGAGGCCATATTTGCCAAGTGTTAACGTTGATGGGGGCTCGATATGCTGAATTTCTTAGGGCAGTTACTATTTTCCTCGGACAAGTGATAACAACCTTTTGGGGGTGATCTGGGTGGCATCTAACATAGAGCTTTTAATGAAGGCATCCATTCACAATTATCTTCCGTAGTCCCGCAAGCAAGATTGAGGCTGTTAACCCTATAGGAACTCGAAAGTGTATAGTCTCAAAAAGTGAGATTTAAGCCACTCCTCTCTACATGAAATCCAAGTTAGTCATTGGGATTGATCATCAATCTCCCAAGACAAGATAAATCATGTCTTCCAAGGCTTTACCCTCAAGGAAGCATCAAATTTTATAGTGGGGTGGAAGAGTGAGCAAAAGACTTGTCCCCACTTGGGTCGTTCCCATGAGATTTTTTCCTCAACTGATAGGCCCTCTAAAAGTTTGCAATAAAGTAAATAGACAAGTGATAGTAAGCTCTAGATTTCTAGTTCTCCATGAAGGAGAAGAGCATAATATCCTAACTCATACCACAAATCACAAACACATCAAGCATGTTTAAAGTTCAATCACCCCAATTTGATGCCAAATAACAAGCCAACGTTTAAGTTTCTGGTTTTCCCTCAAGGGAAAAAGAGCATAATCCTCTAGTTGATTTGTAACTTGATCTCAAATTGTTGAAGATTCCTAGAAAAATCAAGCATGAAGTTCTTTTGTCAATTTTTCTTTGGAGGCAACCTGGATGACAAGCATTAGTAATCTTTTGTTTTTGGTCTTGGGAAAACATCCTGCAAACACTTGTTAGGCTTTCAAAATCACATACAAACACCAAATTCACCCATTAGCTTGTCAGTTTGTTAGAAATATCAAAATCAAAAGACAACACTTTAAATAAAATCAAATATGCAATTTGTTAGCATTCATTCCTCAATTTAATTCCAAGGTATAAACCAACTTTTGAGTTTCTAATTTTCTCTCAAGGAGAAAAGAGCATATTCCTTTGATTGGTTTATAAGGTGAAATTAGATTGTCCTTAAGTGCTCAAAACAAAATGCATGAAATTTATTTTATCCATTTAAAGAAAATCAAGACAAGGGTTAGCATTTGGGTCTCTGTATTCCAACTTGCAAACAATATTTAGGCTGCCAAAAACTAGAGAGATCAACAATGAAATTCATTAGGCATCAGAAAATTGAAAAATGCAATAAAAATTCCCATATGTGATCCTAGATTTTCCCCCCAATTTCCAGAAATGATGCAATTTCTCAAATACGACTAGATTTCCCTAATGCAATGCGGATCCCAAGATGCGATCCTGGATTTAAATAGATGCAACCTTGCTACAGGATGTGATCCAAGAAATATTGTATATGACTGATATTCCTAGATGCAATCCTCTGACAAAAAAATGCACGGTGATAGTTAGTTAGAAATGCAAGAAAATTGGAAAATTTGGGGCTCTTGCCCCACGATGGGTGCCAAAAATGTGTGTGTGAATTTGTGGCCTGCAACACAACACTTCAATAGGATAATGACATCAATTATTAGATAAAATGGGTATTCAATTAAAGAAATTAACAAGAAAAATCATCCTAGTGCTCTCTAATTACTGTGAGTGTGAAATAAGGGGTTAGTTTGCTCTCAAATTTAACCCTTAAACAGTGACAATCTACACTAAAATGAGAGATTCAAGAGTACATGTATGCAACTAAAGTTCTTTCCATTTTAACCAAATTGAAGTGTTCTTTTAACTAAGCATGAAAGTAAGCATGAAAAGCATGAAAACATCTATCAAACTAAGACATTAGCGAGAAAATCCTCCAAGCATGAGAGTTCAATAATCATGGATTATGAAGTCTCACAATTCAAGTATGTAATCTAGAGTAGCCAAATTAGAAGCATGTAGAAGAATTTAGAAACATTGAGAAGAAGGAAAGAAGCCTTTGAAAATTCTATTTTATAGGAGTTTTAAGGAATCCGACGGTTGAGATGCATCTGGGAGGAGTGGTTGAGATGCATCTTGGCTTGATCCTTGATCCATGTGCAAGCCTCCTAATCATGAGAGTGTGTTTTTTGTGTTTGTTTGATTTAGGAGGTATTTATGCTTTTATTTTAATTAATAACTCTCACCTTGCATTTGGTGGGATTGAATTAATTAAATAGGCCTAGAGTTAATTGTCTTGATTTTGCTTGCAACCTTAGTGCTAAATGCTTGATTTAGGATTTCAAGGAGTTTATTGAATTTTTGGGGCTTTATGTTAATAATCAAAGATCAAATTAACATAATCAAAGTTATATACCAAAATAAGGGCAAATAGGGCCTTAGGTTCTAATAGCCCAGTTTTAGGTGATTACACTCGAAAGTTCACCGAAAAGGGTATCCAGATCTGTAGTTTAATTCACTGTCTGATACCTATACCTACAAGAAAAATGGTTTTTGTTGTTTAGATGAGGGGTTTGCCTTAGTCAAACCCTAGTTTGGAATCAACCTTAATAATGGAATTGAAATAGAGAATGCTAGCAAGTAGTAGAAGTAGACCTAACAACAAAGCTATGATATTCAATAGATATGCAATTGTATTTCAAATGTAAATAATTATGTTGCTATGAAAGCTTGAACATAACATTAACAAATGTAAATCAAAACCTCCATGGTTGCATGCTTGGAATCCATCTTGAGAGAAGAATGAATGAATCTTGAAGATGAACAAAGGATCTTGAAGGAAGATCACACCACCTTGATGGCTAGATCTAGGGTTTTGAATGCTGAATCTTGAATGTTTGAACCAAATCCCTTCAAAGGATTGAATTCCTAATTCCTTAATCTTGTTAGCTATTTTTCTTGCATGGGTAAATAACTAGACCATAACCTGATCTCTCCCTTTTGATGCTCTTTTCCTGACAAGAGAAATGCTAATTGACAAGGATGAAATCCTTCTTCACTTTGGACTCCACAGACCCAGGTGGGTGTACCTTACTTCTCTACTTATGCAAATTGATATGAACTAATACAAACACCTAATAAGCAGATTTCACTAATGGATTAAATAGAATAAATAGGTCCTGCAATAGGATTCATAACTGAGATGAACCTTTGATATGGGAAGCCTACCCACATGCTCAATCTATCTTTCAAACTCATCAACAGAAAGGGAAAGTTGATTGATTAAATTGATGCTAGTTTGGAAAATGATTTCTAACAGTAAAGATCAGTGCCTTCAATCTAGGCATGGAGTCAAAACTAGTAAATATAAACCCAAACTACAAACCATGTTTCATTGATTAATATCCCTACATTAATACCTTACATTAATACATTTCCATCACTCAATATGAAGAATCATACACATTCATAGCACCGATTAATTTCCAATCTACATTTAAGAATTTTACAATCCTTCCTTGAAGGATATCCAAATACAAATAGATAAATTCTCCCTTGGAGAAGACAAACTCAATATCCCTTGAACACTGAATTCATACTAAAATTGAAACTCAATACAATGAAGACAATTCTCTAAAAACCATACATGCCTTACATGTACTTCAATTTGCAATCAAATTTACAAATACTTTCATTGAATCTATGACATAAAATGAAGAGCGCAAACCATTACACTTAGACAATCATGAACCAAAATGGAATTTCATTTGGACCCTTCTCTTGGAGAACCCCCTGCTGGAATCACCACAGACCTGGAACGATTCAATGGATATTTACCCAGAATCTGGAACCTAGACTAGAGTTCTTCCAAAATTGAACCTCTCACCTCCCTCAGAATTCAGAATAAGAAGGCAAAGAGGAAATTTAGAAATCATCACAGAGCGACACTTGTCTCCCTCTCCTCTGCTCATTGGATGAGTCATCCACCTTCAAAATAGAAATGGAACCTACTCTCAACTCTGGAAAGCACCTGTCATCTCTTCAAACTAAAATGTGAATCATCAGATTGAACAAAATTGATATTTTCAAAATATCTTCCCCGCCCCCTATTTTGTTCAACTGAAAATATCTTGAAACTAGGTAGACTTGCATCAAATCTAATCTTAGAAATGGATTCCTCGTTCTCTCACCTTTCCAACGATATATAATAGTCCATATTTGACCCAAAAACGAAGCCACTAGCCATTAATTTAGTCTCCCATGCTTTGTAACTTCAATTTTTGAATTTTTTAAATAGTCAGAACTATAAAATTTTATCACTTATAACTTTGATTTTTTGAATTCTAAATGCATGGAAGAAAAGAATAAAATATTATTTTGAATGCCCCTACTGGGACCCACATGCCACATGGCAGGCTTGGATTGGCCGGCCTACCACCTCACCTACCAACTCATCCACTAGTTGGATGCCACATGTCAACCTATTGCATGATCGCATGGGCTGAATTTGGCTCTTGCGATCATGCAACCACTCGATCTTTGAATCATAGAATTCTTGGCCTAAACCGTCAAGTACCTGGTGAACTAGTGACAGACTAACCTTTGAATCATGGAATAAATTGGCATTGACCGCCAGTATTATGTGAACATGCAAACACACTCATCTCTAAGTTTCCAGATCACTTAACCTTAACCATCACCTTTGCGCGAATCCGTGACTACTTGATATCTCCAATTCGCTAAGTATTTCATGCTAACCACTCCAGCATCTGGCGAATTCATGAACTCCCGCCATGTGTCACCTTGTCGCATGATTGCATGGGCTAGAAATGGCCCATGTGAACATGCGACACACCTTCCATACAACCACCACTACCGCATTGAGCTACCATGTGTCAGCCTATCGCATGTTCACAAGGGCTGAAGTTGGCCCTTGCAATCATGTGACCTCCTGACACGTGTCCATCCGATCACCACACTCCGTCTACAAAATTTCTTTCATGGGCCCGTCGGCATGGAAACTGAGGCAACCGCAAACCTATGCAAGCATAGCTTCCTCTATTCGATTTACTTTCATTATTTGTGTGGTTGCATATAAACTCTCCAAATTCCTATTCCGGCACCAATGTGGGATAATTCCTTTTAGATTTTTTAAAGATTTCCCTGCACATCCTTCCAAAATATTGGCTTCATATCCAAGCTGGCACGCACCTCAACAGACTGACATGTGTCAACCTGTCGCATGTTTGCAAGGGCTAAATTTCCCCCTTGCGATCATGTGACCACTTGACACATGTCAGTCTTGACTAGTCAGCATGCACATCACTACAAAATTATCTTTTCCTTAGGTGCGGGCACAAAAAACAAGACAAGCGCATGAGCACACACAGGTAGAGTCTCCGTTGCTTCAATATACTTTCATACTATGTGAATTTGGTTACATCCATCTGTTGGAAATATAGATGCAATAACTAAGAGGGGGGGTGAATCAGTTAACCACAAAATATTACCACTGATCCCTCAAATATCTTAACAAATTATTTACTGTGCCACTTGGTAAATATACAGAGAAATGCTGAAAACTTGATTCTTGAAATGTGTAATAATTAAACTATTCTTAAGCATTCATTACTGATTAAATAAAAAAAATAACATGAACACAAGAGACACCAGATTTACCATGGAAACCCAATATGGAAAAAACCACCAATGTAACTAGTTATTGTTTTTCACTCTTCTGAAGTGATGCCCAGTTAAAAGCCAACCCGGTAAAAGGTTACAAAAACACACTGTTAGGTGTGACCTTGTTAGAGGATTTAATCACCCTGCTAGGAGTGGCCTTGTAAGAGGTCTTGAAATAATTCAATAGAACTGTTACCTTGTTAGAGGATTTACAAAATGGTTGTTAAACCAACTCGGTTAAGAGATTTTGATATCACTGCTACAATTGCTAGAGAGTAACAATGAAATGACCTGCAACTAAATTGTTGAATATAGATCTCTGTTCTGTTTCACTAGATCCTTACTGATTAATTAAAACTTTGCTTCTCCTCAAGGATATCTGACCATCCTTCAAAATTCGCACACACCTTTCTTCAAAAATGATTTCTGCATGCTGTATATCTTTTATTCACCATTTGACCTTCTATATATATATGCCATTTCATAATCATTTAGATTGTCAAGTCGACACTAAAAATTATTATAATAGTCAGCTGGGATAAACAAACTGTAATAACAAAATTCTTTGGAAGGGCCGACCTTGCTCGGTAAACATTAATCCTGAAAAGATTTCCTTCAGTGACCGAGAGAACTCGGTAACCACAGCAAATTCTGCAACATCCTTTGGAGACCAAGAGAGCTCAGTAACCACTAATTTTCCTTCAATAACTGAGGAGGCTCGGTTAACACTGTTATCCTGTCATGTTTTCTTTAGACACCTGAGAGAACTCGGTAGACACTAAAAATCACCTAGCTGACCGACTGAGCTCAGTAGATGCTGAGAACCGCTTAGCTGACCAACCAAACTTGGCAGATACTAAGAACCGCTTAGTTGACCGCCTGAACTCGGTAGATACTGGGAGTGATAATTGATATGACATTTGTGTGATATCAAAGACAACACATAGCTAATCTAATAATGTCCTTCAGACAATTGTATCCAACACCATCAAATTCTCCCCATTCCAGATGAATGTGGGATATATAGTTTGACTATTTTTAAAACCTCCTGTGTGTTTTCGGTCAAAATATGGGGCCCACCAACAGATCACAGCTGCGCAGATAGGAAACGCTGATAAAGAGGAAAAAGTGTGAGGTTGAAAACACACAGGGTTTTCGGTGAGAGATCGAAAACATCCAGGGTTTTCATGTAGACCAAAAGGTAGTAGGGAGACCGAAAACATCATGGGTTTTCAAAAATATTGTGGGTTTTCGACACTTAGGCATATTTTGAGATTATTTCCTGCAGACCTTGGAACTTGAATATCTCCTTGGGTTTTGTGATTTAGGAGATGTGATCTGAACTGGAGCAAGGTGATACATTAAAGA
This sequence comes from Chamaecyparis obtusa, assembly GCA_027943335.1. NCBI lineage: Eukaryota > Viridiplantae > Streptophyta > Pinopsida > Cupressales > Cupressaceae > Chamaecyparis > Chamaecyparis obtusa. Next base: position 59,492 of record BSBK01005772.1, read on the forward strand.
GCATGGGGCTAAGAGCACAAACCATGAAACATTATGGATTTTCTTCACACATTAAAACAAGCTTGCAGCAGGGTGGGAAAACTTCAAAATTAGCAGGGAAGAGGCCATTTTCATAGGATTTTGCTATCACTAGAAAATGACCCAACATTGGCTCTATCTGGGGATGGTTGAGCATAAGATTAGCACAAGAATCTCAAAATCTCTTGGAAGAGAAGACCACCCCCAAAAAAGAGCTTCTCTTTATCACTCCAAAAATAACTTCATCTTCTTATTCCTCCAATCCATTACCTAGTTCTAAGGCTCCTTTATTGAAAGCAACTACACTACTTCTGAAAGGAAAGCAACTATACAAATATACACAAACTTCTTACAGATGGAAACCAACCGAGGCTCACTTACCTCGATCAAAAACATGATTCTCTTTTCCACCATGCTTTGAAAATAAATTGAAAATGTCACTTGCATCTGCATGGCTGAAAACATGAATATTCTCCACAAGAACATTATGCAACATATAATCCATATATTCATATCCATCCAAAGCCTGAGAATCAAACTCAATCTAGATATACTGATCATTCTCATAAATGTGCTGGTCACATTCACTGATATCATTAGTTTGCACAAAAGAAAAAGAAATACTATCCACCACATCCGACAAACTAATACAGGACTGATTTTCACAAAATGGGAGCACACAAACTTGCTGATTGCAACCCTTAGATTTACCATTATCTTCAGCATCCTCTTGCAAATCGAAATAAAAAATCTCATATTCACACCCATGCAAAGATAGCAAACAATCAGGAGGCTCCTTGTATATTACGTCTTTCTCATCCGGTTGAGATGAGACCTGAGATTCACATTCATATCCAAATTCATCATCAGATGAATGTACTGTATCAGGTTCAACATGGACTGGATCTTCAATAAAATCTTTAAACAATGGGTTAGAAACCAAATGAAAATGTGAATCATAGAAGTTTGTACATAGTGCCGGCTGATCATAATCAATCTTCTCATTAAACAAAGGATTTAAGATATCATTATACTCATATTTAGACTCACTGTCACGGATACTCTCAGAAAAATATAAATCCGAATCTAAATCACTTAAATCTAAATCCAATACATTAGCACATTTATCAATGAGAGAACTACTATATTTACTTACACCATCTTCATTCGGGTAATCATATTCTAAACTGCATTCATTTCTGGAGTAAGAATCATTATCCTTTTCAGAGTCATAGAAGTCACCATCAACTAATTCACCCCTATCACTTTGACATTCATCATCAGCATCATCATTGCATTCATTAGGTACATCTAAAAACTGAGATACTTCACTTTTGAATGCAATAGGAGAAAGAAATTTGTCCTCATAAATTTCCTTTTTAGATTGAGGATCACACTTGTTCTCAGCTTTGACCGCAATACTTTCACATTCATTTTCAAATTGAGATCCTTCTACCCACACAATATACTTCGCTTTTGTTCTCACACCCTAGTGAATAGATTTAGGAACACATAGTTCTAAAAACAAATCAATATGATAAAGTTTCTGAAATACATCATCAACCTGAAGCTGATTGAATGCTGCAAAAAACCTTTCATAAAATAGACACACTGATTCATCTTTCCTTCTCCCTACTTCCACTTTTAGGAACTCAATTTCCTTTGCCCAAATTTCATGCTTAATCATTGCAAAATTATTTTCATCTTCTTCAAAACCAAACAAAGGAAAAGAAGATCTAGGAATAACATCTAGATTTACACAATTTGTTGTTTCAGATGACATAACTTCTTGATAGTGTGTCCTTTCTCTTCTACAACTTATGCAGTCACAACTTCATTTAACATCAACATATTTCTGATACTCTTTAGAAACTAAATCTTCTATCTAGAAATATGGCAGGAATTTTCAAACTAAATATTTCTTTTCTTAGTGACTGATTCACTTATTTAGGGACTGTTTTATACCTTGACAAAGGATTACCTAGAAGTGCTGCTGCTTGTAAAATTTTGATTTAAAGTTTCCTTCAAATCACCTTCCAAAGCTTCATAGAGCCTGTCGCCTCTTTTCAGAGGACAAATCTGGATTCAGCTGAGAACCTTCTATCTCAAATCTGAACTATCTTTATCAGCAAACACAAAACACTTCACAGGATGCACTATTTGTCAGGATAAAAATACATTACAATCTCTTTAAAAAACATTGATCAAATAGAGATTCAGAGTCGCCACTCACATTCAGTGAGAACATATAACAATTTGAAAAGAATAGACTCTATATCCAAACGGGACCAAACCCTAGGATGATTTAGCAAAGCAAGGAATTTAACATCTTCAACTTGCTGTCATTTATTTCTTCCCCAGCGGAGTCACCATTTTGTTAGCTATTTTTCTTGCATGGGTAAATAACTAGACCATAACCTAATCTCTCCCTTTTGATTCTCTTTTCCTGGAAAGAGAAATGCTAATTGACAAGGATGAAATCCTTCTTCACTTCAGGCTCCACAAACCCAGGTGGGTGTACCTTACTTCTCGGCTTATGAAAATTGATATGAACTAATACAAACACCTAATAAGCAGATTTCACTAATGGATTAAATAGAATAAATAGGTCCTACAACATGATTCATAACTGAGATGAACCTCTGATATGGGAAGCCTACCCACATGCTCAATCTATCTTTCAAACTCATCAATAGAAAGGGAAAGTTGATTGATTAAATTGATGCTAGTTTGGCAAATGATTTCTAACAGTAAAGATCAGTGCCTTCAATCCGGGCATGGAGTCAAAACCAATAAATATAAACCCAAACTACAAACCATGTTTCATTGATTAATATCCCTACATTAATGCCTTACATTAATACATTTCCATCACTCAATATGAAGAATCATACACATTCATAGCACCGATTAATTTCCAATCTACATTTAAGGATTTTACAATCCTTCCTTGAAGGATATCCAAATACAAACAAATATATTCTCCCTTGGAGAAGACAAACTCAATATCCCTTGAACATTGAATTCATACTAAAATTGAAACTCAATACAATGAAGACAATTCTTTGAAAACCATACATGCCTTACATGTACTTCAATTTGCAATCAAATTTACAAATACTTGCATTGAATCTATGACATAAAATGAAGAACACAAACCATTACACTTAGACAATCATGAACCAAAATGGAATTTCATTTGGACCCTTCTCTTGGAGAACCCCCTACTGGAATCACCACAGACCTGGAACCATTCAATGGATGTTTACCCAGAATCTGGAACCTAGACCAGAGTTCTTCCAAAATTGGAACCTCTCACCTCCCTCAGAATTCAGAATAAGAAGGCAAAGAGGAAATTTAGAAATCATCACAGAGTGACACTTGTCTCCCTCTCCTCTGCTCATTGGATGAGGCATCCACCTTCAAACTGGAAATGGAACCTGCTCTCAACTTTGGAAGCACCTGTCATCTCTTCAAACTGAAATGTGAATCATCAGATTCAACAAAATAGATATTTTCAAAATATCTTTCTGACCCCCTATTTTGTTCAACTACAAATATCTTGAAACTGGCTAGACTTGCATCAAATTTGATCTCAAAAATGGATTCCTCATTTTCTCACCTTTCCAATGATATATAATAGTCCATATTTGACCCCAAAACAAAGCCACTAGCCATTAATTTAGTCTCCCATGCTTTGTAACTTCAATTTTTGAATTTTTTAAATAGTCAGAACTATACAATTTTATCACTTATAACTTTGATTTTTTGAATTCTAAATACATGAAAGAAAAGAATAAAATATTATTTTGAATGCCCTTGCTAGGACCCACATGCCACGTGGCAGGGCCAGATTGGCTGGCCTACCACCTCACCTACCAACTCATCCACTAGTTGGAGGCCACATGTCAGCCTATCACATGATTGCATGGGCTGAATTTGGCTATTGCAATCATGTGACCACTCCATCTTTGAATTGCTGAATTCTTTGCCTAAACCGTCAAGTACCTGGTGAACTGGCGACAGACTAACCTCTAAATCATAGAATAAATTGGCATTGACTACTAGTATTATGCGAACACATGAACACACTCATCTCTAAGTCGCCAGATCACTTGAACTTAACTGTCACCTTTGCGTGAATTCATGACTTCTTGATATCTCCAATTCGCTAAGTATTTCATGCTAACCGCTCCAGCATCTGGCGAATTCATGAACTCCAACCATGTGTTGCCTTATCGCATTATCTTATGGGCCAAAAATGGCCCATGAGAACATGCGACACACCTTCCATACAACTGCCACTACCGTATCAGGCTGCCATGTGTCAACCTGTCACATGTTCACAAGGGCTGAAGTTGGCCCTTGCGATCATGCAACCTCCTGACACGTGTCCATCCGATCATTGTACTCCGTCTGCAAAATTTCTTTCTTGGGCTCACCAGCATAGAAACCAAGGGGACCGCAAGCCTATGCAAGCATAGCTTCCTCTATTCGATTTAATTTCATTGTTTGTGTGGTTGCATATAAACTCTCCAAATTCCTATTCTAGCACCAATGTGGGATAATTCCTTTTAGACTTTTTAAAGATTTCCCTGCACATCCTTCCAAAATATTGGCTTCATATCCAAGCTAGCACGCACCTCAACGGACTGACACATGTCAACCTGTTGCATGTTCACAAGGGCTAAATTTCCTCCTTGCGATCATGTGACCACTTGACACGTTTCAGTCTTGACTAGTTAGCACGTGCATCACTGCAAAATTATCTTTTCCTTGGGCGCGGGCACAAAAGTCTAGACAGGCACATAAGCACACATAGGTAGAGTCTCCATTGCTTCAATATACTTTCATACTTTGTGAATTTGGTTACATCCATCAAATTCTCCCCATTCCAGATGAATGTGGGATATATAGTTTGACTATTTTTAAAACCTCCTGTGCATTTTTAGTTAAAATATGGGGCCCACCAATAGATTGCAGCTGCGCAGATAGGAAATGCTAATAAAGAGGAAAAAGTGTGAGGTCGAAAACACACAAGGTTTTTGGTGAGAGATCGAAAACATCTAGGGTTTTCATGTAGACCAAAAGGTAGTAGGGAGACCAAAAACATCATGGGTTTTCAAAAACATTGTGGGTTTTCGACACTTAGGCATATTTTGAGATTATTTCGTTCAAACCTTGGAACTTGAATATCTCCCTGGGTTTTGCGATTTAGGAGATACGATCTGAACTGGAGCAAGGTGATACATTAAAGAGCATGGGGCTAAGAGCACAAACTATGAAACATTATTGATTTTCTTTGCACATTAAAACAAGCTTGCAGCAAGGCGGGACAACTTCAAAATTAGCAGGGAAGAGGCCATTTTCATAGGATTTTACTATGACTGGAAAATGACCCAACATATCTTCAATGGATAACTTGAATGGAGAAGAGGACTTGAATGCTTGCTTGATCTTATTTCTTGAGAGCTTGAGAGATTAAGAGAGAGGAAGGCTTCCTTTTATAGTGATCTAGGGCACAAACTCCTAAAGAAGGCTTACATTGGACAATTAAATTCCAATTAACCTTAACCCCTAGGAATGGACCTAGATTAAATGCAATTTAAGAGTTTACCATTCTGAAACCCAAAATAGCCGACCTAGAAGTGGGAAATAAAACTTTATGAAACCCGACATCCTGAAACTTCCAGAATTTGAAAATTAGACCTGGGGTCAGGGACAAGGTAGTCTCTGCCCTAGGTTAGAGTCGAGGTCATCCTTGACCTAGGTTAGGGACTAGGTCATCCTTAACCCTCCAGGTCATCCTTGACCCAGGAAGTCAAAATATTTAGTTTCTCAGAGAAAGTCTGTTAGAAAGAGGCTGGAAATAGAGAGAGAAGAAAAATAGGGGGGAAATTGTCAGATCCATGAAAAGACCCAATCAAGGTGCTTGACATGACCCCAGAACACTTACTCAGTGGGCTAAATGCTCTTAACATGGAAGTGATTCCATTTTTAGATGATACATTAAGCCCCCACTTTAGCAAGAGTATGGACTCGATGCAAACTCTTAGTAAAGGAGATGAAAGAAAAGATCAGAGTGGAATCATGATGAGATAAAATAACACTTAGCTAAGGATACAAGTCCCTAGGATAAGGATTCTAACTCAACATACAGGCATGAGGGTGCAAAAAGAAAGCCAAAAACAACACAAAAGATTATTTAGTACAAACCCAAATCAACTAGCTTAAGAAATCTTGCTAAGAAATGTTTATCATACTAATATCATATTTGGTAAGCTATCATAAAAGCATAAATGATTACATAAGAAAGACAAGAGAAACACTATAAATAACATAGCTTCATGATCCAGTCCTACTAGCATGAAATGAAAAAGAAAGAAAGGAGAAAGTAATTACCTCACCCAACAAGATGCCCACCTTACCATGAATCACCCTTGAGGGAGAGCTAAACAGGTGGCCAAACTTGATAGTTCACCCATAAATTGTGCTTTGTAATTATAATACATCTTCTGATGCCTTCTGGAATACCCATAGATCCACCTATTGGAAAAATGGTCAGCACTCCCCTTGGGATTTGTGACATGGCTTAACCATCTCCTATGTCTTCTATAAGTCTAGTGGTTATATCATGATAGTCCCAAGAGATAACTGAGAGGGGAGGTGGGTGAATCAGTTATCTACAAGTTTCAATTCTTTATCCAATTTAGTATACTTAAACATAAAGCATAAACATAATGAAAGAACACATGAACACAACATGAATAGTTTGGTTATAGGGAAACCCAAATAGGCAAAAACCCCGATGGGACTTGATACCCACTAATATTCTATACTAGTGTATAATGATCCTTGTTAGAAGATCCTTTACCTTGTTAGGAGTAGATTTACAATATATGAAGTATATTAGACCTGGTTAAGGGTTGGACCCTGTTAGGGGAGAGGACACACTCTCTGAGAGCTCACTACTCAAATGGGCAAAGGCTACAACCTTCTAAATAATAGATACACACTATATCTAGATCTTGGTGAACTGCACTTTGACCTATTATCTAGATTAGTTCCAATGAATAGCACATATATTCTACTTGGTCACATTGACCTTCTTCTGATGGCTCAACACTTTGCACACTCTGCTTTGCTCTGCTTAATTAACCATGAACCACACTCAAGCAATCACAAATGACTATTTATAAATATCTTTCCTCCAAATGATATAATCAAGTCAGCCTATTAGAACCACCTTGAAATCATATTAGAGCAACCATAATAAACTTCAACAAACATTTTGTCAGCTCTATTATGAACGCAACTCATTCTGGGACTTGTCTAATAAAATAATTGTAGATGCACGCCACACACTATTGACTCTACCAAAACAAATGGAACTTTCTCTATAAGATGAATTAACTTATTCTCTCTTAATATAACATCAATAACACTTCTCCAACCTTAACTCCAAGGGCACATATCCTCAAGATAGGCGCAACTCAAGAAATAATAAAATCTTTGTCGGCTCTTCTAAACAAACACAGGAAACTACTACTGGTGAATAGAGACTGCATAACTTCACTTGTGTTCATCATTAGACTATGCATTCATAACTAAAACATCACTAACATATCTTCAACATATATCCTAGGGCACATTCCCATAAGGCAACTATATGAACAACCATACACAGAACACTACCTGTAACTCTATCAGGAACACTACTGACACAAGCTGCTATATAATTGTTTGTACTTATAGTTAACCTCTACACCCATGATATCATGTCCATGTGATCTGAATTATTTTTTCAATTCAGAGGACAATACTGAAAGAAGAAACATTGGTATTGTAAATACACAATAAACAAATTTTAAAAATTTTCTTCATTCCTAATTCTAAGAATTTGGTACAATTTTTGGACAATCTCGTAAGTGAGATGGATGCTCGTTAATTGATTTTCTCGGACAAACTTGTAGATAAGTTTTATGTCGAGTTCATAGAAGTTGGGCTATCTCGTGAATGAGATGTATGCCCATGAACTCCATAAGATTTGATAGCAATCTCAGCAAATTTCTTTCTGCTCTTGAATTTGGCTTCAGCCTCTTTATAAATCTTCATTTGAAGTTGAAAGGTCATTACATTTGCATTCCCATTAGAAGTTGAATGGACGACCTAAACTTGAAAGTTCATTATAATTAAAAAATCTCCTTTAATGAGATGTCAAATCATTTTCTGATCATTCCTCCTTCCTTAGAAGGCAATGGGCCCCATTGCCCTTCTATCTTCCAAATGAAGCAACGATTTTCCAAAATCATAATTCTTTCATGAATTTTTTTTTTCTTTCAGAGCGCTCCTCTGTATTGGGTAGCTAAAATTGCAAATGAGTGTGTGAATTTTTCATTGCAAGAAGAGGAGCATAACCTTTGACTACACCATAGAACCCACTTGAGATGGGGATTCACAGGCGCATAACCAGAATAATTTGCAGAGGAACAAGAAATTGCAGAGCTCTTATGCAAGACTGTCAAACATAAAAGTGAACTTTCAGATATGTTGGTGTCCCGTTCTAACTCGATGCTTCTCAATCTGCAACCACTTAATCATCTCAGCTTCCTTTATAAACATTGATTTTAGAGATCCATATTTTTTTGATATCTTAGGGGTCTTCTATGGATTAAGATTGAAAACACCATCTCTCAGCAACACCCCAAACATGAAATAACTCTGATTCAAAGTCACCAACAACCGTTTTTACACTTACCATGGACTGAGAATATAATTCATTACCATATAGGTCTATCACAGTATGTACATGCATGTGATACATATTTTCCACCTTTTCCTTGCTGCAAGACCAAATACCCAACATGATAGTCTTCAGTTGTTATGAATGAATGATCTTTAATATCATTTGGTCACTCCAACTATGAATAATCTGTAGAATCAGAACTTTCTTGGGCCCTCTTTTCAATAACCATAGACCCATATTCTCTTAGCACTACTTGGTATAGTTAGACTAAATAACTAGTCCCGAAAATAAAATTAAACCAGTACCATAATGTGGTAATAGTTCTTGACAAAACCATTTCTTCTTAAATTGATGGAGGAGCATCCCAGGGTAGTTGGCTATCCTGCATGTTTGGGAGATTTGATGGAGTTGTGTGGACTTATTTTCATATGTGAGGGGTTTGATAGAGTTGGATAAACCCACTTGGGTCTTGGGTAATTGGTTTTGATGTATTTAATGGAACTTGGCATGGTCTTGGTTGCTCAGCATGGCCTAGGGGAGCTCGGCCTTGCTTAGGAATTTGGTTCCTATTTCAGGTTGTATAAGTAATTTTCCAAAAAGAGTTAGAGGCTGAAAATTTTAGGAATTCAAGAGGGCCTATATTTATACCTACTATTTGAAGCATGAGTTATAATTCATCTGGAGCTAGGAGATATCATGATTTTACTAAGACATCAATTTTGGGAATTTAATTGTTGTTGTTGGCCGACTTGTGGCATTTGATTTCAGTATTTGTATTTAATTTATGTTCAAGGCTGACCTGTGGCTTAGATTGGTATAAGTAGAGGTTGTGGGGGAAGTCTTTAGGTAATCATTCATCCACCTAGGAGAAGAGGAGGTGGTTGTGGAGCGAGTTTTGAGGAGAGCTAGTAGCTGCGGCTTGGGAAACAAGGAGATTGCTTGGTGGGCTTGCGAGCACAAGTTTAGATCTTCCTTGGGGGTTCCTACCAGTGTGTGAACCTGGGCTAGCTAGGGTTTGGTTTGGATCTTGTGAGATCTTATGAAGTTTCTATTGTAATTGCATTATATTTGGCCGTAACCCGAAAGGCCTTACAGCCGGGCATGTTGGATGAAAATATGATGATTCTATTATGAGTATTGGCATTGTGTGGATCTATATCTCTGTATTGTTATTATATTCTATTGTGTGGTTATTTGCTGGGGGCTAGGACATCTCCATCGGGGATTCTCCTACCTTACACTACATCAAGTGGTATCAGAGTACAGTTGTTCTTGAGTGTGTGGACAGAGCGCCGAATGTGAGGCAGTTTACACCAGGACCTTGGGTGGAGTTTTTCAGAGTGAAGGTTGTTCCTGAGTGTGTGGACAGAGCACCAAATGTGAGGTAGTTTGCACTAGGACCTAGTTGAAGGTTGGATCTAGTTGGTGATTTTCTACAGAGGGTTTGTGAAGATCTTAGAAGATGGCTCTAAGAAGATTGGACCCTAAGATGATTGCAAAACTCCATGATGTGGTGGAGAAGAATATTTCAAAGACTTGTGCTCGGTTGGAAGCTAGATTGACTAATCAAGTTAAGGAAGGGATGGTTGAGAGTGATCCATCTCTGGATGAATTTCGTAAGAGAGTTCGAGAGATCTTGAAACCATGGAGCTGGAGTCTATCGATCAGGAAGTGAGTTGTCTGGCCGGTTAGAAGACTTGTTCAAAAGAGAAGAGGGCATAGCAAGGTCAAGATGGAAGTTGGTTTTGTTGATCAGTGTATGGAGGCTGATGTGGAACTTGCAGAGAAACCTGTGGATGTTTCTATGGAGCTTCCTAACCTTTTTGATGCTGTGATTGAGGTTGGTTTTCATGATCAGTTGGTTGAGTCTGACATGGAAATTGTGGAGCACTTGGTCCTAGATAATTAGGTTGCTAAGGGTGATGATCCATATGTTGGTGATATGGATGTTGTTGATATGGATGTTTCTGGTGTGGATTCACTAGTTGTTGATGTGGTTGACGATCTACATGATACTACGGATCTATATGTTCCTGATGTGGACCTGTTGGTGGTTGACATGGTTGAGGATTTACATGTTGCTCCTATTGTGGATTTGAGCTTACATGTTGGTGACATGGATTTCATGTTTGAGGATATTGTTGTTGTTGGTAGTGATTATCTACAAAGAATGTTGGTGAGGCACTATGTTCAGTTTGTTCCTGGGAGTGAGCATGTTGATTGGATGGTTGAGATTCTAGTGGTTGATAGATGGATGCGGATTTGGATGATTTGCATGTTGGTTATATTGTCCCTATTCGAGTGGAAGCCTTTGGTGAAGATGAATATGGTTGCAAATATTTCATCTAGCATCAAAGTATGAGGCATACATCTTTTCGCACCTAGTGAGTCTGATGCAGAAGCATCCCAGGGTAGTTGGCTATCCTACATGTTTGGGAGATTTGATGGAGTTGTGTGGACTTATTTTCATATGTGAGGGGTTTGGTAGAGTTGGATAAACCCACTTGGGTCTTGGGTAATTGGTTTTGATGTATTTAATGGAACTTGGCATGGTCTTGGTTGCTCAGCATGGCCTAGGGGAGCTCGGCCTTGCTTAGGAATTTGGTTCCTATTTCAAGTCATATAAGTAATTTTCCACAAATAGTTAGAGGCTAAAAATTTTAGGGATTGAAGTAGGCCTATATTTCTACCTATGGTTTGAAGTGCGAGTTCTAATTCATCTGGAGCTAGGAGATATCATGATTTTACTAAGACATCAATTTTGGGAATTTAATTGTTGTTGTTGGCCGACTTGTGGCATTTAATTTCGGTATTTGTATTTAATTTATGTTTAGGGCCAACCTGTGGCTTAGATTGGTATAAGTAGAGGTTGTGGGGGAAGTCTTTAGGTAATCATTCATCCACCTGGGAGAAGAGGAGGTGGTTGTGGAGTGAGTTTTGAGGAGAGCTAGTAGCTATAGCTTGGGAAACAAGGAGATTGCTTGGTGGGCTTGCGAGCACAAGTTTAGATCTTCCTTGGGGGTTCCTACCAGTGTGTGAACCTGGGCTAGCTAGGGTTTGGTTTGGATCTTGTGAGATCTTATGGAGTTTCTATTGTAATTGCATTATATTTGGCCATAACCTAGAAGGCCTTACAGTCGAGCATGTTGGATGAAAATATGATGATTCTATTATGAGTATTGGCATTGTGTGGATCTATATCTCTGTATTGTTATTATATTCTATTGTGTGGTTATTTGCTGGGGGCTAGGACATCTCCATCGGGGATTCTCCTACCTTGCACTGCATCATAAATTCAATCTACAATGAATGCTCAGACATTTAAAAATCAATTATCTGCTACATGAGAAACCGCCATCATTCCAAATCGGCCCTATCATGGGAACTGATTCTAATTACTATCAAATTGTCAAAACTCAATTTCTATCACTATTATAAAACTAAACATAGGCTAAACCAAACTAATGATATCGGTTGACAATCTTTCAAATAGAATAATCATAACCCAATAATGAAGAACATGAGTATCCCAAAAATTAGGACTGTTACAATAACTTGAAATAATACACTGCCAAATCAAATGGAAATTAAGAAACTAAATTGCAGGAGACCCAATGCTAATTTTTGAGGGAGAAGATTAGAAAACCTTCATTTTGGGCTAAATTTGATTGTAGACACATTTAAAGTGATTGAACTTGGCTCTGATACCACTGATCTAAATTATTTTGTCAATTCAGAGGAGAATATCGAAAGAAGAAACATTGGTATTGTAAATACACAATAAACAAATTTTAAAAATTTTCTTCATTCATAATTCTAAGAATCTGGTACAATTTTTGGACAATCTCGTAAGTGAGATGGATGCTTGTTAATCGATCTACTTGGACAAACTCATAGATGAGTTGTATGTCGAGTTCATAGAAGTTGGGCTATCCCATGAATGAGATGTATGCCCATGAACTCCATAAGATTTGATAGCAATCTCAGCAAACAAGATGTGTCTCCATTTCTTTCTGCTCTTGAATTTGGCTTCAGCCTCTTTATAAATCTTCATTTGAAGTTGAAAGGTCATTACATTTGCATTCCCATTAGAAGTTGAATAGACAACCTAAACTTTAAAGTTCATTATAATTAAAAAATCTCATTTAATGAGATGTTGAATCATTTTCTGATCACCATGCATCATATACTGAAGGCTTACTACATAAGATTTCCATGCATGCTACTTTCCATATGTTGTCATCAATGACAAACATACAGTCAGTACTGGCCTGCTGACAAATCTCCAACACCACCTTCTTGTATCACTATGGATATGAAATGCATGTCTCCTCAGGATTTAGCAACTTATGTTCATTACCTTTAGAAGATTTAGCATATTGAAAATTGAAAAATGCATGTCTCTTCAGGATATAGCAACAATGTGCATTATCTTCAGAGGATTTAGCATGCTGCAAAACAAAACATTAGAAAAAAAATGCATAATATAAAACAAGGGAGGCTGTATATATGCTCCTCTCCTTAAGATGGCAAAAACATACTATTTTGGCATGTTAAGGAAAGAAAAGAACAAGGATAAAGAATTCTTCAACATCAAGACAATAGACATAAACAAAACGCAGTCCAAGCCAAGAAGGTCACAACTCCTATGAGGCCATGGAAGGGAAAAATTCAAAGAGATATCATGTAAGAAGTGAAAAAGTAACCCTTGTGAGGGATAACACACTATTTAGCTTCCAAGATGAGAGATTTATCAACCATGGAAAACCCAATGTCAAACAATGAAAGAGGTTGTGGTCAAGGACATAGATGCTTAATGGAAACCAAAATTTTCATGTATGATTGGATATCACATAGTAGATAGATACTGCTTAACCAAGGAAAGAGGTGAATCACAAAAAGATAGAAAAGAAGGAGATGACATCCTTTCCCCCCAAGCATAGGAACAAGGATGGAAGGGGACCTATTATATCACTAACAACATTATACAATACAATGAGCCCCCAATGATTAGGCTAACATTGTTTACATAATGTGGAGATCTATAATAGGAACATAAATGTTATTTAGAGAAAATATGATTGAAATACAACTCATTGCCACATGATACATAAATAACATTACTATCAATGAGTTGCCTAATCTTATAATGTAAAGCTTGAGATTCATTAGTAGAGTGATCATGAAATCTATGATATAAACAAAAATGAAGAGTCTTAAAGTGTGGACTATGTTTCTTTTTGTGTTTAGGTCTAGTAATCATCTTAGCACAAAGGAGTTTATGCAAAAAGAGCTTCTTGGTCAAATTCCTTCATAGGTTCATCATATTTTGAAGTGTTATTTGAGATGTTGTTAACATTGATTTGTTGTTGAGGATTAAATCCCAATCCATAAGAATGCTCATGCCCCCTAGTATGTAAGGGAATTTTAATTCCCTATTTATGCTTACCACATCCTTAACCATTAAATCCTTGTTTAACTAGGAAATATTAACCAGGACCATAACTACAAGCCATATCAAAAAGAGTCAATGGAACTTTAGCAGTCACTATGTTATCATTAGTAGGTTTGATAGATTCATTGTTGGTAGAAGCAGTGACAAGGTTATTACTAAGGGTGTTAGAAGTAGAAGTAAAAATGCATTGTTCAAACTCTCTTTGTTGCTTCATAAAATCAAGATCAGAAACCATATACTCTCCAATAAAGGTAAGTAAAATCCAAGGTTCCCTAATCATCACCAGGAAGAGCATTAGAGGTAGATGGATTACTATTAAGAGTAGGAGTAGTGTGGGTTTGAATATTCAAACAAGGATTAGGTGCATCATCTACATGAAGTGCATACATGTTGTTGTTATGTATAAACTTGACTTTACGGTGAAGGGTGGAAGGAATAGCATGCATTTCATGTAACCAAGGTCTACCCAAAAGAAGGTTATAATTGAGAGGTCCAAGAATAACATGAATAGGTGTGTTCAAGATGACTGGACCTACTTTGATAAGTAAAGTAATGATGCCTAAAGTATTCTTAGCAATGTTATCAAATCCATGCATAGGAACATTTCCAGGTTGAATACTTGAAAGATCAGTTTTAATCACTTTGAGCATATCCATGCTACAAATATTAAGCCTAGCTCCATTATCAATCAAGGTCCTACAAATAATACTTTTATTGATAGTTACAACAACCATAAGAGTATCATATTGATTCTAAACTTCTTTAGAAGGTAAATCCATTTGAGCAAATACAATGTCAGGAGGACCTGGGGTAGCATGCATGCATTGTAAGAAGTTATTGATGTTCTCTTGATTAGGAGGTGGAGTGGGAAGATTTGCTAGAGATTTTTGTAAGGATTCATCTTAGGTAGGTGAAGTTTGAAGAAGCTCCCATAAAGAAATTTTGGCAGGAGTATTTTGTAATTGGTTTATCAAATCATACTCCTTTCTAGGAAGATAGAGTGGAGGAGGAAGAATGGGTTGAGAAGGTGGCAAAGAAGTAGAAACCACTAGATTAAGTTGAGGGTGATTCCTTGTACAATATGTGTGGGCTATTGAATCTTGGTCATTAAAAGACTCTAAAGACTCCATAGGTTTACCTTTGATAGTAATGCAAGGACAACCTTTGATAGTCAACAAGGGCTTCAAAAAAACCATATTAGTTGTCTCAACACTACAAATAGACTCACAAGAAGGAAGCAAAGAAGACATCCTAGGGGGAGATGAGGTAAGATCTTGATTCTCCATAAGATCATCACTAAAAGAGAGAGTATTAAGGGAATTCATATCATTCTCCACGAATGCCTCATCACTAGAAGGAATCCCAAATGGAGGTAAAGCATCTATAATATCATCATGTATGACTATGCCATCCATTAATAAATCATCCTCTTGTATCAAAGGTTCTTTGCAAGGAGGGGATAAATCAATGTTGTTATCCAAGGGATCATCCACAATGGTGTCATGAGGAAGAGAGTAATCAAAATCCACATCCAAAGGTTCATCCCAAATAGGAGGATTATCATCCCTACCAATAAAGAACATTGTAGGATCCCTAGAGGGAAAAGTAGGTTCATAGAAAAGACATGTATTAGGAGAATAATTGACATCAGTCCCCAACTCATCTCCATAAAGAGAAATATGATGGAGAGATAGATTAAAGTCATCTTTTTTCTCTAATACATGCTTACAAGGTAATACAAGAGAGGACAAAGAAACATCACACACACTAGATAAAGTCTTTCTAGGTGTAACTATTAGAAATAGGGAATATTGAGAGCGGGGGGTGAATCAGTATTCTACAAACTTTTACTTTTGCCCAATTATGGATATAACAAATTATCTTAATGCATGCATAGTATAGTAAACTAAATAACATGCATAGCAATAAAACAAATGAACTCATAACACATTATTTGTTCTCGAGGAAACTTTGGCCAAGGGAAAACCCCGGTGGGGAACCACAAAGATCCACTAATCAAAAGTATCTTGTTAAGGATGTTGACCCTATTAGGGGACTATAGGCCTTGTTAGAAGCCTCAACCCTTCTAAGAGTTGGTAGTACAAAATATGATTACCAGATGAGGCCACTGCCCAAAAAAGTAATGTACAATGCTTACTGATTACAAAATAAGTCAAGGTACATAACCTTATACTACTTACAACTTCACATCAATGTCTCTTCACTTTGTTTTCACTATCACTATTGCTCTATTACAACTTTTTCATGTTTGCTTTACAATTACATCATTACATCTCTTTATACAAGTTATTAAGGATAATAACTCTTATAGTCAGCTTGACATAAGCATTATACAAAATTTATATTTAATCAATGGTTAACATCTAGGATGTCATCCCTTTCTATTGTTAAGACATTATTTTGGTAAACAAAATAATCCCTTAACTCTTTACCAATTCTGTCTTCATATTTTGTCATGTTGGCCTAACACTGTCTTAAGTAGTGTATACACTTAAAAATGGCTTCATTAATTAATTAAATATTTATTATTTAATTGATATTTGACTTGATAAATTAATTAAATATTTATTATTTAATTAATTATTATTCCTCTATTTGTTAAATAAATTATTTAATTTATTTAGTAAATTCACTATAGTCTATTCCTCTATCCTAAGTCTTCTAATTAGTCTTATTAAAGTGATTTAATTAAATACACAATCACCTAAATATGACTAAGTCCCCTAGTCCACCTCACCTACCTAGTCACCTGACACATCACTTTGGCTAAAATAAATAATTATTATTAATTATTTATTAGTAATTATCCTCACCCACACATGTCCTATTCTTAAGGGCTATGTGGCCTCATAGGACTTAGTCTCATAACCACATGTCCTCTCAACAACCAAGTCAAGGGACATTCCCTATTCCTAAGGGGCTTCTCAAGCCACCTCTAAGGGTCAAAGGTGACTCATAGGACACTTGTGCAAAGAGTCCTCATGAGGAAAAGGTCTCTCCCTCTTTCTCTCTTTGGTCTTTGTGAGACACTTGACATGTGTCTTTCCCTTCCACCTTCTCCTCCATGTCAATGTGAGAGGAACATCATCCCTATTCTTCCTCTCACATTCCAACTACATCCCCCTTTCTCTCAACTCCTTCAACCAAGTCAATCCTAGCCCTAGGATCTTCTACCTTTCATTCTCAACCGTAGGATTGTGCCACCTAGGCCTAGATCCTCCAAAACTCTATAACAGGAGCCTCATTTCCTCTTTGTGAGCTAATAGGTATTTTTTAATAGGCATTCAAGCATTCAAGCAATCAAGTATCCAAGCATTTTAAGAGAAATCAATCCATATTATCATCATTTCATTTGCATTCCATCCTTTTAGATTGCATAAGCTATTGTGCACTCATTTCATAAAATCTCCACACTTTGGTAGCATCTTGGGAGAAAGCTTCATTTGGAAATCTGAGAGCTTAAGCTGTTCAAGAAATTAAGGTGAGGAGGACAATGGAGACAAGCTGCATGGTAGGTGAAGGTAATTAATTTAATTTCATCATTTTATAGTTACTTTGTATTCTTCATTGTGTTGCATTAGATTGATTTATTCGCTTTTAATAGTTAATTTATCATCTCTAGTTATTAGACATCTAATTTGCATACATCTTTGGCACTAGAAGGAGGGCCCAACTGAGATTTTCACTTTCTATTTTTAGTTTTCCATGTGTAGATTTTTCTATAGGATATTTTGGCGCATTCATCCATGATTTCGGCACATCTATTCATTTCTGCTGCGCATTCATTTTCTGACACCACAGGCACTATTTTCTTATGCATTTTTTTCTTTTTGTCATACTTCTATGCATTTGTTCAGCTTTATTATGCATATGTATTTTCTTGCTGCACATATTCATCATTTCACTGCGCATTAGTATCATTCTTCTATGCATACATTTATTCTATGCATTTATTGATAATTGTTGTGCATTTGTTTCACTGTTTTGCGCATTTGTCTATTTCTGTGGTAAAATTCTATTTTCTGTTAGATTTGATTTTTAGCTAACATTTTAACAAGTGTCTATTCATTCTAGTAGTATTTAGGCTATTTTGCAGGATGTAATCTTGAAGACCCCATTGCTAAAAACAAATTTTCTAATGGTTTGATTGTAGATTGCCAAGGGATTTGCAAAATAAACCATAACCTCATTTGGGCTTAAAATAAAACATGTTTTTTCTTTGTGTGTATTCTTTAGCATAGCTCAAGTGTTTTTTGTGTCTTGCTTAATAGCATATTTGTAATCTCAAAATTATAACAATGTTTCTTCTCTCCTCACCATTTGTAGACCTTAGGTGTAAGAGAAACTGTTATAGTTTTTAGAGGTTGGTCTTTGGTGGGAAAAGAGGTACTCACCCCAAGGAACGACCCAACCGGTAACAGGCTAAAGCCAAGCCCTTACAAACTAGTATATAAAAAATGCTAGTGTGATTAGTCTCACATTAGATAGGTGTGAATTCATTGTGGCAACCAAAATCTCCTCCAGTACCCTAGTGATGCATTAAAGTCCTACTTAGTAGAGGTGAAAGCCTTGCTTTGAAAGGATTGGGAGAGCCCCCTTAATTGGGAAAATGACTTGATCACAACCACGTGAATGGATGACCTTATTAAAAAATTTTGTTTAGTGGCCAAAAACCTTCTATCTGCTAGCTCAAGGAGTCACCCAAGCTCATGAAGACACCCCACATTACTCATGGTTCATAGTAGAGATAGCAGTTCTTTGGGAAGTAATGACCCATTGAATTCAGAACTTGGTGTGCTTGAGAAGTGAATGCACTATAAGGAGGAGCCCATGCCTCCAAGTTCCTAGGCTATCCACTGTGGATTTGCATGGCTGGATTTTATTATCCTAGTGGGGATTCAGCAGATATCATCCTTGCCAACCATAAGATTGTAAGAATGTTTGTGCATTCATATTAGCATAGTTAGATTAAAATCATTTATGTCTTTTGTATGTGTGTTTACACATTTTTCATGTTGCCAAAAAAACTAGAAAACATCAGAAAAATCCAAAAAAATTTAAATCATATCAAAACTTCAGAACTTGTGCATATATCAAATCTTGTTGCGCATTGGATCCAATTTGTTGCGCATTTGTTTAGACTGTCTGCGCTTTTGATTTTACTAGTTCACATATGTCACATCTTGTTGCGCATCTATTTCATTTTCTTACGCATTTATCAATCTGTCCTGTGCATCTATTGTTGCACATTTACAACAGTGAGCATTTCCACAAACTTTGCAATTTTCAAAATCACCTTTTCAGATACCCATTTTCATCTTTAGTAAGATTCTGGAAAAATAGTCGAGTTCTATGGACCTCTAATCTTTAGTTTGACCATTTTCATCACTTTTCATCATTCCTTCATTAAGACTCATCAAATCATTTTCTTCCAATCTTTGAAATTCTCAATTTAGTGTTGAAACATTACCTTATCTATTAGATTTTGATCTTTGTGAATTTACCATATCAGGATATATCATCCTTAACCACCAAACTTACTTAGGTTATTATCTCTTGATTTCCCTTTGTCATATCATAGCGAGATCTATACCTCCTATTGACTTAGAGTTTATCAAGTTGTCTTATCATTTTTCAACACATTTCAATATCTTTTTTATCAATCACTTTCCATATCTTCTCATAAAAAATCTTTCATCCCACAATCAATTTTCTCAATTTTATGGTTCAAACTCGATCTCAGAAACTCAAACAAGCCATTAATCTAGAATCCCTAGACAAGATGGAAGAAAATACCAGAAATGAAGAAAATCCTTGGCCTGAAGCTCCTAAGAAAACTTCACTTTTTACATCCACTGACGAAACCACTGATGATGAACTTAGGGAAGCTTCACAAGATCCTCAATTTTATCATGTCATGGAAAGACTCTTAGGCTTGGATAAAGAGATGTATTTCCTCATGCTTGCTCAACAAGGAGCTAAGTTACCAAGTGGTTTTGATGTTGCCCATCTTAGACAACCAGCTCACATAAACAATCAAGAAATCCTTAATGTAATACCCCAAAAAATGGGCTATAGGTTCATTAACCTGTATATCGAGACATTGAATGAAATCACCATCAAAGTCCTAACCAAAGGCACATTTGTACATCATCGAATCCTAATTGATTATCTTAAATTCTGCATCGGAGAATATTCCTAGTAATACTCCTAATTATCATAATTATCTTTAATTTAATGATTATTTGGCGATAAATCTTATTTATCCTAAAGTTTGATTAATTGAATATTCTAAATATTTAATTAATTAGATTTAATTTTGCCACTTAATTATTTAATTAAAGTTAATTCTATTTATTCTTAAATTGTATTATTTAATTTTGACAATAAATCCAAAATCCTATCATTAATTGATTAAATTCTTATTTAATTAATTAAAGTAAGTTGTCAATTTTTAATAATATTATTTTTGAATAAAAGTTTGAAAAATAATTGATAAACCCATAAATCAATTGTTTTATTTTCAAAAAGCAGTTAAGTTGGAAATAAATCACTTTATTATTAAATTAATTCATAAATAAAACATGCACAATTAGAAAAGCAGACAACTATCAATTATCAATTAAAGCTAAACTCTATTTTGAGTTAAACTTTGCTTTTGCATATTTTTGTGAGTTAAAATATCCTTTATTTAAAAATAACTCAAAAATCAACCTGAGTTATTTGAGTGATTTATGGCTTTTTTCCATGCACCTCCAAAGCCTTGGATTTCTATAAAATTAAAGCCTCGGCTCATCTCAAAGCATCTAATAATTGTGAAAATTTATGTTGGAGAATCGACATCTGCAGAATCAAAGCTTATTACGAATCAAGGCTATTGTGAGATCAATTTATTTTTTTTACATTCATTTAGATTTTTTTTCATATCATTGTTAGATCATTTTAGCATATCAATTTCCATATTAGCATAGATTCCATATCAAGTTTATCATTCATATTGCATAGAAAATATAAAAAATATAAATTAATTGCATTCATTCCATATCCATCTTTTGCATTCAAATCTTTTGTTTAGGTGTCGTCTAGGTCATTGATCTCGATAGCAATCTGAGAACATCAATCTCGCACCTATTAGAAGGCAGTAGATCACTTGGTTAGATTAGATTTCAATTTTGCATGATTTTTGCTAACCTCTAATATTTTACTAAAGTGTTGTGTCTACAGATCAGGTATAAAATTCACACACACATTTCTGGTGCCCACTATGGGGCAACCCACCTTTACATGCTAGTTTTGATTTTTTGGGGGAGCTAAAACCCTAAAGTTTCAAAGATTTAATTTTGTCTCCCAAAAAGCTTGGATTTTTTCTTTGAAATTTGTTTTGCAAGTGGGACACATATCAAAGAAGCTGCAATAAAAAATTTAGAATTTTCTAAGATGTTTTGAATTTTTAATAATTTTTTCTTGAAATTCTAGAAAAAATTAATATCTAATGCAAATCAGCATATTTTTCAAAAAATTTTATATTTTTAAAAATCTCTTTAAATTCTATAGGGGATCCATTCTTTGTGTTTTAAATTTGGATGCAATATAATAACTCAAATAGTCAATTTACAAAAACTGGTCTATTTTGATAAAACGGGTCTCTAGCATACAAATGAAGAGATTTTTCTAAAAATTTTACATTTTTGGAAAGCTCTCTATTTTTTAGTAGGGGTCTCTATTTTTAATTTCTATTTTTGTGGCCAAAATCATAGAAAGAAAATAGATCTTGTTGACTAGGTCAAATGCAACAAAAAAAATAAAGTTTTGTGATGGGTATGCACTTATTTTTTTTACATGGTTCAATGACTGATATGAGTTGTCATTTGAGTTAATTTGTGGTTATTATTATTGATAATAATTTATTTTTAGAGCTAACCCTATGGTTTTCATAAGTTGAATATATGTTGCATATCTTGTTTGCTTGTTTGCTTGTTGGATAGTTCGTCACTTGCTTGCATGGAAAAGCTCAACAAGAATTGTTAAAAGTTAGGTAAAATATACTAAGTACATTGTGAGGATCCCAGGTATTCTCTTTTATCTAATAACATTTCAATTTGGACTTAAAATAAATCTCTTATGTGTCTGGCTTGTGTGCATCTTTTAATGCTTTTGTCTATTTCTACACACTTGCATAATTGATACTAGGTTGTGACCCCTTAAGGATTCATTAAGTAGTCTTAGATACTTGTGATTGATCTTGATTGTTATTTTGGGTTATTGGACTTGCTAATTCACCGACCCCTCATTCCACCCCATGGTTGCAAGGTCAGTGCCACATTAAAGGGGAGGGGTCAACAGGACAGAATTGTTAAGTGTTCCACTTGGCAACCCATTTATGCTTTTAGGAACTCACTTATTTTCTAAGTTGGAGACTTGTTTTCAGCTTGTGTGAGGTGTTAAGTGTTCCACCTTGTGGACTCATCTCATATTCACTTTAAGTGTTAAGTGTTCCTCTTTCTGCTTTTTGGGTACTTTTGGTAGATTTTCTTTTTGGAAACATACATTTGTGCTCACATAGTAATTAGGCCCTATGAACACTATTCATGATTCTTGAGTGATTGGATTTCTAGTGAAATCCTTCTTGATGATAGAATCCTTGTAAGTAGGGAGGATACATAGTGCGTTTCACATTCAACTTGGTTAGTGTGTCTTTTCTTATTGATCGATACATTCTCTCCTAGGACAGGTTGATAGATCAGGCGGGGTTGACATCACAAGCTTTAGTGAATCAAAATTGGTTAGTGCACCTTCTCTTATTGATCGATACATTCTCTCCTTGGAGAGGTTGATAGATCACATGGAGTTGACATCATAGACCTTGGTGAAGTAAAACTTTGTCTTAGCGTGTCAAATTTATTTGCCTGCTTTGTTTGGGTTAAAAGTGAAAAGGTGTCAAAACCTTGGATCTAGAGCCAAGTCCCTTTATGGTACAATACTATGAGTCATCTTTAGAGAGGGTTAACCATAGCAGACATTCCCTTCATAGGGAAAACTATGTTGATGGAACCTCAAGCGGTAATAGCCATTTTCACTGTGGTAGTGACAGCCGCTATATAAATGTCCTTGTGGAAGAAATCTTCACAGGGTATGGTTCATTATGGGTTGTCAGATCTCCCTAGCAGCTCCTAAAGATTAAGTTCTTAGACTATGTCAAAACCTTGGTGCACCGAGATTGGAATTCACCCCTTTGGATCATAAAAGTTGTAGAGTCAAACCATTACTAAAAACCCTAGCGAGGCCAAATTTTTATTTTCTAGGGTATATGTGCATCATTTCAAAACATTTTAGAACATACACAATTAACACTTCTAAGGATTAGAACAAATAAAATCACTTGATTGTTCATGCGCAAGGTTTATTTTTCCCTCGTTCATTGTTTTTAGACATGCTTGAAATCCCTAGCTTGCTCTTTTGCATGCTTGTTTATCTATCTGGTTATTGAAAATAAAAAAATCTATTACAATCCTCAAATCTAGACAATACAATTTGCAAACAAGCTGAAATTGAAAACCCTAAATTTGCAAAATTTGAAGTGAAATTCTTTTCTGGAGTCATAAGTCATCTCAGGAGGTCAAAAAGTCATATGGGTTTTTTCAAAGTGTCATTTCATTACAAACCATCTGTCATATGATTGAGTACCCAGTGTCGTACGAGTTTTCATGCCAGCAAATTCTCAAAGTCAAAATCTTACAACTGTCGTATGAGATTTTCAAGTGTTATTTTAGTGGCTATCCACTATTGTACAATTTTTGCAACTATTGTTTCATAGCATACCCACTATCATACGAGTCTACAGAGTGTCATTTGGGAAAATTGTTAATAGTTGTCAAAAAATTGTTAGAATTGCTAGATATTTAGCTTTTTCAACCTAATTTTAGAATCTGTCGAATGAATCACTATGTCAAGAATAGAGTAGTAGCTATTAAGAATCCAATCATTTTCCTAAAGTGGCCTTTTGAATCCGATTTAGCCTTCTATTTAATCGATTTGAGTCTTTATCATCTCGTGTCAAAACATTGTCATAACTATCAATCTTCAATCAATCAATCATCAAAATGACTAAGTGTTGTGATATCTTGTCCGCTATCTTTTGGGAACCTACCCATACATCCAAGGCACAGTATCCTTCATCCATGTCTAATCGAATCTTCAAATCAATCAAACCTTGACAAGGTTGCATCATCTGATCATCTTGATTCAATTCATTCTTTGGTTATCTGGATCTTATTCTTTTGTTTCACTTGAGGTTAATGGTGGAGACTAGAGCTTCCTCTCACAAGAAATCTATCACCACTCTCCAAACTCCAACTCTTGAGCAACTCATCAATTCTAGTCTTTATGAGGATGACAGTCTTGGCAACTATCGATTAAAATCTGGTTACATACCTCCTCCATCAACTCACAGAGGTACTCAACATACCCCTCATCAATCTAATCTAGGGAGTCCACAAACTCCTACCATGTCTCAAGCAGGGACAAAATTTGGCTCTCAAAGAGCTCAATCTCAACATGGTGCAGATCAGGAACCCACACCTAAAAAAATTGGTCAATATCAAAATGATGATAACTTCAAACAAATGATGAAGCATTTCTTGAAAGAAGATAGAGAAGCATACTTTTTACAATTAGCTCATCAAGGAGCTAAGCTTCCTCCTAATTTTAATGTTGAAGCTATCATCACACATGAGGAAGAAACTCCACTCATAGCTATGATGAAACAAATACATGCTTTACAAGTCAAACTAAATTAACTCAAAAAAGAGAAGGAACCCAAAGAGTTTTCCATGGAGGCTCTATGTCCTTTTCCATTTGACAAAGACTTGTACATGCCACCCTTTCCAAAAAGAGTGGAGATGCTGAAGTATGATAAGTATGATGGACACTCAGATCCTCAAGATCATGTTAGAGAATTCTGTACACAATCAATGGAGTTCATGCATGAACCAACCTATCTGATGTGTCTCTTCCCTCGATCTCTAGGGGGAGCAGCCATCCATTGGTTCTCTAGACTACCTTCTACTATCAAAACTTTTGAGGAGTTGATCAAATTGTTTTATCAACAATACTCTTACAATATTCAACATCCAGTCACCATGATTGATATCTGTAATCTCAAGCAATATCCAGGGGAACCATTCCTAACATTTCTCAAGAGATGGAGGAAGAAGTTCTCTCTATATGCCAGACCTATTCCAGAAATAGAAAAATTGGAAATCTTCATCAACAACCTTGTTCTAGTAATCAACTATCCTCTACAAATGCAAGATCATACATCTTTTCATAAGATGGTGGATAATGCTATCAAAATTGAAAAATTTCTTGTGAAAAAAGGAGAAATCACACTTCAAAAGACAAGTACGAGTCAGGATCCAGTTCTAAAGACAAGAACAAAAATTGGAACAAGAACAAAGGCATCATCACAGATGGCATTGTTGACACTATCCATGCCCCATCAAAGGCACTAGCCTACAATCTCACTCTTGGCACTCAAGCCATTAAAGCTTCAGAGCAAAAGTCTTTTGAACCATCTCCAAAGAAGCCAAAATACAAAAGATGGGATAAACATCGAAAGTTTACTCCTCTGGGAGAGTCTTTAGAATCAGCTATGAAAACTCTATTGGCTGATAACATCATCTCTTTACCACCAATCCAACCAAATGATTAGGACCCCAAACTGAAATGGTGGAAAGGAAATGAATTCTATGATTTTCATTAGAGTAAAGGTCACAAAACTAATAATTGCTACCACTTGAAGCATACCATTCAAGATCTGATCGATAGTGGAGACATCACAATTGATAATCCCATGAGCAATAATGATCAAACAGCATTCACAGAACCATTTTCGAAACATGGTCAAGAAGTTTCAACTTCTCAACCTAATATGGGGGCAAAAGTCAACTATGCCTACCCTAGAAATAATGTTGTCATCAATATGGTTGAACCATGTCTCTCTGAAAGTTGCAATGTCATCACAATTGTATGAAGAGACAAAGATCATTCCTCAGCTAATGCAGTTACTCGATCACAAGCTCAAATGCATCTGAAAGGACAAATCCTAGATTCATCAAATGTCCCTAAGGTGCCCTTCAATATTTCATTTTCTTCTAAACAAAAGGTTTCTTCCAAATCTTCCAATCCAAAGGATATAAGACATACATCTTATAGCATTGTCCAACAACTCCAACACACTAATGCAAAAATCTCCATGTTTGAGTTGCTTTGAATATCTCCAGCTCATAGAGCCATTCTCGATAAAGCTTTGCTCGGTTCCAATGTTCCTGATGACCTTGATTTAGATAAGTTCCAGACTATGGTTGGACATCTTACATCTCTGCAATATATCTCCTTTTCAGAGGAAGATGACAACTCCTTGAGTCACCCACATAATTAGCCTTTGCATATAGAAGTCTTGATCCAAAACCATAGAGTCAAACCTATGTTGATAGATGGGGGCATTGGCCTAAACATTTGTTCTTATAGCTTGATCACACAATTGGTATTTTCAGAATTGGCTATTGATCCTAGAAAGAAAATAGCTATCAAAGCCTATGATGAACAAGAAAGATCTTATAAAGGCACCATTATCTTACCTATCAGAGTGGGTCTAGTTATCAAAGATACCATCTGTCAAGTGCTTGATCTACCTTTGGCCTACAACATCCTTCTAGGGAGACCATGGATACATGAAATGCAAGCTATTCCTTCTACATACCATCAATGTTTGAAGTTTCCTTATGAAGGAGTAGAGGTTACTATCCCTATAGATTTGAATACAACTTGCAACACCTTGAAGGAAAGTGCAGATGAGCTTGTACCTAATAATAGAGAATCTTCCATTGAACCAACTAAAGAAGCATCCACATCTAAAATGGAAGATCTTGCAAAAGAGGTTAATATCAAAGAAAATAGTATGGGAGAATATACTATTGAGCCAGTCTTATCTTTGACATCTCTCCCTATCTCACCTAAGTCTTATGGGCAATCTTTGAAACAATCCAAACCAAACTCTAAAGAACCTCTTGAAGCATATAAAAAGAATTTTGTAGCAAAACAAATATCCAAGCAAGAATTTGAAGAGGATGAAGCTATGCTATCATGGCTATACAGAGATGAACCTAAATCTCAAGTTGTTGAAACTAGTGACTCTACAGTATGCAAACTCTCTTCCAAGTCATATGGTCCAGGAGATAAATTAATAGCTAAGTTGGGATATTTAGGTAAAGGACCTCTAGGAATTAGAGGAAAAGGTCTTGAGGCACCTCTCCCACATACTGGTAGAGAAAATAAAAACAAAGTTGGCTTAGGATTTAAGAAGAAACCCTATCACCTCAAAGGTAATTGTTCCCATGTCATATAGTAGATCACACCAGGAGAACCTCTTCTTAAGAAAGAAGAAATAGAACCCTCAGATAGTGATTCAGATAGCTCATAACTCATCCCCTATGAAAAATTTCCTAAGGAAATCAAAGACCTTCTTGATGATAAAGATGATCTAATCAAAAGAATTAATGTGGTAGAAACACAAGAACCTACTATCAATCAAGAGATAGTTGCAACACAAGAACCAGCTAATCTTGAAAACAATCAAGAAGATGGAAGTGGTAGTGATTTTGAGATAGATTCCCATGAGTATGAATTCAAATCAGAATCCGAGGGTAACCCTTCTTGGGGCATTCACCCTGACTTTACTCATGTTCTAAGATTTCCTAGAGATCCTAAATCAGGAGCTGAATCAAATGACTATGAATGGGGAGCCATTCTAGAACCAGATGAAGATGAGCTTATTATAGAGAAACATGTTGATGTTATTCACCAATATGTACCTAATCCCAATGTGAGTCTAGAGTGAAATGATGAACCTATTGATTCTGATCTACCTATGGTTGAATTGAACTCCCATGATGACATTGAGCCTATTCCTGAATTGAATGTCTTAAGTTGTAATATCACCTTTGAACTTGAGCATCAGGTTAGGACCAATGATGACAGATCCATATCCATAAAAACTATCTCCCAATCTTTCCCTACTTTGACTATCCAATATCCAGAACTTATTGATCAAACCTCCAAAAATCTGAGCCATGGTATTTATACCTTCCCAAATGACTATGCCCTTGCTTGCTACCTAAATGAAGTTGAGCCTATGAGGACTTCCATCAGTGAACTGAGCATCAGCATGACCAAGTCAGACATCAAATATCTTAGTCAGAAAAACAAGAATAAAAAGAAAAAGAAAAAGTGTTCTGAGGGTGAAAACCACTTTGTGGCAATCTTAGAACCTACAAAAGTAAAAATAAAAGATGTATCCAAAGGTGAAAACCTCTTTGAGGCACCTAAGGATGAGATATTTGATGTCCTTCTGAGTCATTTATAGGATAGATCTCTAGTTCTAATTGAGCCCACCCAATCCATCAATTTAGGTACAATAGAGGAACCATAATTGGTACATGTAGCACAATCATTATCCAAAGAAGAAAAGCAATAATTTACAACATTCCTAATAGAGAAGAAGATCAAATTTGTATGGAAATATTTAGATATGCTAGGATGGATCCTAATCTTATAATGCATCATTTATCTATTACTCCAAATGTCAAACTTGTCAAGCAAAAATTAAGAAAGATGCATCCTCATGTTGCACTCTTGGTAAAAGCTGAATTAGAGAAGCTCCTAAACACCTGATTCATCAGAGTTATTGACTATGTAGAGTGGATCTCTAATATTGTACCTATTTCTAAACTAGATGGCTCAATCAGAGTGTTCACAGACTTTAGAGATGTGAATAGAGCATGCCCTAAGGATGATTTTCCACTGTCTAACATTGATATGATAGTGGACATGACTGCAGGTTTTGAGATGTATTCCTTAATGGACGGTTTCTCTGGATATAACCAAATAAAAATTGCTCCAGAGGACCAAGAGAAAACTACTTTCACATGTGCATGGGGCACCTTCTGTTGGAATGTCATGCCATTTGGGCTTAAAAATGTTGGTGCTACATATCAAAGAGCAATGACATCTATTTTCCACAACATGATGCATCGAACTATGGAAGATTATGTTGATGATACTTTAGCAAAATCTATGATCAGAACTAAACATCTAAAGGACTTGAGCATGATCCTAGATAGAATGGAAAAGTTTAGTCTCCAACTAAATCCTAAGAAGTGTGCTTTTGGTGTCACTTCTGGAAAGCTCTTAGGATACATAGTTTCAAAGAAGGGCATTGAAATTGATCCAGCTAAAGTCAAGGCTATAATAGAGATGCAACCTCCCATGAATATCAGTCAAATGAGGACATTGCAAGGAAGAGTTCAATCTATTAGAAGATTCAAATCATAGCTAGCAGACATATCACAGCCTTTTACAAAAATATTACATAAAGGTGTGACATTTTCATGGAATGAGGAGTGTGAGAACAACTTTAACCATATCAAGAAGTATCTATCAAATACACCTATCTTGATGCCTCCTATTCATGGGAAGCCATTGATCTTATATGTCTCCACAACAACCACATCATTGGGGGCATTACTAGCGCAACATGATGAAGACAAAAAGAAAAGAGCCATTTATTATATAAGCAAAACATTGGTAGCATATGAAAAGAACTATTCTATGATTGAGAAAGCTTGTCTCGCTGTGATCTTTGCATCACAGAAACTGAGACACTATATGTTAGCTCATACCACACATCTAGTAGAAAAAATTGATCCACTAAAATACCTACTCAGCAAGGCTGCCCTCACAGGTAGACTGGCTAAATGGGTCATGCTTCTAAGTGAATTTGACATTGAATATGTTGAAAGAAAAGCTATAAAAGGTCAAGTTATTGCTGATCAACTAGCAGATGCACCCATGTTTGATGACACACCAATGCAAATGGAATTTCTAAACTCCTCTATTATGCACCTATCTTCTAGAGAATGGAAATTGTTCTTTGATGGCTCCTATACACAGAATGGATCTGGAGCAGGCATATTGTTCATAACTCCTGAAAGATACTCCATCCCAAAAGTATTCAGACTAAAGTTCCCCTGCACAAACAATATTGCAGAATATGAAGCCCTTTTGAATGATATGAAAATAACAATTGAATGGAGAGTAACAGAGCTCCACATTCATGGAGACTCTCAACTTTTTATTCATCAAGTCAATGATGTGTACCAAAATAAAGATGAAAAGCTCATTCCTTAAAAGAGAATGGTAGATGATCTTAAGAAATATTTCATATCTATCACATTTGAAAAAATTTCTAGAATGGAGAACAAGGCTACTGATGCAATGGCAACACTATCTACTTTATTACAGCAGCTTGAACATGAGCTACGCTACGAGTTCCTGGTGGAAGCACTATCTTATCCTACATATGATTCCCCCAAAACCCACATGATCTACACTATTGTAGGTCATGATTCATCCCGATACAAAGACCTCTTTTCCTATCTCCAAGACCAAATCATTCCCGATACCTTCAACTGCCATGAAAAGAGATACCTTATCTATAATGCCTCCCGATATGTCATCATTGGTCATGATCTATACAAATGATGTCTAGATGGTACGCTACTTAGATGTTTAGAATGGGGAGAGTCTCAATGTGCATTAGAGGAAGTCCATGATGGTATTTGTGGGTCACACTTGAATGATTTAACACTAGCTTGAAAACTTATTAGGGTTGGGTACTATTGGCTTGAAATGGAGAAAGAGTCTATCAAATTTGCTAAGAATTGTCAAAAGTGTCAAGTACATGGAAACTTAATTCATGCCCCAGGGAGGGATCTAATCCCTTTTACTACACAATGGCCTTTCCATCAATAGGCATTTGATCTTATCGGGATGATTCATCCTCATTCTTCTAACGGACATACCCATATAATCACAGCCATAGATTATTTTACAAAATAGGTAGAAGCGGTCCCTTTGACACAAGCAACTAGAAAGAAGATATCAATGTTCATCTTGAACTATATCATATGCAAATATGGGATCCCTCATTCCATAATCACAGATAATAGTGGACAATTCAAGAATAAAGACCTAGATGATCTATGTGCCAAATTCAAGATCACACAACATTGGTCTTCTATCTACTATCCTCAAGGGAATGGACAAGCTGAGCCCTCTAACAAAAATGTATTGAAGATCTTACACAAAATAGTAAACAAAACCGGTAGAGACTAGCATCTCATGATTAATCTAGCTCTATGGGCCTATAGAACTAGTATCAGAATGCCTATAGGGGCTACGCCTTTTGCTTTAGTTTATGGGTCTGAGGTGGTACTACCTATTGAGGTTGAAATCCCATCACTAAGAATCAGAATGCATGGTCTAGTAACTAATGATGACTACAGAGTGTCTAGGTTGCAAGAACTTGAACTACTAGATGAGCATAGACAAGTAGTGTATGATCATCTCAGAGTATATCAGAAGAGAATGTCTAGAGGCTACAACAAGAAAGTCAGACATAGAGAATTTCAGGTTGGTGATCTAGTCTTGAGAGAGAATCCTAAAAATCAATCACATCGAGAACACAAGGGGAAGTTCAAACCCAACTGGTTGGGTCCCTTTTTAATCACTACTACTTTTGGCTCTGGCACCTATCAACTCTCAACGCCTGAAGGAGAATAGCTCTGAGAACCAATCAATATTCTCCATTTGAAGAAATTCTACACCTAAGGCATTCAATCTATGGTAAAATATCCTAAAAAAATCTTAAAAATTGGAAAAAGTCTTGAAAAAAATGAACATCTTGGTGAAAACCTAGCAATAGGCACCTTGATGATTCACAAAAAAATTTAAAAATATCAAAAGTACAAAAAAATTTAAAAAAATGAAAAAAAAAAAAAATGAGAAAAAGAAAAAGTGCCTTGGTGAAAACTTGGAAATAGGTGCCTTGGTAGCAAAAATAGAATCTCTGCCAAGATGGGGAAAACCTGGCAAATGGGTACCACTTATTTCAAAACACTCCATCTATCAGCACAATCTTGGTCTTTCCTAGCTTTCAGTTTTGCTTTAGTTTGTACATATCTCTCGGTTTGTTTCTGCATTTCCAATTTTCAAGTAAGTCAGTCTGTACACCAATCAGCTCAAGCGTCTGTATCCTATCAATGCTTAAAACTTGGGGGCAATCAATGTCATATCCTATGGTCTCCCATGTATCTGAGAAGTATCATATCTAGTCAGAGTCCTTTGAAGCTTTATGTGAGTTAGTCAGTCAGTCTTGTCTCCAGAAAGGATTTTGCATCTACAACAATGCAATCAAAACTCAACTGAAAACAATCTATGCTTTTTTTTTACATGCTTTTATCTCCTTGTATGCTTACTGATTCGCATTGAGATTTTTTCATATTGTGTCCTTCGAGATCTTTGATGATGTCCTTTACAAGATTTAGAGAGTGATGACTGGGGGCATAATCTTTTCTTTGTCTTCTTCTTGTATGTGAAAATCAAACAACTTTGGAAATTTTGGATTGAAATGGTGTTCGACTGTAAGAGCCTCTATCTCAAATTGGATGGCCATGCGTACCTCAACCATTGATACCCAGAAAATTCAAGGAAGTTTGATCTAACTATTATCTTTTTGAGTGAGTTCTTTCTCCTACTGTGAAACATGATCTTACCTAAGGATGTGAATGATAAAGGGTCACTATGGGTAATTCACATTGGATTTAGAATAATCTCTTAGCTGTTTGATGTGTTTGTCATGCAAGGCATATTCAAGTCATCATGATGTTTATGTTTTGATTCTTATACAAATTGCTATATCAAAATGGACATGATATTCAGGTCATCTTGGCGTTTATGCCTTGGTGCTTATATCTAATCTGACATTCTGAAAATAAAATCAATATTCATATATCCATGGTTGTTGACCAGTGGGTGTTGTATTGATTCTTGTGCATACAAATCGATATTCATATGTCTATGGTTTCATAGCTAGTGGGCATTGTATTGATTTATCCAGTTACCTAAACATTCAATGATGATAACAAATCGACACATGATCAGTGAGTAGGTCCTAGGTCCTAGGGTTGCATTATCATCCTGCATGTTTCTTTGCATTTTTTCACTTTGCATGATCTCACAAATTTCTTGAACACTTAAAAGATTCTTCAATCACCTCTTCCAATCTAACAAGAGTTGAATCCCACATAAAGGTTCCTCCAACGAAATAGCAAGTAGAATCCTTTTTCAAGATCAAAATCAAAATTTGAGATCATTCATATTGTCAACTACTTGCATAATCAACCTTCAATCATGGTAGACATCCAGTATTCAACTTAACTAATTATCTTATATCAAACTATCAAAATTTCAACCATGGTCAACTCATGGTCAAACCTAGTCAAACTTGGTCTTTTGGACCTCCAAATGATGCAGAATGTGTTCCCAGACATGTTTAACCACTTCTCAAATCAATTAACATGCTTCTAAACTCTCAACACTGACTTTTCTTATCAAATTTTAATTTTAATCCTGAAGGGGGCATGGTATTGCACATCATTCAAAGTTTGTAATCTAATTTGAAATCATATCTTTGCTGAAATCATATCTTCCTCAGTAATCAAGACAACAACCACGTCTAGTTACTGATTCATCAAAAGACCTCATCACTTGGGGCAGATCAATCATCACTCGAGGCGTATCAGATTCATCGAGATCCATATCAATCTGGTATTCTCCTAATCTTGTAAACTGTATCAGTTTTTGCAACCATCGGATCATAGTGTTCTTTCCTTGGTTCTTCAGCAACTGAAGGGTTCGGATGTGATACTTGCTAGTTTTGCTAAGACAATCGAGTCTAGAACCAGTCACTCACTTCTTTTCAATCATAAGGTTCGCAATCAGGTGTTTTGACACTTTTTTTTCACAATCCTCAGTTCATCGCTGCTACAGTGAACATTATCTTTGGTCATTCAGGACCTATTATCTTAATATCAAATCAATATCAATCAGCTTCTGTCTCATATCAATTATCAATTTTGAATCCATTTCATATTTCTATCAAACACAGACTATCTTTGAACCACTGCGCTTCACAGCAATTCAAAGAGGGGCAAAATGTAATGCCCCAAAAATGGGCTATAGGTTCATTAACCTCTATATCGACACATCGAATGAAATCACCATCAAAGTCCTAACCAAAGTCACATTTGCACATCATCGAATCCTAATTGATTATCTTAAATTCTGCATCAGGGAATATTCCTAGTAATACTCCTAATTATCATAATTATCTTTAATTTAATGATTATTTGGTGATAAATCTTATTTATCCTAAAGTTTGATTAATTGAATATTCTAAATATTTAATTAATTAGATTTAATTCTGCCACTTAATTATTTAATTGAAGTTAATTCTATTTATTCTTAAATTATATTATCTAATTTTGACAATAAATCCAAAATCCTATCATTAATTGATTAAATTCTTATTTAATTAATTAAAGCAAGTTGTCAATTTTTAATAATATTATTTTTGAATAAAAGTTTGAAAAATAATTGATTAACCCATAAATCAATTGTTTTATTTTCAAAAAGCAGTTAAGTTGGAAATAAATTATTTTATTATTAAATTAATTCATAAATAAAACATGCACAATCAGAAAAGTAGACAACTATCAATTATCAATTAAAGCTAAACTCTATTTTGAGTTAAACTCTGCTTTTGCATGTTTTTGTGAGTTAAAATATCCTTTATTTAAAAATAACTCAAAAATCAACCTGAGTTATTTGAGTGATTTATGGCTTTTTTCCATGCACCTCCAAAGCCTTGGATTTCTATAAAATTAAAGCCTCAGCTCATCTCAAAGCATCTCATAATTGTGAAAACTTATGTTGGAGAATCGACATCTAGAGGATCAAAGCTTATTGCAAATCAAGGCTATTGTGAGATTAATTTATTTTTTTTACATTCATTTAGATTCTTTTTCATATCATTGTTAGATCATTTTAGCATATCAATTTACATATTAGCATAGATTCCATATCAAGTTTATCATTCATATTGCATAGAAAATATAAAAAATATAGATTAATTGCATTCATTCCATATCCATCTTTTGCATTCAAATCCTTCATTTAGGTGTCGTCTAGGTCACTGATCTCGATAGCAATCTGAGAACATCAATCTCGCACCTATTAGAAGGCAGTAGATCACTTGGTTAGATTAGATTTTAATTTTGCATGATTTTTGCTAACCTCTAATGTTTTACTGAAGTGTTATGTCTATAGATCAGGTATAAAATTCACACACACATTTCTGGCACCCACTGTGGGGCAACCCACCTTTACATGCTAGTTTTGATTTTTTGGGGGAGCTAAAACCGTAAAGTTTCAAAGATTTAATTTTATCTCCCAAAAAGCTTAGATTTTTTCTTTGAAATTTTTTTTGGAGGTGGGACACATATCAAAGAAGCTGCAATAAAAAATTTAGAATTTTCTAAGATGTTTTGAATTTTTAATAATTTTTTCTTGAAATTATGGAAAAAATTAATATCTGATGCAAATCAGCATATTTTTCAATAACAATTATATTTTCAAAAAGCTCTTTAAATTCTATAGGGGGTCTATTCTTTGTGTTTTAAATTTGGATGCAATATAATAGCTCAAATAGTCAATTTACAAAAACTGGTCTATTTTGATAAAATGGGTCTTTAACACACAAATTAAGAGATTTTTCAAAAAATTTTACAGTTTTGGAAAGCTCTCTATTTTTTAGTAGGGGTCTCTATTTTGAATTTCTATTTTTGTGGCCAAAATCATAAAAAAAAGAGATCTTGTTGACTAGGTCAAATACAACAAAAAAAATAAAGTTTTGTGATGGGTATGCACTTATTTTTTTTACATGGTTCAATGAATGATATGAGTTGTCATTTGAGTTAATTGCTGGTTATTATTGCTGATAATAATTTATTTTTAGAGCTAACCCTATGGTTTTCATAAGTTGAACATATGTTGCATATCTTGTTTGCTTGTTGGAGAGTTCGTCACTTGCTTGCATGGAAAAGCTCAACAAGAATTGCTAAAAATCAGGTAAAATCTACTAAGTACATTGCGAGGATCCCAGGTATTCTCCTTCATCTAATAATATTTCAATTTGGATTTAAAATAAATCTCTTCTGTGTTTGGCTTGTGTGCATCTTTTCATGCTTTTGTCTATTTCTACACACACCTAAAGGTTCTCAAGATACTCATGGAGCAAAGGAAACCAATCAGCAATCCAATGCTTCTCATAGTCATGAACAACACACTATTTCTCAAAATGATCAACAAAACCATGCTTCCCAAAATTATGCTTCACAAAACAATGCTTCCCACAATAATGTTTCCCAAAACTCTCAAGTAAACATGTTATCTTTGGATCCCATTCTACAACAAATCAAGATGCTTCAACAACAAATCGATGACATCCAAACTAGATCATCAACTAAGAAGTATTCCTTGGATGATATATGTCCTTATCCTTTTGATAAGAACTTAGCAATGATTCCATTCGCTTCTCATTTTGAGGTACCAAAATTTGACAAATACAAAGGGAATTCGGATCCACAAGACCACATTAGTGAGTTTTGTGTTGCTTGTATTGAAGTTTCTCACAATGACACTTATCTTATGCAACTATTTCCATGAATTTTAGGAGGACACGCCATAGAATGGTTCTCCAAATTACCTCCAGGCATCAAATCTTTCAATGAGCTTCTTCACAAATTTGTGACTCATAATTCATATAACATCAAACATGAAGATACTATGCTTGATCTTTGCAATGCACATCAAAAGAATGGAGAACCCTTCCTTACATGTTTCTAGAGATGGCATCAATTGTTTGCCAAATATGCATGAACAATTCTTGAACAAGAAAAGATGGATATTTTTGTGCATAACCTTACACCAAAAATGAGTTATAGGTTACAATTGCAATGTTCACCAAACTTCAATAAGCTCATAGAAAATGGTATCAAGATTGAAGAAGCCATGGTTCGAAAAGGTGAGATAAAACTTTATTCCAAGGACAATGCCAGATCCTCAAATTCCAATCCCAACAACTATAACAATGACAAATCAAAATTCTGGAATAAAAATAAAAACATTGTCAATGATGGGATTGTTGATAATCGTAATGTTAAACCAACACAACCCCTTCTCAATCTCACAAGTCAAGCCAATGCTACTCAAGGTATTTATAGCAATCAATCATCAAATCAAAATACCAACAAAGATTCATCTAAACCAAGATTGTCTTTCATGTCACCTCGGAGAAACTTTACTCCTTTAGGGGAATCTCTTGAATCAGCCTTACTGAAGTTAATCACAAAGAAAATCATTACGCTTCCTGACATGAAAGATTTCGAGCCTAGAGTGAAGCCTTCTGGGTGGGATGAGCATGATTATTGTGAATTTCATAGAGGCAAAAGACAAAACCAATTATTGCAAAAGGCTCAAAAATGTCATTCAAGATCTAATTGAAAGCGGTGAGATTAGTGTTGACAGACATACCTCAAATGAATCACATACGGCTTTCAAAGATCCACTTCCTAAGCATGAAAAAGGAGGTTCTTCCAATACTAAGAGTGACAATCAAGCCAATTATAATTCCACTCCCTATCGATATGTTGGTAACATTTATGAACGTCATCCTTCTAAGTATTATGCCAATGTCATTACCATCAAAGGAAAATTAGAGAGTCACCTAGTCCATTTTACTACTCGTGCTCAATCTAAAGTTACTCTCCAAAGAGTCCAGTCTAAACCAAATGCACCTCACAAAAAGCATGTTTATGTCCCAAAGTCTACAATGAATATTTCTAACCAATACAACCTTTTGGAACAACTCAAGAAAACACCTACCCAGATATCCATCTTAGAGCTTTTGCGTCTATCCCTGTCTCACAATGATATCCTTGATAAAGCTCTTTTAGAAACCCAAGTACCCACAAATCTAGATCATGATCAATTTAAAGCTATGGTGGGCCATTTAACAACCCCGCATTACCTATCCTTCACTAAGAATGATGACCTAGCAATTATCCAACCTCATAATGCTCCCCTACTTATCAAAGTACTTGTCTAGAGTCACAAAATCAAACAAGTACTCATAGATGGAGGAGCTAGCTTAAATATCTGTACATTGAAACTAGTCCTTGCATTGGGATTCTTTGAAACTATTGTTGATCCTAAAAAGAAAATCATGATAAAAGCTTATGATGAGGAAGAGCAGTCATCCAAGGGGTCTGTTGTTTTACCAATCAGAGTAGGTCTTATAATCAAAGATGTACCTTGCCAAGTCCTAGACATGGATCTTTCTTATAACATTATTTTGGGAAGACCATGGATTCATTCCATGCAAGTTGTACCATCGACCTATCATCAATGCTTGAAATTCCCTCATAATGGTTAGGAAGTCACTATCAAAGGAGACACTAATCCATTCCAGTATTGTAGTTCTATGAAGACATCTGACTCTTTCATACCTTATAACTATACTAGATCTTCTACAACTACACCCAGTGATCCTTGTAATATAGCATCAACATCAAAATCAAATGGGATCAAGATAGATATAAAAGAAAGAAGTATGGAAGAATACACTTTAGGTCAAGCTCTTTGCATCACAAAGTTACCTTTATCTCCTAGTTCATATGGTAGATCTTTGATCACTAAACAACAATCAGAAGCCCCTTCAACACTTGTTTATGACACATTTATAAGTGGGGGCATAATATCCAAAGAGGTAGCTGAGTGTAATGTTGATCATTTGCTTAAGTCACAAAAGAATGAAGAAGATATTTGATGAAGTGTGCTCCCCTTAATACCACAAACACATAACAGAAATAGAGAAACAACAACAATATGCAAGAACAGAAAATTGGCTTCTTATTATCTCCACAAATGTGGAATTACAAAATTTCAGAATTACAATATGCAAAGCCACATGGGCATTCCATTACAATATTCTGTAGGACAAAGCCTCAAACTATTACCCAGATCTACTACCCAAAACTATTCTAAACTGCCTAAGACAATAATACAGCCTTCCTTATATAGGCAATTTTCCACTGCTTGGGAAGGTTCTAGAATTTTAGCCAATAAGGCCGACCAAACTTAGCATTATTTTATTTTACATTTTATTACATTATAGTTGGCTCAAGATAACTTTTGAAACCTGAACAAAAATTTTGAAGAAAATTATTTTCTGCCATTTCAGGTGGTCGAACTTCTGAAGACCATAAGTCATCACCAGTTGACCCGATCAGCTATTATAACTCCATTTCAAAAATGCCACGAAGTGCTCTCTAGGCTTGACCAATGCAAGCGCCCATCACCCAAATTTTTGACCTCATCTGGGGCCTCTAAAGCCTTCAAAATTGAGTTCAAAGTTTCTATACCCTGCTGCCAATACCGAAAATCTTCAATATCTTCCAATATACACTTGATCTGGCAATGAAACTTTACTGGCAAACTTACATGCCCAAAATGAACCTCCAAGAAAGAAATCAAATCATTCTGAGCACATACAAAAATTACCAAAAGTAGTAACTTTCCATAAATAGCAGCTTTGCACAAAATAGCCCTTATTGAATATAAAAATAGAAATATTTTTGGGTGATGCAAGATTGCTCTTACACCCAGGATGCTCCTGCATCAATATAAAACATGAATATATATCACCTGATGTCTATGGTAAAGGGTATACTTTGCTACAGAAGATGGGATACCAAGGTGTTGGACCTATAGGGTTACAAAGAGAAGGTGTTATCAAACCGATCTTGAAAAATCCAAACTATCAAAGAGACACTACAGGATTAGGATATAAAGGAGAAGGACCAAAAGAACCAAAAGGAAAAGAAAAGATCACACCTTTTCATGAGATATCTAAAGCTCCTGCTTTACAATTCAGAAAGAATGGTATGTATGTGGATCCAAAGAAACAAAGGATAGCACAAATAATCATTGATAGACTTGGGGATAATGATGATTCTGACTCAAATGATTATGAATGGGATTCATTATCTAATTGTACTAAAAAAATAGGAGTTGATGTTGTCCATCATTATAGTAATGATTACCATGAGGGAGAGAGTTCAAGGAGTGACTCACTAGGATTGGTCCCACGTAATACTACTCTTGTCGATCGTGAGGGAAGTGAGTGTTATCTTGCGATGGAAAAATTGGATGAGAGTATCAAAATAGACCTCACTGATACCATCATAAACCTTGACAAATTTTCCATCAATACCATCTCTGCCTTTGAAACTAACCCGAATGATCCAATGCCCCTTGTATATCTTAAACTTATCGATTGGGATTCTCCAGATCATCCAAAACTTGATGTATTCCATAATGATGATGCAATCATTGACTATCTTGGAATCAAAGATCATTTACCACTAGGAGATCACAAGTCAGGATTTCTGATAGAACTCAATGACATGACCTACTTTGGTGAGAGTGCCAATCCTTTCAGTCATAAAAATATAAAAATAATCAACAGATCTAATGGTGAAAACCACTCAGTGGCAGTATTAGATCCAAAAATAGTATAAAGAAATGATGCATCTGATGGTGAAAACCTCTCTGAGGCACCTGACAATGGAAGGATTGACACTTTTCCCAACTATCTATATCGAGAGCAATCTGCTATTCTTATAGAACCAACAGTACCTCTTAACATCAGAATAGAAGAGTCTTCATGCATCCTCAAAGTAGCAACATCCTTGCCAGAATCAGAGAAAGAAGCTTTTGCAA
This sequence comes from Chamaecyparis obtusa, assembly GCA_027943335.1. NCBI lineage: Eukaryota > Viridiplantae > Streptophyta > Pinopsida > Cupressales > Cupressaceae > Chamaecyparis > Chamaecyparis obtusa. The sequence continues at coordinate 100,531 of BSBK01005772.1, forward strand.
AAATTTTCAAAGAGAGACAAATCAACTTTGCTTGGTCCTATGCTGATATGCTTGGCTTGGATCCAAATCTCATTATGCATCATTTATCTATCAGACTAGGTGTAAAACCAGTTAAGCAGAAGCTTTGCAAGATGCATCCCCATATTGCACTAATGGTTAAAGGGAAATTGAAGAAGCTCCTAGATGTTGGATTCATTTGAGCTATTGATTATGCTGAGTGGATTTCAAATATTGTCCCCATCTCAAAACTAGACAAGTCTATTAGGATTTGTATTGATTTTTGAGATCTTAATAAAGCTTGTTTGAAAGATGATTTTCCTCTACCAAACATTGACATTATTGTTGACCTGACAACTAGGCATGAGATGTTATCATTAATGGATGGATTTTCTAGCTATAACCAAATCAAGATTGTGCCAGAAGACCAAGAAAAGACTACTTTTACTTGTCCATGGGGTACATACTACTAGAATGTGATGCCTTTTGGCCTCAAAAATGCTAGAGCAACTTACCAAAGAGAAATGACCACAATATTTCATTATATGATGCACACCATTATTGAAGATTATGTTGATGATATTTTAGCAAAATCCAAAGACAGGGCTGGTCATTTGAGAGTGTTAGATAGAATATTCACTCGAATGGAAAAGTATCAGATTCAACTCAATCTGAAGAAATGTGCATTTGGAGTTACATCCAGTAAACTATTAGGGTACATTGTCTCAGCCAAAGGAATCGAAGTGGATCTAGAAAAAGTTAAAGCAATATTGGAGATGGCTTCCCCCACTAACATTAGTTAGTTAAGATCCTTGCAGGGACATCTCCAATCCATCCGAAGATTTGTTTCTCAACTAGCAGATTGAAGTCATCCCTTTCAACATTTGTTGCATAAAAATATCTCATTCCAATGGGATGATCAGTGTGAAGCAGCTTTCAATAAAATCAAACAATATCTGGCGAATCCTCCAACTCTAATGTCACAAATTTTGGGAAAGCCAGTCTTGCTCTGTATTTCAGCTACGACAGTTTCACTAGGTGCTCTATTGGCTCAGCAAGATCATGAAGGAAAGGAAAAAGGCATCTATTATATCTGTCGCACCCTAGTGGGCTATGAGCTAAATTATTCTCCTATAGAAAGAGCATGTCTGGCCATTGTTTTTGAATCATAGAAATGGAAACATTACATATTGTCACATTCAATCTAGCTCATCACAAAGATTGATCCTTTAAAGTATCTATTAAGCAAAATAGCATTGATAGGTAGATTGGCTAAGTGGGTCATGCTGCTTAGTGAATTCGATATTGATTATGTAGATAGGAAGGCTATCAAAGGTCAAGTGATAGTAGATCAGCTAGTAGATGCTCCATTAATGGATGACCAACCTATACATACAGAGTTTCCTGATGCACACATTTTGGCTTTATCTACACAAACCTGGTAGCTATATTTTGATGGATCATATACTCAATAGGGTTCAGGAGCTGGTATTCTTTTTGTCACACCACAAGGATACACCATTCTGAAACCTTACAAGCTACTCTTTCCTTGCACCAACAATGTAGCAGAATATGAAGCCTTGCTGATTGGGTTAAAGATGGCTTTACAATGGAAAGTAACTAAAATAAATGTCTATGGGGATTCTTAGTTGATTATAAACCAGGTTAATGATGATTATCAGACTAAAGATGATAAGTTATTACCATATAAACATATGGTTGATGACTTAAAACAATATTTCTCAGTCATCACTTTTGAGCAGATTCCTCAGCATGATAACAAGGCTGCCAATGCAATGGAAACAATTGCTTCTTTGTTTGATACAGAAGATACCAAGGTCTGTTTTGAGTTCTTGGTGGAATCCCTGACTTGTCCTGCATATGATGATCCTGATATGAGTATTATATGTCATCTAATTGGACATGACTCCCCAATCTATGGAAAAATTTATTCTTATCTAAAAAATGACATCCTACCCCCTGACCTATCCTGCAATCAAAAATGAACTTTTCTCTGCCAAGCCTCCCAGGTGACCCCACAATAGTGGGTTACACTTTTTTAGACATGCTGATTTTTGCTGAAATAATTTTTTTTTAATAAAATATGATGATTTAAGCCTTGAGAGGTTCCACTTAAAGGAATTAATTAAAAATGGTTAGCTCAAGGCCTCTTAGATAAGAAAAACATTGATATAACATCTATACTCCTCATTCGTACCTACAATGGAGTCTCCTTCGCACCTATTAAAATGATGACAAAAAATCACTTTGAATTTATCTTTTGGAAGATCAAATGAATTCATTTGAAAAACCTATCTATATACTAACGTACTACTAAGAAAAATCTTCCCAATGATTATAATGTTAATATATATTAAGTTTATTATGACTTTTTTTTTTTAGTTTTACTAAACACAGATTTTTCACCATATGTCTACTTCTATTTTTGATGCTTATGAAAAAATAGTAAATGAGAGAAAAAAAAATCTTAAAAATATCTTATGCCCTAGGTATTGAAGTTCTCTTTCTATAAAAAAAATAAAAATGAAATTGGAAAAATACATGACAAGTTATAAGCTATGTAGTCAATGTATGTCAAAATTACAGTTTAGTCAACTTCAAACATTAATAAAATATGAAATAATCATGATAATCTCATCAAACCAATTGAATTCCCTTCATATGTATGTTAGAAAACTAAATTTGAAAGAAGCACATTGATATCTATTTTAGAAAAAAAGTTATGCTCTATGAAAATAATGTAACTCTTTGAAAATGACATTTTCAGCAACATACCAGTTTTTGTGGGAGAAAGAAAAAAAATTCAAATCAATTCAAAAATAAAAATAAAAAATATATTTAGAATCTAGATAGAAGATCCTAAAAGACTCTAATTTACTTTATCTTCCGATTTCAAATGGTTTAATGACAATATCCATCCGAATCTGAATTTTTTTTTCAAAATGTAGAGTTCAGTGTCCATTCAGGTAAAAAAGTGTAAACCACTATTGTGGGTTCACCCTCCCGCTATGTCCTAACATCTGATACCATTTATTGGCGAGGGCTTGATGGTACTCTCCTACGATGTCTTGAGCATGATGAAGCTCAAACTACCTTGCAAGATGTACATGAGGGTATTTGTGGGACACATTCGAGTGGTCCCTCTTTGGCTAAGAAAATCATGCGTATGGGTTATTATTGGCCTACCATGGAAATAGATTCCTTTCATTTTTCTAGAGAATGCAAGAAATGTTAGATACATGGAAACCTTATTCATGCTCCAACACAAGGTTTACATCCTTTTACAGCTACCTTGCCATTTAGTTGGTGGGGGCTTGACCTCATGGGTGCTATCAACCCTCCATCTTCCAATGGTCACAAATGGATTCTCATTGCAATGGAATACTTTACTAAATGGATTGAGGCCATTCTATTAATTACCACCATAGGGAAACAAATATCCATATTTATCTTAAACTATATCATTTGTAGATATGGGTTACCTATGTATCTCATTACTGATCATGGGAAACAGTTTCAAAATTAGGACATGGATGAACTGTGTGCAAAATTCCATATTACCCATAACTATTCTACCATATACTATCCCTATAAGGAAATGGCCAAGCTGAGGCATCAAATAAAACTATTGTTAAAATCCTATAAAAGATTGTCAATGTCACTGGCCGTGACTGGCATATCCAACTAAATCCAGCCTTATGGGCTTACCGTAACTCCATCTGTACTCCTACTAGAGTCACCCCATATTCCCTTGTCTATGGATCTGAAGCAGTCTTGCCCCTCGAGGTCGAGTTGCCTTCACTTTGTGTCACTCTCAAAGATTTGATTCTTGATGAAGACTATAGAATTTCATGGTTGACTGAACTAGAATTGTTGGATGAATGTTGTCAGAGAGCATATGATTATTTGAAAGTCTATCAACAGCATATGTCTCATTAGTATAATAGAAAGGTAAAGATCAGAGACTTTCTACTGGGTGACTTAGTCCTTCACAAAAATCCAAAGAATCAATTGCATCATGAAAAGAAGGGCAAGTTTGAACCCAATTGGTTAGGTCCTTTTGTAGTTACAACAGTTTATGGTTCTGGAGCTTATCAATTGTCCACACCTAAAGGAGATCGTTTGGATGAACCTCTTAATAGTATCCATCTCAAGAAGTTCTATCCTTGAAATCCCAATGCAAGGGCTATGTATGTATTTTTTAAATACATAAAATACAAAAAATACAAAAAAAAGAAGAAGAAGAAAACTGCAATAAAAGCATGTGGTGAAAACCTAGAAATAGGTGCCATGTGTATCAAGTTAGCTCCTCTATCTATTAGAATTCTTCTAGTGTGTCTGTTCATTGTATATATCCACAATAAAAAAGCTAGTCAGTCCCCATACCCACCATGTACATATCATAATAAAATGGCCAGTTCATACACCATCCATTGTATCTACCCATAATAAAACCTCATCATAGCTCGATCATTTTTCATGGTCTTCATCCTAGTATTGTTGCATCTTTATTCATCCATAATAAGTCAGTTCATCACCTAGCTAGGGGCATGTCCTCAACCTAGTTCAAGAAGTGGATCTATGATAGTCATGACTCTTAGAGGACACAATGGAGTATTTTTCACCAGACAAAGCAAACACAATCAAATATTCTTTGACAATGATATCTTTATGATGAATCAAAATTTGTGATCTATCCTTCGAAACATGACTATTTATCTATCGAATCTTGACTATACATCATCACTTGAACTGATCACTATATCTTACAATATCTTTTTGGCAAAAGAAATGTATAGGCATGTTAGAATGATTTGTTGTAAATTATGCATTCATATCTAGATTTCATTGTTATAATGTTTCCTATGCTATTCCATGATATCTTTGACATGAGTTTGAAACTCTAAAATGTCATTGATTAGGATAGCCATGATGGGGCATGGTATTTTCTTTGGTTGCTATTTGTGGGATATCTCCCCATTAAATCAAAGGAAAAAATAATTGGGGTGTCTGCACATAAGTTCCTTTATCCATTTAATAGTATTGACAACATCCAAATCATGTTGCTCTACATATGCTATTTATGGTGATACACCAGCACATATCTCAACTCCAAATATTTGTTCCCCGATGGGGGAGGGAATATTCCTTGTCTGTTATGCAAACAAAACTCAGGTCATCTTTGTTCAATTATACCTAGATGCTTGTCAAGTTTGCAATATTAAACTCCATGCAAGAAGTGCTCAGGTCATCCTGGTTTAATTTTACCATGATGCTTGCATTTTCTTGCAACATAACGAGCTCAATGATAAAAATCAAGTTCCAGTTATTATGAAGTTCTAAGATGTTACCTAAAGTTATGGAGATACATTAATTTCATATTGTATTTCATTTAAACAGTTCATAACTTACATATCAGTGCTCCTTTTATAGAGATTTGTAGGTTACCTTTCTTATTAGGTTATCTGTTCTCTTAGTCTATTCTTCTTGTGTCAGGTACATTGTTATTTAAGTTGACAACATTTGGACAACCAAAAATATTATAAATTTTTGCATTTAACATTTTTTCACTTAATCATTTAGAGACATATGTTATCTTCATTAGGAGTGTTCATTTGTATATAATTTAATCATTTATTATACCAATAATTTCATCTCATTTTATCATGTTATCAGTTATTATATTCAATCATCTTAGGTACATTATCATTTATTACATTATATATCATTCATTCATTTGCATTACATTGTCATTTATTATCCATTATACACATTATATATCATTAATTTATTATACATTATATGCATTTTACATCATTTATTTACTATGATGCAGGAGCATCCTGGGTGTAAGAGCAATCTTGCATCACCCAAAAATATTTCTGTTTTTATTTTCAATAAGGGCTATTTTGTGCAGAGCTGCTATTTATGGAAAGTTACTATTTTTGATCATTTTCGTATGTGCTCAAAATGATCTGATTTCTTTCTTGGAGGTTCATTTTGGTCATACAAGTCTGCCAGTAAAGTTTCATTGCCAGATCAAGTGTATATTGGAAGATATTGAAGATTTTCAGTATTGGCAGCAGGGTACAGAAACTTTGAACTCAGTTTTGAAGGCTTTAGAGGCCCTGGATGAGGTTGAAAATTTGGGTGATGGGTGCTTGCACAGGTCAAGCCTATAGAGCGCTTCGTGGTGTTTTTGAAATGGGGTTATAATAGCCAATCGGGTCAACTGGTGATGACTTATGGTCTTCAGAAGTTGGGCTACCTGAAATGGCAGAAAATAATTTTCTTCAAAATTTTTGTTCGAGTTTCAAAGGTTATCTTGAGCTGACTATGATGTAATGAAATGTAAAATAAAATAATTCTAATTTTGGTCGGCCTTATTGGCTAAAATTCTGGAACCTTCCCAGGCAGTGGGGAATTGCCTTTATAAGGAAGGCTGTATTATTGTCTTAGGTAGTTCAGAATAGTTCTGGGTAGTAGATCTGGGTAATAGTTTGAGGCTTTGTCCTACAGAATATTGTAAGGGAATGCCCATGTGGCTTTGCATGTTGTAATTCTAAAAATTTGTAATTCCACATTTGTGGAGATAATAAGAAGCCAATTTTCTGTTCTTGCATATTATTGTTGTTGTTTCTTTATGTCTGTTATGTGTTTGTGGTATTAAGGGGAGCACTCTTCATCAAGTGGTATCAGAGCAGGTTTTCTTGAGTGTGTAAATAGATCACTGACTGTGAGGTAGTTTGCACCAGGACTGTGGTTAGGGTTTCAGCGCGCATCATGAAAATGCCTCCATGAAGAGAACGTGGTGGAAGAGTTGGTGCTGTGACACCTGAGGTTAGAGAGCTGCAGAGACAAGTGAGAGCATTGCAAGAAGAGATTCGTAGAGGAATGAATCTTAATGTCAGAGAGGAAAGCGAGGATGAAGCCGAAGAAGAATATCAAGAAGGAGAAGTTGAAATTGTGAACCAGGAGGAAGAAAGACTTTTTCGGGCGATTTCCAAGATTGGGAAAAGACCTAAGATTGAGGTTCCTACATTTTTTGGAAATCTTAACCCAGAGAAATTGATTGACTGGATCAATGAATGTGAAGAATATTTTGAGTATGAAGATGTCGAGGATCCTGATAGGGTCAAATTTGCGAAGGCCAGACTAAAAGGTCATGCGAAGATATGGTGGCAAGAGATTCAGTTGGAGCGAAATAGAAGGGGAAAGGAGAAAATCATGAGATGGGATCGGATGGTGGATAAATTGAAGTGACAGTTCATTCCTATTGATTATGAGCTTGACCTACTGAAGAAAATGCAGAGTTTGAAGCAAGCAAGAAGATCTGTTCAGGAGTATATAGAGGAGTTCTATCAACTTCTCATCAGAACAGGCCATGCAGAAGCTGATAAGGAGAAAGTTGCCTGATACCTTAATGGATTAAGGCCAAGCATTCAGGAGGAGCTGAATCTAGTTTGAATGAACAGTATTGAAGAGGCATACCAGTTTGCCCTAAAAGTAGAGGAAAAGCTGAACAAGAAGTTTGAGAGCAGAAAAAACAAAAGAGGTCATGGTGGATGATCTGGTGGATGGTCATATGGTGGCCGAAATGAAGATCCGAAAAAGAAGGATGAGGCCAGTAGCTGTCAGAATCAGAGAGGAAACAATTCCAATCACTTCCAGGATTAGAATAATAGAGATCAAAGAGGAAGGGGAAGAGGAAAAGGATCTGGAAGAGGTGGCTTCTTTGGAACATGTTTTTATTGTGGAGAAGAAGGTCATAGGGCATTTGAATGTCCTCAGCACCAAGGTAGAATAGACAGGAGAAATGAAGGCCAAGCCAGAGTTGCACATGTAGATGAAGATGCCAGATCATCAAATTCTGAAGATGCTAAAAGAGGAGAAACATTGATTAATAGAAGAGTCCTGTTGAGTGGTGAGAATGAACCTGAGCAAAGGAGGAGCTTATTTCACACCAGGTGCAAGTGTGAAGGTAAATGTTGTGATGTGATAATCGATAGTGGAAGTACTGACAATTTGGTGTCAGAAGAGATGGTGACAAAGTTGAAGCTCAAGAGACAGAAACACCCACATCCATATCGGATTACCTGGGTACAGGATGACCACAAGGTCATGGTCAATGAACAATGCCTAGTGAAGTTCAAGATTGGTGGATACCAAGATGAGGTACTATGTGATATCATATCAATGGATGCATGTCATATGTTGTTGGGTAGACCATGGCAGTTTGACAGATGTTCTGTACATGATGGTCGTGCGAATACCTATTCCCTGACAAAGGATGGAGTGCGACATAAGCTAAAACCATTGAAGGAGATTGAAGAAAAGGTATGTGGTAATGCAAGGATAACTTTTGTTGATGGAAGAAATTTCCTAGATGGTATGAGGCATGAGCATGTATGTTTTGCTTTAATTCCAAAAGTTGGTAAAAAGGAAATATTCTGTTTATGATCAAAAATTTTATGCTATAGTTCAGGCATTAAAGAAGTGGAGACATTATCTACTTCCTAAGGAGTTTATTTTGTATACTGATCATCAAGCTTTGCAATATTTGAATAGTCAAGGAAAGTTGAATCAGAGGCATTTGAAATGGGTTGAGTTTTTGCAGAGTTATACATTTGTTTTGAAACACAAGAGTGGAAAGTCTAATAGGGTTGCAGATGCTCTTAGCAGAAGGCAACTATTGCTGACAGAAATGCAGATTGAAGTGGTTGGGTTCAAGGAACTCAAGAATTTGTATCCAGAGGATCCTAATTTTGGTGAAGCTTGGAAAGCTTGTACAGAACCTGTTACTCTAGACAGGACGAAATAGTTGGATTTCATCATCCAGGATGATATGCTATTCAGAGGGAGTCAGTTGTGCATTCCACGAAGTTCTATGAGGGAGAATCTCATCAAGGAGAAGCATAGTGGAGGATTGGCTGGACATTTTGGTCGTGATAAAACCCTTGGTTTGGTTAGTGAGAATTATTATTGGCCACAGTTGCAGCAAGATGTGAAGAAGTTTGTATAGAGTTGCAGAGTATGTCAGATGGCGAAAGGAGTGAAGTAGAATACAGGATTGTATCAGCCATTACCCATACCAGAGAAGCCTTGGGAGGATATCAGCATGGACTTTGTTCTTGGTTTACCGAGGACTCAGTGGGGACATGATTCAATTTTTGTAGTGGTTGATAGATTTTCAAAGATGGCACATTTCATTCCCTGCAAGAAGACTAATGATGATGTTCATGTAGCAGAATTGTTTTTCAGAGAAGTAGTGAGACTTCATGGTTTACCAAAGACCATAGTTTCAGATCGGGACACTAAGTTTGTTGGATATTTCTGGCGTACATTGTGGAAGAAGTTGAAGATAGATTTGAAGTTCAGTTCATCACATCATCCACAGACTGATGGACAGACAGAGGTGGTGAATAGGAGTTTGGGAAATTTGCTGAGATGTTTGGTTGGAGATAAGCCAACAGGATGGGATTTGATTTTACCATAGGCAGAATTTGCATACAATAATTCTGTCAACAGGAGCACTGGTAAATCACCATTCCAGATTGTATATGGAAGTAGTCCAAGAAATGCATCTGAATTGAGGAAGATAGATAAAGGAGAAATAAGTAGTACTGAAGCTGAAGATTTTGCAGAACACTTGAAGAACATCCATGGGGAGGTGAGGAAGCATATTACCAAGATGAACGCATAGTATAAGGCTAAGGCAAATGAGAAAAGGAGGTATAAGGAATTTTAGGTTGGTGATGAAGTCATGGTTCATTTGCGGAAGGAGTGGTTTCCAGTTGGTACATATAACAAGCTGAAAATAAAGAAGTTTGGACCATGTAGGATACTGAAGAAACATGATTCAGGAAATGCATATGAGGTAGAATTGCCTACTGAGCTAAATATTTCACCAGTGTTTAACATTTCAGATTTGACAGAGTATCATGAAGGAGGTGTTGAAGATGAGATCACAGCAGCATAGTGGAGTATTCCAGCAACTAGTTCAGACACTAAGGAGATCAAAGATATACTGGATAGTCATGTTGGTAGAAGCACAAGGAATATGACATATGAAGAATATCTGGTCAAGTGGAAAGGATGACCTATTGAAGATTCATCATGGCTGACAAAGGAGGAGGTTAGCCATCTTGGGTTTCCTCTGCACACCTGAGTCATGATAGGGTCACTTCTCAAATTACCCCAGGTGTCTGATGTAGGAGCATCCTAGGTGTAAGAGCAATCTTGCATCACCCAAAAATATTTTTGTTTTTATTTTCAATAAGGGCTATTTTGTGCAGAGCTGCTATTTATGGAAAGTTACTATTTTTGGTCATTTTCATATGTGCTCAAAATGATCTGATTTCTTTCTTGGAGGTTCATTTTGGTCATACAAGTCTGCCAGTAAAGTTTCATTGCCAGATCAAGTGTATATTGGAAGATATTGAAGATTTTCGGTATTGGCAGCAGGGTACAGAAACTTTGAACTCAGTTTTGAAGGCTTTAGAGGCCTCGGATGAGGTCAAAAATTTGGATGATGAGTGCTTGCATGGGTCAAGCCTGTAGAGCACTTTGTGGTGTTTTCGAAATGGGGTTATAATAGCTGATCGGGTCAACTGGTGATGACTTATGGTCTTCAGAAGTTGGGCCACCTGAAATGGTGAAAAATAATTTTCTTCAAAATTTTTGTTTGGGTTTCAAAGGTTATCTTGAGCCGACTATGATGTAATGAAATGTAAAATAAAATAATTCTAAGTTTGGTTGGCCTTATTGGCTAAAATTCTAGAACCTTCCCAAGCAGTGGGGAATTGCCTATATAAGGAAGGCTGTATTATTGTCTTAGGTAGTTCAGAATAGTTCTGGGTAGTAGATCTGGGTAATAGTTTGAGGCTTTGTCCTATAGAATATTGTAAGGGAATGCCCATGTGGCTTTGCATGTTGTAATTCTGAAAATTTGTAATTCCACATTTGTGGAGATAATAAGAAGCCAATTTTCCGTTCTTGCATATTATTGTTGTTGTTTCTCTATGTCTGTTATGTGTTTGTGGTATTAAGGGGAGCACCCTTTATCATACTATCCATTATATGTGTTTCCAAATCATCAGTTATATCATTCATTCAATATCCATTCCTTATACATTGTCCACATTGTTCATCACATCATTGCATTGATAATCACATAGCATTAGTAAACTCATTTAAGATATGCATTTATATCACCATCATATGATTATTAACCATTAAGCATCAAAAATATCAAATCCAATATAAATCATTCTAAGACATACATTCTATGCATATTAAAGTAAATCATCACATCCTGCATATGTCAGTACACACATGTATATAAATCATCAAAGAAAATCATGATAGAACTACATCACTATAAATATAGAATCAATCATATAGCATCCATCATATAAAGTCCATAAAACAACAAAAATGTCCAAATGTCCAATGATATAAATCAATAACAATATATCTAATGTCTGTGTCCATCAAGTCAAAAATATAATGATACAATGAAACATAATGGTACAACAGTGTATACAATGATCTCTCAAAATCTATGAGCCATTGCCTCCAGACTCTATCTACCATTGTCTATAGGATGCAATGTGGCCATGTGCTACTGAACTACTTGATGCTGAGGATCCACCCTAATCTCCTGAACCTGTCGGTGCTCTAGGAGGGTGTGATGATACACTCTCTCCACTAGCTGGTACCCCTCTATCATGAACTACCATCCTGATAGCCATTGAGTTCTCCCTATAACTCCCAATCCATTGATCCCTTGGGACCACCTTTCTATATGCCTCTCGCTAGTAGGATATCTCCTTCTCGGCATGTATCATGGATTTGATGCTATCTCCATGAGGACCCAACTCATCTATGTGCTGCAGCTCATCTAGTAGCATCTCCAACTCCTTGAGTCTCTCAAGCACTGCATCCCACTCATGTCTCAACACTCCCATCTATCTATCCATCCTCTCTATCTGTCTCCCAAGGCCTAGAACTTGATCTGCCTATACCTATGTAACTGCTAGTTAGATTAGCAGTGCATCAATGTCTAGCTCCTCCTCAGCACCATCTCTCTGTAGATAGGGATCATGTCCCCTGATGTCCATCTTAGCCTGATCATACTGTGCCCCCACATCTGGCATCTCAGCATCCTTCTCATCTAATCTATCATCAGGGATTTGTCCACCCTATACCACACCACCCTACACTAATAACACATCTACCTCATCTTCTATTGGTACAGTTGGTCCCTATATTGGGGTAGCTGGTCTTTGTACCCATGCTACTGGAACCTATAGGGGAGCTCCTACAGCTAGCTATGCTAGCTGTGCCAAAGGCTATCTCCATCCCTATCTAGCTAGGGGTGGCATCAATCCCCTCTACCTCACACCACCTCCTCTCATATGTGGTCCAGCCCTATCACCTCTCCCTCCATCTCCTCCATCACCACCATCTCCTCCACCATCTCCTCCTCCATCACCTCCACCTCCTCTCCCTCATCCTCACCTATCTCTCCCTTAGCATCTCCCGTGGCATCTATCTATTGGGTCTCTCTCTGGTGGCCTAGCTACCAGATCAGTCAAGCATGGTATAGGAAAATCTCTCAAGAACTGCTCAAGATCTGTAGTCATCCCAGGGTCTACCACTGTCTACCTCATGGTCCATGCCTGAAATGGCATGTCCACAAACTCCTGTTAGGCTATATCAAAGGATGCCATAGGTCCCTATTCCCATCTCTCTTGATGAGTCCTGGCGAACTCTGTCACACCCTGGGGCATGTCCTGGATCCTACCAAATTGGTGCAGAACTCGGTTGACCAACTATCTATCCAAAACAAAGGGCTTTCACCCTATAAGCCATTGTGACTCAAAACAAAATCCCATCTATCTCTCATCATCCCATGGCTCACAACTAAGGTAGGGTCTCCATGTCACTGTATCTAGTGTATCAAAAGTATAATGCTAGTACTCTAAATGTCCCAATTTTGCCTGAGATAAAACTGAGGAGTATAAATGTATATAGGGCTATCCTATGCCCTAGAATCTAATTGCTATAGGTCTAGTAACTGCAATATGCTCCCATTCCAAAACATGGAGTAATGTGACTCTTGCTGATAATGATGTACCCCTATGGTACACCACCTAATGCAAATCATGGTATAGATGTGCTAATAAACACACACCCCAAGAAAAGTAGGTCTCATCCATCATCCGCTATAATGTGCAGCCCCATCCAACTGAAAATCCATGTGATCTACGATCAGGGTAAATGAAACCCCCAATCACTCTAGCTAGTACCACTAGTAATAGCTCATACAAATCCACCATATCATCCCATCTAATCTCCCCCACCTCAATGTCATCATCTCCAAAGATGGCTCTGCACTCTATCACTTTATCATGTCGATCATAGTGTACTAACTCTCCTATAATAGGAAGTTAGAGGATGTGATATACATCCTCTAGTGTAATTGTCATCTCCCCTATCAGAAGATGAAAAGTAATCATCTCTGAGTACCATCTCTCTGCTAATGCCATCATCATACTCCGGTTCACCCTAATCTTAGGTGTGTAAATAACATGATAAAGGCCAGATGCTCCAATCAATAGTTTGTCAGTCTCTGATAGTGCTGGTCTCAGATTCTGTGTGACGGGAGATCTCTCCTGTGACATCAGAATATCAATAATGTCCTCCTATACAAATCAAATAAAATCAACCTATCAGATTTCAATAAACTGATCTATCCATCTATCTATCCTATCATATCAATTTCAAACATGTTTTTATCACATATTTTAATAGATGCTTTTATCAATCATCTAGTATCAAGACTGGTTAACTAGCAACCATGTTACAATGTTTCCTATCTTGACCTACTCGATCAAATTTAACCGCTGATGGATCAAATCAACCTATCGACATCTAGTTTGACCTATTTGACTTTCTAATATGACCAAATTCTATCCATCAAACAAATGTGTTGCACAGAAAAGTGCATGCACCATAACTTTTCACATTTGCGCAACAAACCATGTATGCACAATTTTATTGCACATTTGCGCAACAAATCATCACTAATGCACCAAAAGAACCAATGTGCACTTTTACACAACATTTTCACCATAAAAATAATGCATCTTACATGTATGCACCATTTCCCTAAACAAATGCGTAGAACTTTATAGTTTCTGCGCAAACATCCCTATTTGTTGCGTATTCATGCACCGCAATGGCGCATTCATATTCCGCTCAAGAAATTTTTTTTTTCTAATCTATTTCTATCATTCAATCTAACCTAAACATGCTAAAATTCTATTCTAACATGCATCAAATCATGAAATCACAAAGCAAGATCAAGTCACCTACCGGTTCACCCGAATTGGGTGGTCGCTGGAAGTGTCTGACCCTCTCAAAGCGGTGATCTTACAGCGGAAATGGCATCTTGGTGGCTTTTCTCTTCTCTCTCTTATGCTCTGATCTCCAAATGACAAATGTGGACAATGAGCTTATTGTGGACCCCTTAGCCCTATTTATAGCCTGTGGACCCTATGTGCTTGGTGTGTGGACCCTACCTCTCATTTTTATTATGTTTCACCCCATTTTCACCCATCTTTTCTCCTATTTCTTTCGTGAGATTGATTATCCAAGAAAAAAATAAATAAATAAAAATAATTCCAATCATCTTTTTTGTTAATCAATCTCTTGAGGGGGCATGCTTAGGTCATTTCAGACATTATCTAGGGTAGGGGCAAAATACTTGAAATTTCTTTGAAACAATGTGGCATGCACATTATTTCAAAGAGGGGCAAAATGTATACACTTAAAAATGGCTTCATTGATTAATAAATATTTATTATTTAATTGATATTTGACTTGATAAATTAATTAAATATTTATTATTTAATTAATTATTATTCCTCTATTTTTTAAATAAATTATTCAATTTATTTAGTAAATTCTTCTATCCTAAGTCTTCTAATTAGTCTTATTAAAGTGATTTAATCAAATACACAATCACCTAAATATGACTAAGTCCCCTAGTCCACCTCACCTACCTAGTCACCTAACACATCACTTTGGATAAAATAAATAATTATTATTAATTATTTATTAGTAATTATCCTCACCCACACATGTCCTATTCTTAAGGGCTATGTGGCCTTATAGGACTTAGTCTCATGACCACATGTCCTCTCAACAACCAAGTCAAGAGACATTCCCTATTCCTAAGGGGCTTCTCAAGCCACCTCTAAGGGTCAAAGGTGACTCATAGGACACTTGTGCAAAGAGTCCTCATGAGGAAAAGGTCTCTCCCTCTTTCTCTCTTTGGTCTTTGTGAGACACTTGACATGTGTCTTTCCCTTCCACCTTCTTCTCCTCCATGTCAATGTGAGAGGAACATCATCCCTATTCTTCCTCTCACATTCCAACTACATCCTCCTTTCTCTCAACTCCTTCAACCAAGTCAATCCTAGCCCTAGGATCTTCCACCTTTCATTCTCAACCATAGGATTGTGCCACCTAGGCCTAGATCCTCCAAAACTCTATAACAGGAGCCTCATTTCCTCTTTGTGAGCTAATAGGTATTTTGTAATAGGCATTCAAGCATTCAAGCAATCAAGCATCTAAGCATCGAGGTATTTTAAGAGAAATCAATCCATATTATCATCATTTCATTTTCATTCCATCCTTTTAGATTGCATAAGCTATTGTGCACTCATTTCATAAAATCTCCACACTTTGGTAGCATCTTGGGAGAAGGCTTCATTTGGAAATCTGAGAGCTTAACCTCTTCAAGAAACCAAGACCAGGAGGACAATGGAGACAAGATGCATGGTAGGTGAAGGTAATTAATTTAATTTCATCATTTGATAGTTACTTTGTATTCTTCATTGTGTTGCATTAGATTGATTTATTGGCTTTTAATAGTTAATTTATCATCTCTAGTTATTAGACATCTAATTTGCATACAAGTAGCAATATCATAATTTCTTCCATACATATTGTAATGACTTGTGCTCTTAGGTGAGGCTTCTATAGTCACCATATTATCTATGTTCAAGTGTGCAAGCATTGAACTTACTCCAATCAACATCGCTAATTAAAACTATCTTCGGGTACACTGGCAAAAACACTGTCTCATACTTAGACAATTTTGCATTGCACTCTGTCATACTTGCTCTCTATCCTGTGTGATCTTCATGTAGATCATATATTTCCATAATGAAAACATCTAAGTATCTAACTCAGCCAAATTTTCAACAATCTCCCCCTTTGTCATTGGTGGCAACATATGAGAAAATTGGCTAAGTCATAAAACTTCAAAATCTCAAAATTGTGGCCAAAACAAAAAAATATGTATATACTATCCTTAAAAATTCATATATCCTATGTACTCCCCCTAAGAGTATACATCCTTATCATATTTATCAATTTTCTACTATATATCTCTCCCCCTTTGACAACAATGACAAAAAAAGGGTGTCAAAACTGTGTACGGAAAAAAAATGTTATACTTAGATTCAATATTGCAAAGCCGGTAGGCTTGCAACACAATCTACAAAGTTCATCTTCATTACCTCTATCTCTTTCTCCCATGCCTTTTTAATAGAATATGCAACACTGAGTAGTGCACACAATCCATAAGATGCAATTTCACAGGCTTGGAGGTTTGCAAAACTAAACTTTTGAAAATATGTCTTTGATGAAAGACATTCTTCCAGTTGTCCTTCAACAATGCTCAAATTAATAGAAATATGCTATCTTAGAAGAGAGAATCTTTTCAGCTTCCTATCCTTGTCATCATGTAGAGTCCTTATTTCATCATAAATTTTGCAAATTTTCTTCTCAATGTCGAGTATCTTCACATTGGGGCTGGAAAGAAGATTTACCTCTGTTTGAATTTCTACTTCTTTGATCTTAATCTTCTAAGTTTCTTCAGATACAAGGTTCTCAAATTTTGTACACTAAATGTACAAAGGTTTACCTTTGTCCAAGTTCCTTCTCAAGTCTTTTATACATATATCAAAATTGTTGATATCATTCCTTATATTCTGACTTATGTCCAGAAGTATTTTGGCCTCATAGGCTACTTGTGCCTTCATTTTAGCTATATCTGATAGGTTGGTAAACTCATCATCAAATGTATTCATTACTTTCTTTTCTCTTTCAAGTGGATCTTCCTCTACAATCTATGTAGTCACAATGCTTTGTAACTTCTTCGTTAACTCCTTAAGGGATCCTTCAAGTCTTTTTACCTTCTTATTCTTCCCAATAATCTTATTCAGGGATGTGATCAATTCCATATGATCATCATCATCTAATTCTTTTCCCAAGCTTTCAAAAATAGATCCAATTTGAGTTTTCTTACCAGTCTCAGGTGTAAGACTGATTTCTTCTTGACTAGGGGCTGCAACTTGCTTCTCTATCTCCTTTTCTTCTTCAGTCCTTTTGTCTCTCTAATCTTCTCCTCTAGCACTGTCCTACTCTTTAAAAGCCAAATTATCAACAATGTTCTCAAGGTTCTTAAAAATATTATCATCACTATCTAGAGTGATTTTAGTTCCTTCCACATTCATTGTCTCATCTTCAATGTTAATAGCTAGTGGAGAGGGAATTCTCAATTGTTTTTCTTCCTTTTCTTGCTCTACCGATTTTGCTACATTTGATTGTCTTCCAACAGTTTCTTTCATCACTTTAACTATTACTTGTTGTGTTTCCTTGTTGATTTCTTCATAGTTACCTCCCATAATCTCAATTGTTCTTTTCTTTTTTCTCAAATGGGTGTTCAAATCTTTCATAACCTGCTTAAAGTGTTCTTCATCTTTCACATCACATAGCTTCCTCACAAGATTTTCTATGATTTTGATGTCTTCTTCTATTTCTCTTTTCTTCCTATTTACTAACTTTTCATACATATCATTAGGTATCTTGCCCTGAATTGTGTCAAACTTCTTGTTAGTCAATATCATGTGTTTCACAACTACATTTTCAAGGTTCAATCTCTTTGCATAATCGTAGAGGTCATAGTACTTGTTCATCTTTGAAAAGTCTCCATTTTGAACGATCTATTCATTCACTTTTTCTACCTTAGGTTTCCAAGTTTTCTTCTTTATTGGGGTCTCTTCATCATCTATTATTTCTACAATCTTCCTCTATACTGGTGGCACTATGGTTTTCTGTCTCTTGCTCAGTCCAGTAGAAATCTCTTTCACTCTTTTACCAGGTGTAGAAGAAGATGATCTAGTGGACTTCCTGATTTCTTCATCTTTCTTAGCTTCTTCCACTTTCACTTTGACCTGAATACTTGCTTGTTGTACTAAAACTGATGATAGAGGTGGAATAGATAAAACTTCCTTTTGTCCTATGTATCTGACTGCTACTCCTGTCTCTTTAGCTATCAAAAATTCTTGTTCAATCATCCCTATATCCTTTAAATTTCTCTTTATTGTACTTTCTACTCTCTTCTTAGACTATTTTTCTTCTAAGATAGTCTTTTCTGAGTTGAAGTTCTCCTCAAAGGTTCCAAATCTATTGTTGTGAATGTCCAACTTGCTTTTAAGCAATCTTCTCACATACTCTTCTATTTCAATCTCATAAATTTCATAGCCAAGAGGGTCTATGAATTATACTCTAGGTTCTACTAATTTAATGAATGTAAAGTCAGTATCAACCATAAAGGATATCTCATTCTTATACTTCTCTACTAAAGACTGAGGGATCCTTGTTTTGCTTGTCATCAAATTCTGAAAATTTTTAATCACCAACACTGCACTCTCATTGACCTTGTCAATAAGATGTCTCCTGTATACTATGTTAATCCTTTCCATTTTAGTTTTACCATCATTCCAATCATTACCAATAGTGTAAGGAAATATTCTTAACAAATGGAAAAACATATAAGTGATCAATGATGAGAATCTAAATTGAGAGTACTTAGTCTTCTTTATCTTTTCCAAATTCTCAAACAACTAAATTCTCAAAATTTCACATATGTCAACTTGAAATTTTTCTACACACATTGAATAGGCTACATGTATCATTCCTACTACCATGTCATCTTCTCTTGAGTTTGCACAAAACTTAACTGTAAGGATCTTGCACAAATATCTAACATCATCCTATTGAATCTTGCTAATTACTATTCCTCTACTATTGTAAGATGATTTTGTGTTGTCTATAACTATTTTTCTCATGTTCTTCTCAATCAAAGGTATGACTCTAGTTTTAGATAGACCAATTACCTCATGAATTAGGTCAGCTGTGATATCTATCACTCTGTCATCTAACCAAAACTTCCCATTGTTAATTTTGCTTAAGATTATCTTGGTACATTCTTCATCATCAAACTCATATTGTAGAGAATACTTAATAATCTCATTATCTTTCAAATGTTCAAATGCTACTTTCAATGACATATCTTGATTGTAAATCTTTTCATATTTTTTAGTAAAGTCACTATCACTAAGAGTCTCAAGCTTGCATCCCAAATAACTTCTAACATTTTCTAAGTGTAAAACTCCATCTGGTATGGATGATAAAGATAACTTAGGGTCTTCCTCCAAGGGTTCTACTAGTTCCATTTTGAATTTAGGTCTATTCTTATCCCTTACATTATGAATCAATGAAACATCCATAACTTCTGTAAATTCCTCAACCGATTTAGAGATCTGCTAAGTAAAACACCTTGATTTCATGATTTAGGGATTGCATTGATTCGACACAAAAATCCTTCACCAAATCCTTGCAAAACACTTACAGTCACTACTATTTGATATCCTTACCACTTTTATTTTCCTTAATGATCAAATAATATCGATCATAACCTTTTAACCTTTCAATCTCACATAAATCTAACATTGCATTCAATTCCTTTGCCGCTTCTTTTCGAAAAGTTGTTTCTGCTTACCTGTTTCTTTCTTCATATGACCAAAGGTATTACAAGAAAAGCATCTACCTTTAAATTCTCTTTGCGTACCTTTAGGTGACTCCTCTTGCTTAGGTGGTTCTTCTTCTTTAGGTGTATCTTCAAATTTGTCAACTTCATCAGATTTCTTTTCATCTATGTTTTCAGACATTTTTAGATATGGTTCATTGCTTTCTTCATTTACTTTAGATGAGTTGAATCCAAGACCAGTTTTATCATAGAATGGTTTTTGATAAGACATGTGTTCATCAATCTTCTCACTAGTTGAATATAGTCTTTCAAGTTGCTGCTTAGATTGATTCAGTTCACCTTTCACAATTGTATTGTATTTCTCAAGTTTAGTATACTACAATTTGGTTTTGTCAAGTTCAGATGTCATTTTACCAAGTTTAGATTTTAGCCCTTCATTATCAAGCTTCAGATTTTCATTTTTTAGATTTTAGATTTACTTCATTCTTGCCATTTCCATCTTTCAGACTTAACTTTAGATTTTCTATCTTCAATTCATGTTTAAGGATCTCATTTTCTTTTTCCAGGTTGTCATCACAATCTTCGATTTGAATTTCAAATTCCTTTTCTGATTTCAGATCTTCCAACTTGTTTTTCAGTTTCTCAATGAGATTCTTTGCATCATCTTATTTTCCTTTTAGAGTGTCTCTTTCTTCAATAAGCATATCAATCTGTTCAAGAGCTTCTTCAAAAAAAATTTGTAGCTGATCCATATCCATAGAGATCTTACTCAAGTTTCTAGGCTTTCCTTGATTGATTCTTTTTTGAGTAACTAAGATCTGATAACAATTGTTAGAAATAGGGAATACTAAGTGGGGGGGTGAATTAGTATTCTACAAACTTTTACTTTTTCCCAATTATGGATATAATAGATTATCTTAATGCATGCATAACAAAGTAAACTAAATAACATGCATAGCAATAAAACAAATGAACTCATAACACATTATTTGTTCTCGAGGAAACCCTAGCCAAGGGAAAACCTTGATGGGGATGGTACCCACAAAGATCCACTAATCAAAAGTATCATATTAGGGATGTTGACCCTATTAGGAGCCTATATAGTGTCTCAGTCATAATTAAGGGACTATAGGCCTTGTTAGAAGCCTCAACCCTACTAAGAGTTGGTAGTAGAAAATATGATTACCAGATGAGCCCACTACCCAAACAAGTAATGTACAATGTTTACTGATTACAAAATAAGTCAAGGTACATAACCTTATACTTCTCACAACTTCACATCAATGTCTTTTCATTTTCTTTTCACTATCGCTATTGCTCTATTACAAATTTTTCATGTCTTCTTTACAATTACATCATTACATCTCTTTATACAAGTTATTAAGGCTAATAACTCTTACAGTTGGCTTGACATAAGAAATATACAAAATGTATCTTTACTCAAGGGTTAACATCTAGGATTTTGTCCCTTTATATTGTTAAGACATTATTTTGGTAAACAAAATAATCCCTTAACTCTTTACCAATTTTGTCTTCATATTCTATCCCGACGGCTTAACACTATCTTCAGTAGAACTGTCATAATTTCTTCCATACATGCCATACTGACTTGTACTCTTAGGTGAGGCTTCTATAGTCACCATAGTATCTATGTTCAAGTGTTCAAGAACTGAACTTACTCCAATCAACATCGCTAATCAAAACTATCTTTGGGTATACTGGCAAAAACATTGTCTCATACTTAGACAATTTTGCATTGCGCTCTATCATACTTTCTCTCTGTCCTATGTGATCTTCACGTAGATCATATGTTTCCGTAATGCAAACATCTAAGTATCTAACACAACCAAATTTCCAATAGTAACACCATGCAATGGTAAGGTAAGAGGAAGAGGTTGTGTAATCCCAAAAGTTATAGAAGAATTTTTGCAAAACACTTGAAATAACTTGTACAACATGATAACAAATAAAGAAATGCATAGAAAATAGATCTAGATATATAAAAATGCATTCAAATGAAATTCATAAGCATGAAAAGGAAATTGAACACCACAAACACAATAGGGCATCTAATTCCACAAAAGAAAGGGGTAAGCGTGTCAGGTTCACCAAAATGTATAGGATAAAATATGGATGGGGTCCTAGAACAATGGTTTACAAATAAGAGACCCCAAAACCAATATTTTACACATACATTTGAATTTTAAGGGGATGGAATATAAATCTGGAAAAACTAATGTTGAAATGAAGAAATAAAGGTACTTACCTCTGAAAAGAACCTGTTGAAAACCTTATTAAACAATCTTAGAAACTGTTGATTTTCGTGCTCTTGAACTAAAACCGTGAGACCTACAAAACCCACAAATATTTCTCTGATTTGAGAGAGGTCATCCTTGACCTAGATAGTGGGGCAAGGTCTTACCCTAGGGTAGGATCATGACCCCCATAGCTTCGAAGGAAATTTTGTTCATGGATCCTGAAAGTTCACCAAAAAGGGTATCTAGATCTGCACTTTAATTCCCCGTCCAATACCTATACCTATAAGAAAAATGGTTTTTGTTTTTTGAATGAGGAGTTTTCCTTAGTCAAACCTTGGTTTGGAATCAACCTTAATGATGGAATTGAAATAGAGAATGCTAGCAAGTAGTAGAAGTAGATCTAACAAATGCTAGCAAGTAGTAGAAATAGATATGCAATTGTATTTCAAATGTAAACAAGTATGTTGATATGAAAGCTTGAACATAACATTAACAAATGTAAATCAAAACATCCATGATTGTATGCTTGGAATACACCTTGAGAGAAGAATGAATGAATCTTGAAGATGAACAGAGGATCTTGAAGGAATATCACACCACCATGAGGGCTAGATTTAGGGTTTTGAATGATGAATCTTGAATGTTTGAACCAAATCCCTTCAAAGGCTTGAATGCTTGAATCCTTGATCTTCAATGGAGAACTTGAATGGAGAAGAGGGCTTGAATGCTTGAATGGAAGATTTCTTGAATGCTTCCTTGATCTTCTTTCTTGAGACCTTGAGAGATTATGAGAGATGAGATGGAGAAAATGAGAGAGGAAGGCTTCCTTTTATAGTGATCTAGGGCACAAAATCCTAGAGAAGGCTGACATTGGAGAATTAAATCTCAATTAACTTTAACCCCTAGAAATGGACCTAGATTAAATGCAATTTAAGAGTTTACCATTCCAAAACCCAAAATAGCAGACCCGAAAGTGGGAAAATAAAACTTTCGAAAACCCGACATCCCAAAACTTCCAGAATTTGAAATTGGACCTAGGGTCAGGGACAAGGTAGTCTCTACCCTAGGTCAGGGATGAGGTCATTCATGACCTAGGTTAGGGATGAGGTTGTCCTTGACCTAGGTCTTCCTTGAACCTCCAAGTCATCCTTGACCCAGGAAGTCAAAATCTTCAGTTTCTTAGAGAAAGTCTGTCAGAAAGAGGCTGTAAATAGAGAGAGAAGCAAAATAGGGTGAAAATGCCAGATCCATGCAAAGACCCAATCAAGGCACTTGACATGACCCTAGACCACTTAATCAAAGGGCTAAATGTTCTTAACATGGAAGTGCTTCCATTTTAAGATGATACACCTTCTTTACTAGTTCTTAATTATAAATTACTGTCAGTATCACCTTTTCTGAAACCAAGAGTCAGTAGATACTTATCCAATCTTGAATACCATGCTCTAGGTGCTTATTTTATTCCATACAATGCCTTCTTTAGTTTACATACCATATCCTCATTCTCTGTCAAAGGAAAGTCATTAGGTTTCTCAATGTAAACTTGTTCAACAATATCACCATTCATAAATACATATTTAACATCCATTTGATATACTCTAAAGTCTTTATGTGTAGCACATGTGAGAAATAGTCTCACTGCCTCCAACCTAGAAATAGGAGCAAATTTTTCTTCAAAGTCAATGCCTTCTTGTTGAGAGCAGCCTTTACAAACAAGTCTTGCTTTATTAATTACAACCGTCCCTTCTTCATTCATCTTATTTTTGAAAACCCATTTAGTTCCTATCACATTCTTGTCTTTTGGTCTAGGAACTAGTTCCCAATTTATTTTTTTCTTTATGTGATCCAATTCTTTCTACATTTATTTAGTCCAAGATTCATCCTTACAAGATTCATCAGTAGTTTTAGGTCCAACTTGAGAAATCAAACAAATTTCATTCCTTAATCTAGATCTTGTCAACATTAATTTATTAGCATCACCAATGATTTGATTTTCAGGGTGGTTCTTCTTTACATACCTCGGTGTCTTTTGAATATTAGTAGAATCATTCAAACATATTTCCATCTCATGATCAACTTCAAAAGGTCCTTGATTTGTAACAACTTCTTTGTTATCTGAATTCTGGCTGTAATCATAAACTCTTTCTTGAATCTGAAACTTCTCATCAATTCTCACATTATCACTTTCAATCATCTTTCTCAATCTTAGATTAAAACATTTGTAAGCCTTTCTCTTATTAGACTAACCAAGAAAGATCATGTTAGCACTGCAAAATTTTCCAACATAAATTCTATGTTTTTTTTAAAAAGAGAGGCTTGTTACATATACCAGAAGATGTTTTCATTGGATTAATGGCTGCCTAAAAATATTCTTAAAATTTTGTTTCAAATTTTCCATGGGTTCCTTGTAATCCACCAAGCCCTAAATAGCTAGCCTGATTAAAAAAAAAACCCTAGGTCGACTTTCCTTCTTTCTTTTTGAGCGTTACTTTTCAAATCACTTAAGTCTCCTTTTGAGGCATGTGCTTTATTTACCATCGAGTGGGGCCTTACTTCATAAAATTTAATTTCGTAAACCAACATTTTAATTTTTCCTAAGTCTAAATCCAAACAACCCTTATTAAATTTTTCCTAAGTCCTTGTATCATTTTCCTAATGTTTGGACATTTTATTCAAGTGCATATCTTCCTTGCAAATCCAACAGTCAGTGAAATGTTGCAAACAAAAGATGCAGGATCATTAACCATTGTGACATTGCAACAACCATCAATGCATCAAACACTCATCATGAAAGGGAAGTGGGACCGGTCAGGCTTGTTTTATGACAACCATCTGATTGAGATAATCTAACGACATGTGTCACTGGTCCCAATTACTAAAGGGGTTCAAAAACTAACATCTTGCTCAAGATCTGATGGCCAACACAATCCCACAAAGAAAAAGTAATCAGACATTTGTGATCATGACATTAAGACAACCATCAATTTTATACAAGGACATGAGACACAATAGTAGGGTCCAATCGTAAAGGTGATTAATGGACAATGTCGGATATCTTTCATCCAATGGTGATAGTAAGCCAAGGTGTCAAGTGGGTCCAAATAACTACGGTTCTGAATCACTGTAGATTTGCTTTAATCTAACAGTTGGCATAAAAGTGCGATGGAAAGGTGCATGAGAATTATTGATCGTAGCATTACGACAACTATGAGATATTTTTAAAGTGAATATTGTCCCAATTTAAAGTTGGCCAATTTTGGTGCGAAAGAAAATTTTCCCGTTCAGGTTCAAAATCTTTGAACTCTTAGAGAAGTTATGGCTGGATCATTTGGAATGCATTGTTAAGAGTTAATGTTTTTATGCAAAGTGTCTTTCAATTATTTCATTTCTAAAACACAAAGCTACAGAAATTGCAGAGCCCTGGTGAAGAAAAATTGTAGTGCAAATTGTCATCTTCTGAGAAATTGCTAGAATTGGTTAGTACTCAATGAATTATTATGCTCCTACTATTAGGTTCCTACAATTCTTATTGAGAAAGTATGGGAAACCTTCCAATACCCTTTCTTGATTCTTGATTCTTGTATTTAAACCCTAAATTTTGAAATGGCATTAATAAGGGAGTTGATAGGGAAGATTGAGTATCATGAAAGAGGTGTACATGAAGACCTCCTAGAATAGTTTGATCATTAAACTAGTGATATAGCCAAAGCCAAAAGTTTAGTACCCAAAGACCCTAGGGTTAGAATAGCTAATGGCACGTATGAAAAAGGAAATTACATGAGAGATGCCAAAATTGAGGTTTCTAGTTTGGTACTGTTTAGAGTAGGGTATGGCCACAGACATGCCTTTGCCCCCACTAGTAATGTATGGAAATTTGATTTGGGTAAACTTGTTGTGCCTAGTGTGTTCATGGATGTAGACATCATGATTCAGGTGGCAAAAAAATATGATCATGTGGCTAGAGTTGTAAGAGATATCAGTGGGAACCCTTTGCTTAGTATCATAGCAGAAGAAATTAGAGAGGTTTTTAGGTTGAGTAAACCTATTAGTGATCTAGAAAAAAATGATTTTGATGAACTAAAATAAGTTTATAATGCTCAAAGGGATTACTTGATGAATGGTCCTCTAAGGGAATTCTCCACTAAAATTGGAGGTCTGATCACAGTAGGGCCAAATACACAAGAACCTTTCAAAATAGACAATTTTAACCTTAGGGAAAAGGGTGTATACTAGTCTTTATGCCAGATTTTTGGGGAAGATGCTCAAGATAACATGCCAATACATTTCATGTTTATGATGGTTTAGATTTTACACCCTTACTTGGTAGTCACCTTTGATTTTGCTCCTTTCTTGGCTGAATTATTTCATGAGAGATTAATAGGGATCCAGAAGGATAAAGTAGATAAACCTTTTTGTTGGTATTCCATGTTGATGTATATTTTTCTATATAAGGGTGTATATTACTTTGAGAAGGAAATGGATCTCATTAGACAAAAAGATGGTGAGGAAATGCCAACACAATTATGGAATCTCAACATGACTTGGGATAGAAATGAGAACAATTTTATCACCTTTGATAGATGTTTTGCATCAAGACTCGGGACTTTACTATTTATAGAAAACCCAAGGATGCCAAAGGCCTTGTTAGATCTCTTAAGACCCAAGGAGTATGCCATTGATATCAAAATTGTACAAAATTGGGGTGATTTCATCCTTTACCTAGTGTCTAATGTAATAAGGGTGTATGGCTTCAAGGGAAATCCATTCATACTACCATTGGGGTTTCATAAGTTTTGAAGCAACTTGGAGAATTGCAAGATAATTCCCTCATAGGGAAGGCTAGGGGGACTCTTTTTCCTACTACCATAGCAGCCCACTAGTTTGTGATTACAAAAGGTGGATGGACCCACATGGACAAAATATTGGAGCCATACCACATGGCCACTTCAAGTGCTAGGGTAGAAAATCCTAAGGGTTTCTATAATGAAATATATAAGAATAGGACAAGGTGTGCCTCAATGGATCATATTTTCAAATTTCCTGAGGACATTATCAGAAATATCTTTGATTTACAAGAATAGGAGATCATAAAGGAAAAGTCACTAGTATACAAGAAGACACTAGATTTTGTGCAACATTTTGTTAGGGATTATGATCCCTTAAAAGATTTCACCCCTTTTGAGAAGAAAATAGAAACTCTTATGAGCCATTTTGAGGGTATCATCTAGACCCTAAATGAAAAGAAAGAAAAGGTCATGAAAATTGAACTAAAAAGTGCTAAGTTTGTTTTGAGTAAGCCTGCATTTGCAAGATGTTACCCTCGAGTAGATATATGGTATAGAAGAAGATTGGATATAGTGTGGTTGTACCTAGACCAAGCAGGAAAGAAAAAAATAAAACAAAAGAGGATATCCCTTCCACTTCAAAGGAAGCTAAAATGTAGGATAGAAGATAGGAGACTCAAAAATCACCATAGAATCAACCAATTGAGATTGATTCTGATTCTCCACCTCCACCAAAGAGGCAAAGAATGGAAGAAAGGCTTGCACATGTTGAGGAGGAATACTCTCCTACCCAATCACCTCTAAATCTTGTAGATCATCAAGAGTTGGTAGAATAACTACAAAAATTGGGTGGTCTAGGTCAAATTTTCATGACCTATGAAGAGATAAATGAGGGAGTGCTAGAGCCACCAGAAGAAATTGAATTAGATTTAATAGTGGGGGAGATGGTTGGAAGAGAGTTAGATCCTATCATCAAGAAAGCTTGTGATAAATTCCTTGTGGATGATGCTTTTGTTAAGGCAAGGGATTTCATGCAATTCTTGTGGAAATTACACTTGAATTAGTTTAAATAAACTAGTGAGAAAAGGTAGGAAGAAAGCCCACAAAAGGAACTCAAGATCATAGAGGATGACGTAAGAAAAGATATGATAGAGAGATTTGAAAAGATTACTCCAAAGCAAGGGAGAGAATTAGTAAAGAATGAGAGGGTGCTCATTCTCCCTGAATGGGACATTGTTGATGTAGTGGTCCTTGATGCTGTTAGAAAGTAGACTACACCAGCCTACATGACCAAAGAGGAGGTAGAGCAAGCAATTAAAGGTGTCACCTTTAGTGATGACCATCAAGATTTGGTCATATGGTCTCTTAAGAAGAATGAAAATAATAAAGGTAAACAGATAGTTAGAGGTGATCTTTCAGGAAGTTTACTAGTCCAAAGGGTTAGTGAGAGATCGATTGTTGAGGCATCAGACATGGCCTTGGAAACAACCGAGCTTAGCATGAAGGTGGCAGAGAGAGAAGCCAGGAAAAAGAAAGATCTCACACTAAAGTTGGAGATAGTGTTAGAATCTTATAGAGAGATGGAAAAGGAGATAAGTGAAAAGGATAAGTTGATAGCAGACCTAAGGAGAAGGTTAGGAGAACAGGGCCCAATCTAGATATCAGAACAACTGTAGATTTCTTCCTCCCCTAGTATGCCTTCTTCATCTAGTCCTATAATTGAATATCCCATCTCTCCTATACCTCCACCTTTGGAGGATGAAGATATAACACAAAGAGAAATATTGGAGAATGAAAGGTGGGCTCTCTTGGAAAAGGCCAAGAAATTGAGAAATGAGAGACAATTGCTTGAGCACAGACAATTGGAAGTGCCCATGAAATATGAAGAGAAAATAAGAGACACAATTTTGTAGTTTGCTAAGGGTATTGAGCCCAAAGAAATTTATAAAGTTGGAGAAAAATTGGTTAAGATTTTAAATTCTTTTAAGGAAGAAGTCACCACTATGGACCCAATTTTTGATAGGTGGGTTGCTAGAGGAGATCAATTAAAATTATTTTATTCTTTGATTAAAACTCAGCAGATTATGGATATACAATTAACAAATACCCATAAATTTGTTAAGACTTTACTTGAGCTTGCAGTTAAGAGGAAAAATTTAAAAACAAAGGCATCAGTCCTAAGGGAAAGATATTTCTAGGACATTTTTCAAATGTTTCCTGGTCTTTTCAGAGCAAATGGAGCCATAAAAGACAAAGAGAGATGGTTAGGACAAATAGATGATGAATTGTCAGCTAGAATAAGAACCATTTTAACTGCAGACAACAATATTCCCTTTGTCCAAATGATTGAAGTATTACAAGATGCTAGGGTACATTTCAAAACCCTAAGGAAAGAGGTACATTAGGTAAAATTTGAATGGGATATTTTGGTACCTAAAAGAGATGAGGTACTGGCCTTCCATTGGCCTGATGAAGAAGTTTATACACATTGGGAAGCATCATAGTTTTCAGAGAGTACCAAGAAAGAAGAGACATCCATTGAGGCTGCAACGGATGACACTTCTTCAACTTCCTGAAGAAAAGAAAACAACATAAAGGATCTCATATGTAGAAGGAAACACTTCGAAAAAGTTGAACTAAGTTTGGAATTTGTTGCAAATTTTAGCACCCAAGTCAATAAGAAACTTTGTAAAAATATAACAAGAAAGTGTTGTATTTGTCATTTTTTATCCTATGGTTGTGATTATTTTGTCTTTTCTAAAAGGATCTGAAGCTTGTATGCAATCCTTAATTTCTATAAAAGGATTCCTAGGATCACTTTGTAAGGATTAGAACTTGAATATTTTACTGACAAGTTCTGAGTCTAGGATACAATAGACTGTATTAGGCCAACTTTTTTATAGAATAGAAAATTATTGGTTAACAATTTGTCCTCCCTTAAGATTTTTTATCTTTGACTCTCTAGGTACCCAAGGTGAGAGAACAAAAAGATGTTTACCAACAAATGGTTCAGTGTAAGCTTACTATCACCGCCCTCTGAATTAATAGGTATAGCTCCTTGATTGTGTTTGATATTCAATGGGTTTGTTTTTGTACATCATCAGATACTCTGAATAATGAAGGTTTTAACCAAATTACTTATAGGCACAAGCAATTCAGGCAAAGATAAGAGGTAGATAACTTATAACCCACAATAGAATGTTGACTACAAATCATCACAGAGTTTCAACATGAACAACTAACTCTAATCTACCTTAATTTATGAATGCATAACCTACTAAAGAGAATAGAAGTAGAATCATACATCAGAAGTGAATAGAATTACTCATGCTACAATTGCTAACATGAAATAGAATCCAAGAAGAAATTACAGTTTCACATACAATTGTCCTTTCTACTCAAAATGCAACCAACCTACCTATGACACAACAAACATAATACAAAGCTAAGAAAATGGAATTACTCATGCTCCAATACCAAGTTTGCCAACCCTATTTTTATCAGAGAAATGTACATTTATAGTTCACTGTGCCGAGAAGTTCATCAGTCACAGGCATTCAACAGTCAAAAATATCAATTTCATCTTACAGAATCAAAAGGAGAAAACATCAAAATATGAAACATTTATGAACCAATTAGTTACATGCACAAATGTATCATTGGCACCATCATTTGAATTTGAAAACCCTCAGAACCATTCAAGTTTGAATCTACACCATCGATCTGCAGTTGGACAGTCATGATCATAACCTTTTCAATGGTCATCTCAGCTTTCCATTTCGCATGATTGCATAGCATTATTTTAATTCATGTGATCATGCAACCGCTCTATTATTGGTGCATGATATAATATTAAATATTAAACCTTTACTTGGTCAATTTGTTGTTGTTATCTATGCTGTTGGCGTATGTGGGTCCTAGCGGGCTTCACTGTTGCATGATCACATGGTATTATCTTATTTCTTGCGATCATGCGACTGCTCTATCATTGGTGCACGTGGATTGCACTATTGGCATTCATGGGCCCCAGTAGAGCACATTCACTTGCCTGAGCTTCCATTGTCACATGATTGCATAGCTGTTATTTTATTCATGCAATCATGTGACCAGTCCATTTTCCAACTGCAATTATCACTTTAAATTTAGTTTTATTTTATGTTTTCTTCCTTCATCAACCATGACCATAGTAGCAGTCTCGTAATCGAATCCCGCCACTAGTTCCTCTATACTAGCACTTCCATCTACCCAGGCTTTCATTTCACATGACTGCATGGCACTTTTCTACTTCATGCGATCATGCGACCAATCCACAAGTAGAGCATCTTCCTTGCCAGGTTAGGATCTATAACCTACCCAATATAAAGAGACTTTTGAAACAACGCACCCAGCTCAAAGCAAGAAGGCAGTGGCAGGGGAACCTGACAAGGATATCCTATCCTAGAGAAGACTTCGACCTAGACATCAACATGACTAGACCTAGCTATGACACCAAATCTTCCACTTTATGAAATGGCTATAGGATAAAAAGTGGGGCAACAGCTGGCTCCGACTAGGGATTTAAGCATTGCAATGCTTGAAAGAGCTCTGGTAATCTTTGGTTTCACATAACAGCCAACAACTTGATAATAGGAGAACTAACCTAAGGAAAAACAACAACAAAAAAAAAAGTAACAACTGAACTATGACAGGAAAGGAAAACCTACCTAACTAACTACTATGCAGGGATTACCTACTTTCAATTATGCATTTGATACAACTTCAAGTCTTGCCCATTATAGGAACATGGTAGAGACTCTCCTGAAGGATATGCCAACCTGAAAGAGTTATTTTGATTACCTACACAATTTGAAATGGACCTTTCCACAAAGACTAGAATTTTGAGTGCATTCCCCTGGGCTCATGTCTCTTATCCCACAGTAACACTAGGTCACCTTCCATAAATTTCCTAGGCCTTGCCTTTTTGTCAAACAACTTCTTGATTCGATTCTAATGTTTTGTGATCCTATCGACCATATCTTCCCTTTCTTCTTGCAACTTTGTCAGATAAAGAATTCTCATTTCCAAACCATCTCTGAAGACATCATCTTCAATTGCAGTTTTCAGCTTACAAGTAGCCAATTCCAAAGGTAATGGTAAACTAGCTTCCACTCCATACACCAATTCAAAAGGTGAAATACCAATAGACCTTTTTGGAGTGGTTCTATCTACCCACAGAGCATCATATATCTTTTTATGCCAATTTTTCTAATTATCTGAAACCAGCTTCTTCAAAATATTAATTAGGTTTTTGTTACTAGATTCAACCTGTCCATTACCTTGGGGAAAGTAATCTAAAGAGTGCCCTACCTAAATCCCATTGTTGTAACAAAAGGAAATGATTTCTGAGGATGAAAAATAAGAGGCATTATCCATTATCAACTTTGTGGGAACTCCAAACCTGACCATTATTTGTTCCTTGACAAATTCACATACCACCTCAGATGTAGTTTTCTTCATTGGTTTAGCTTCAACCCATTTGCTGAAGTAATTAGTGGCAATCAAGATATATGAATGTCCCTAGCTTGAGGGAGGATTGATAGGTCCTATGAAGTCCAAACCTCACTACTGAAAAGGAGCTTCTATCACTACTGGCCTTAAGGGTAGAGCAGCCAACTGAGGCTTACCTATAAACAACTTGCATTTTTCATAGTTAGCAACCCACTTGTATGCATCCTTGAACATGCCAGGCCAATAATAACACTATCTCAAAATTTTGAAGGTAGTCACAATGGAAGAGAAATGTCCTCCACATGCTTTATCATGAAAGGACTTCAATAACTTTCCTTGTTGTTCCTTATCAACACATCTCAAAAAAGTACCATCAATTGCTTTCTTATATAAAATATTATCATGGATCACATACCTCAGTGCTTTGTTTTTCAAATCCCTCTTCTTTTTAGTAGTCAATCCATCTGGGCATTCACCATATGTCATAAAATATGCAATATTAGAGAACCAGGGGTCTTGCAGACTTACCATAAACACTCTATGAATATCTCCTTCAACTTGTTGATCTTCTGCTATGGCTT
This sequence comes from Chamaecyparis obtusa, assembly GCA_027943335.1. Lineage (NCBI taxonomy): Eukaryota > Viridiplantae > Streptophyta > Pinopsida > Cupressales > Cupressaceae > Chamaecyparis > Chamaecyparis obtusa. The sequence goes on from BSBK01005772.1 coordinate 133,571, forward strand.
TGCAGAGTGCATTTCCTCTCACAAGCTTTGTTGGTTTAATATCAATATCATACTCCTGAACCTTAGCAATCCAAGCTCCCCTATTATTACAACCAACATCTTGTCGTGTTAGAACACTTTTCACTGCAACATCGGGCACATGAATAACTGAATGTGAATGCAAGATATAAAACCTAAAATTTTTCAATGCTCTCACTACTGCATAGGCATGTTTTTCAATCTATGAATACTTCAGCTCCTAATTCTTCAAGGGCATACTCATGAAGGCAATTGGAGCTTGTATACCTTCTTTGTTTTCTTAGATTAATATTGCTGACATAGTGTGCTCTGATGCATAGCAATATATAATGAATTCCTTGGTATAATCTGATGAACTAGGATAGGAGCATTTGCAATGGCACCTTTTATGTTTTCAAAGGATTTCTTTCCAACATTAGTCCACTTAAAAGTTTTATTACCTTTCATTATGTCAACCATATTTTTCACAATCTCAAAAAAATCAGGTACAAATCTTCTCAAAAAATTCACTTTCCCAAAGAAAGATTTAACCCCTGTCTTACTCAATGGTAGACTCAATTTTTGAATAGCTCTAACTCTATCAAGATCAATTTTTACTCCTTCTTGAGAAACAGTGTGACCTAGAAGCTTACCTTCAGTGACACAAAATACTAACTTTTTATGGTTCAATGAGATGCCATGATCCCTACATCTCTACAAGACCTTTGCTAGATCTTTGAGATGATTTTTCCTCTTCTTAGAAAAGATAGTCAAATCATCAAGATATATCACAATGATTTTATTTTTCAGGTCTCCAAAAGATAAGTCCATAGCCTTTTGAAAGGTTGCACCTGCATTGATTAACCCAAAAGGCATCCTATTATATGAAAATGTGCCCCATGGTGTAGTGAAAGCTATTTTATATTGATCTACTTCATCCACCTGTATTTGATTATACCCTAAAAATCCATCTAACATAGACATCATTTCTGATCCTGCAACAATCTGCAACAAATGATCCATGTTAGGTAAAGCAAAATTGTCCTTGAGGGAGGCTTGATTCAAATTTCTAAAGTCCACATAGATTCTTATCTCTCCATTCTTCTTCCTCATAGGAACAGTATTAGCCACCCAATTGGAATGATGAATAGGATAAATAATCCTAGCTTTCAGCATCTTATCAATTTCCTTGAAAATCGCCCCTTCAACCAAAGGATTGTAATTTCTCTATTTTTTTTTGACAGGTGCTACCCCAAGTTTAAGAGGAATGGTATGTCTAAATTTTCCATCCATGAAATTCTTTAAATCTTCATAACTCCAAGAAAAAACATCATGGAATTCAATCAGTAATTCCCTAACTTTTGTTCTTTCCTCAAGAGTGCAGCATTTTCCAATATTTATCATTTTAGGACTATCCTCAGTTCCTATATTGATCCCATCAAACTCCCCACAAGTTTTTCCTTTTTTATCCCTTTCCTTCTTTATGTAAGCATCATGTTTATTAAAGATTTTTTCTAAGGAAATGAAATGAGAGGGAATTCTATTACCTTTAAATTGGATGATACCTGATTTTGACTTCTCTTCATCAGTTGATAACTGATCCTTCTCTTGATCACTTTCAAAGCATAGATCTACAAAGGGCCTTGTTCCTTCAATAAACTATTGAATATGCTTATCATCCTCAAATACCTACCAAGATTCTTCATTATCAGGTACATTAGGTCTAAATAGGACTTCCATTCTATAAACTTGGTCTTTAAAGTCAGGGTGTGGCAGGAGTAAAGATGTGGATACTGCCAAAGAGTCTGCCCTAGAGTTTTTATCTCTTGGTACTGAAATTATTGAGAAAGCATTCAGACTTTCTATCTCATCCCACACTTTATTTCTATAATTTTTCAATCTATTATTTTTCATAGTATACTAGCTTCTTACCTACCTCACCACCAATTCAGCATCTCCTTGAACTTTAAGCAATTTAACTCCTCTTTGTTTGGCTGCCTCTATGCCAAGAAGAAGGGCTTCATATTCTATAGTATTATTAGTATTTTTAAAGTCTAACTTGTAGGCTAGACAAGTTATTTCTCCATTAGGGGATATCAAGACTACTCCTTCACATGAACCAGCTTTAGCACAGCTTCCATCAAATTCTAATGTCTATAACTATTCAACACCTACCTGATCTAATTCTTCATGAACATCAGAGCTGTCAAAGAATAGCATATAATTTCCAAACTGCATCTCATGTTAAAGAATCTATGATCTAGGGTCATCTGATTTAAGCACAGTGAACTTTGCCTTTTCTTTTGGTTCCAACTTCACCTTTTTATCCCCCACTTGGAGGATTGTAGAAGACCAATCCAATTTAATCTCCCCTCCCATGTCTTTGCAAAAAATTCTACAGAGGAGCATCCCATAGCTTGTAGGAATATCCGCTACAAGGATTGTGAGTTTCATCCTTTTAGAAGGGTGAGCTGGTAGGGAAACTTGAGCATCTTTGATTTGACCAATCAAAGGTACCTACTTAGCATCCATAGAATAACACCTACTGAAAACTTTGGTTAAAGGCAACCCTAAAGCTTTAGCAACTAATGCGGGAATTACGTTTTCTGAAGCTCTTGAATCTATGATGTAATTACTTAATCTGTTACCATTGATAAAAAGTGATATATAAAAAGGCTCTGGTTTTTAATTTGAATAGATAACAAGGACAATAGATTCTTCTTCTTCGAATAGCCTAGGGATTGAATAATATTCATCTGTTGAATCTCTCCCACTAGTACCAACCTTTGAAGTTGATCAGGATTTTACTTTAAATAATCTATAGGGGAAATTTGAATTCTAGTTTCTTCACAATATTGTACAATATCAAAGGAATTGGATAACTTACCTCTTTTCTCCTTTTGTGAAGAACTTGATGCTATACCATTATCCTTATCTGCCTTGTTAGAAGATGCTTGTTTCTTAGCAGGAATAGCATTAGAGGCTTGATTTTTTATCTTCTGACTTCTAGTCATCATAGTTAGCTGAGGTCCCTCCAAAGTAGCAAAACAATCACCTCCATTCTCTGAATCTTACTCATACTCAAAGAATAAATTTATGGAGTCGCCATAAGGAGCATGGTCATCTTCACTTTTTGGATACTCTATTTTTTGCTCTTTTTCTTCCTCCATCTATTTGTATCTAATCATATCAGCACAAGTGTCACCATCATGATCTGCTCTGAGATGAAAGACACACATATTATGTCTTTTGGGAGGAGCTTCAATAGCCAATCTCTGTTGAGCAGCAGGGATCCGCAAGTTTTTATTTCCACCTTGATATCTTAATCCTTTGTAAGGCTGATGAAATGAAGGAGTTGGCTTAGTGACCTATTTTTTCAATGCAATTAACTCATTGGATAATTTCTACAACATAGCCTCTATACTAGTTGAGGTACTAGCTGTACTGCTTGTGGATCTAGTGTGAAATTCCTTCTTCCATTTCCCAGAGGCTATCATATCATCTTCCATTTCTACAACTAGCATTTGTGTAGCTTGTAAATCTACTGCATTGGCTCTTCTTATCTGGTAACCAAGTTCAAGAGGCATAGAACCAATGTAAAATGTATTCTAATTATCTCCTATTGGTGCACTAGTAGCTGGTATTCTTTTCATGAGTTTATTAAATTTAGCATTGAAGTCTCTCATGGAGATAGATGATTCCTTTTTTATTTGAGGCAGTTGTAACAATAGGACTTGAGCATCTTTTGCACTCTTATACCTTCCTTCAAACCTCTGCTTCATATCATTCCACCTAGTAATGCAACCTGCAAGAAAATCTTGAAACCAATTTGCTGCATCATCCACAAGGGTGTCAATGAACATTCTAACTATAGTATCTTCATGATGAGGATTTACCACACTACATGCTTTATGAAAAGCACTCAGATGTTCTTATGTAGATATTGTACCATCACCATTGAATCTTGGGAATTTCTTTCTAGAGGCCTTTGGTAAATCATGATTTGCCACAAGATTTAAAGGCCCAATGGCATTTCCCCAAGGAACAACCATATTTTCTAATCCTATATTCTATGTAACTACCTAAATAGAAACTGAAAGGGGAAGTGCAACACTGTGTAATAGTAATGAATTACAAGTGGTAGAGATAGGAATTCTACCAATAGGAGGAGATGAAGACTTACTTCTTATTGGTCTAAAAGGGACTACTGTAGGCAACTAAAATTCTATAGGCTTCTTAGCTTCAGCCTCCCTTGCTTTTTCTCTTCCTTTCCTGAAAATGTCTTCTAGGATAGGGAAATTGACCCTTTTGAGTTCTTCATAGACCAGATCAATTTTTCCCTTCTGCTTTGCACTCCTAGTAAACTTGGAATCCAAGATGCCTAAGATTCTGAGAAAAACTACTAATATTTTCTTCTTTCCAAAGTTCTCCCCAGCAGAGTTGCCAAAAATTGTTGGTTAATAGTTTGTCCTCCCTTAAGATTTGCTATCTTTGACTCTCTAAGTACCCAAGGTGATAGAACAAAAAGATGTTTACCAACAAATGGGTCAGTGTAAGCTTACTATCACCACCCTCTAAATTAATAGGTACAACTCCCTTATTATGTTTGATATTCAATGGGTTTGTTTTTGTACATCATCAGATACTCTGAATAATGAAGGTTTTAACCAAATTACTTGTAGGCACAAGCAATTTAGGCAAAGATAAGAGGTAGATAACTTATAACCCACAATAGAATGTTGATTACAAATCATCACAGAGTTTCAACATGAACAACTAACTCTAATCTACCTTAATTTATGAATGCATAACCTACTAAAGCGAATAGAAGTATAATAATACATGAGAAGAAAATAGAATTACTCATGCTACAATCACTAACATGAAATAGAATCCAAGAAGAAATTGCAGTTTCACATACAATTGTCCTTTCTATTCAAAATGCAACTAACCTACCTATAGCACAACAAACATAATACAGAGCTAAGAAAATGGAATTACTCATGCTCCAATACCAAGTTTTTTGACCCTATTGTTATCAAATAAATGTACATTTATAGTCCACTGTGCCGAGAAGTTCATCAGTCACAAGCATTCAACAATCAAAATTATCAATTTCATCTTACAGAATCAGAAGGAGAAAACATCAGAATAAGAAACATTTCTGAACCAATCAGTTAGATGCACAAATGTATCATTGGTGCCATCATTTGAATTTGAAAACCCTTAGAACCCTTCGAGTTTGAATCTGCACCATCGATTTGCAGTTGGATGGTCATGATCATAACCTTTTCAATGGTCATCTCAGCTTTCCATTTCACATGATCGCATAGCATTATTTTAATTCATGCGATCATGCGACCGCTCTATTATTGGTGTGTGATATAATATTAAATATTAAACCTTCACTTTCCTTGTTTGTTGTCATATTTGTGTTGTTGGCATACATGGGTCCCAATGGGCTTCATTATCACATGATCACATGGTATTATTTTATTTCTTGCAATCATGTGACTGCTCTATCATTGGTGCATGTGGATCACACTGTTGGTGTTCGTGGGCCCTAGCATAGCACATTCACTTGCTCGAGCTTCCATTGTCACATGATCACATAGTTGTTATTTTATTCATGCGATCATGCGACCAGTCCATTTTCCAACCACAATTATCACTTTAAATTCAATTTTATTTTATGTTTTCTTCCTTCATCAACCATGACTACAACAATAGTCTCGTAATCGAATCCCACCACCAATTCCTCTAGACTAGCACTTCCATCTACCCAGGCTTTCATTTCACATGATCTCATGGCAGTTTTCTACTTCATGCGACCAGTCCACAAGTAGAGCATCTTCCTTGCTGGGTTAGGATCTATAACCTACCCAATATTTAGAGACTTTTGAAACAACCCACCCAGTTCAAAGCAAGAAGGCAATGGTAGGGGAACCCGACAAGGATATCCTATCCTAGAGAAGACTTAGACCTAGACATCAACATGACCAGACCTAGCTATGACACCAAATCTTCCACTTTATGAAATGGCTACAGGATAAAAAGTGGGGCAACACAAATATTATTGGTTTAGCTAAATATTCAAATGGTTTTCATTTTAAAGCATTGTGTATACATACAAATGATATAGAAAATTGAATAAAATCTAGAGTTCATAGCTCTCATTTGTGTACTCTTTCTTTGAGTTATGAGTTGTCAGATTCATTACATGGATTATCTCTGAGTGTGTGTTTCTATTATTTATCTTTGATCTAAAGATCAAATTAAATAGGCTTTAGATACAACACTAATTCTTTTAAGTTTGCATAAGGATATCAATGAGTACTATAAATTTCAAGAATCCTCTAATTAGAATCATCATAGGGTGATAGTGTTTTCTAAGGATATAAATCATCAAAGTTCAATATATTGTCTCTATATTTCATCTTGTAGTGAAGATGTCACCTAATGGATAAGGCAATGGCCAACAATGGAGCAAGTTTATAGGAATAATTTCCTGATGAGGTCTTACTAAATTCCTAAATATTGATATAAATCTATCAAAAATATTTGAAGTATTGTGACCTACAAGTTATGTCCTATCTAATGGTAATGGAGAATCAATAAATGAGTGGTTATTATTTAGTATTTTCTTACCATCTATCTATTATTTTAAAATCTAGTTTATGATTGTTGGAATAAGGTTTTTTTTACTGGATTAGGAGTACCCTCCTTGGTTTTGAAGAGCCAGAAGTGTAGAGGGAAGTCTTTTCCCTACAATTGGTCTAGTCATCTTAGAATTCATATTTGGATCTAACCCTTAAAAAATATAGATGTATTGGTTGCTACTAAAAGCATAAAGTCCAGTTTGAGGAACCAACAAAATGATGACTTTGTTCGGGAATAAAGATGATATAGTTGTGATAAATTTGAATTAAAGATCTCTGGTCTTATAATTTTATATCAAATAATGTAGGTACAAGTTGAGCTAGACTCCTAGCCTTCTTATTTGTCAGAACTAGTTAGTTACCATTGAAGAACAAAGAGATATTTACAATCCTTTGTTTTGTGCACTATTTTGAAAATTTTGGTAGGATTTGCATTATCTGTTATAAAGTCATTCTTTGATCATTCCCAAGTATTAAGTACTCTGATCTATTAAGTTAGTAAGATACTTCCCAATTTATATTGGGTGGTGACTCTGAGAATCTTTGCAATAGTGCTGAGTAAAGATAAAAAGAAAGACTATTCCATTTGATTTTTAGATATGAGTCAAAGGAATACTAGGGCTTTGAGGAGATATCATCCAAAAAATAGATTGGAAGGTGAACTTCCAAGTACTTCTAGAGCTCGTCAGCCTAGAAGGGATTAGAATGATAAAGATATGTCTTAGGCTTGGAGGAAAATGAAAAACACTAATGAGAATGACCTAACCCATCCTAGCCAAGAAGGGAATGCCTTTGAGTATGAGGAAGCTATAGATTTAGGTTTAGGAGCATATGATGATTATTATTCTCCTTAGTCTAAGGGAGAGGATGGAATGCAATACAAGAAAGGGCGTTAGAAATAGGGAATACTGAGAGGGGGGTGGGTGAATCAGTATTCTACAAACTTTAACTTTTGCCCAATTATGGATATAACAGATTATCTTAACACATGCATAACATAAGAAGATAAATAACATGCATAGCAATAAAACTAAATAACTCATAACACATTATTTGTTCTCGAGGAAACCCTGGCCAAGAGAAAACCCTGATCGGGATGGTACCCACAAAGATCCACTAATCAAAAGTATCTTGTTAAGGATGTTGAACCTGTTAGGAGTCTATTAAATGCATATAGTGTCTTAGTCTTAATTAAGGGACTATAGGCCTTGTTAGAAGCCTCAACCTTGTTAGGAGTTGTCAGTACAAAAAGTGACTACCAGATGAGCCCACTGCCAAAACAAGTAATATACAATATTTTACTGATTAAAAAAGTAGGTCAAGGTACATAACCTTATACTTCTTGCATCAATATCTCTTTTTTGCTCTTTCACTATCGCTATTACATATACATCATATATCTTGCATCATATCACTTCTTGATCCTTATCGATATCCTTCTTACAATTTACAATTACATTTATACAAGTTATTAAGGCTAATAACCTTTCAGTCGGCTATCATATTAAAAAATAACTTTACCCAAGGGTTAACATCTAGGATTTCAACCCTTTATATTGTTAATTCATTATTTTGATAAACAAAATAATCCCTTAACTCTTTATCAATTTTGTCTTCATATTTTGTCCTGTCGGCTTAACACTGTCTTTAAAAAAACTGTCATAACTTCTTTCGTACATGTCGTACTAACTTTGTCTCTGAGATGAGTCTTCAATAGTCACCATAGATTATATTTTAAAGTGCAAAAGCACAAAACTTTCTCTAGTTGACATCATAAACAAAAACTATCTTCAGGTTCACTAGTAAAAACACACTGTCTCATACTTAGACAATTTCACATTGCGCTCTGACATACTAGCTCTCTGACCTATGCGATCTTCATGTAGATCATATGTTTCCATAATGAAAACATCTATGTAACCAACTCAGCCAAATTTCCAACAATCTCCCCCTTTGTCATTGCTAACAACATATGAGAAAATTGGCTAAGTCTTACAACTTCAAAATCTCAAAATTGTGGCCATAGTACAAAACATATATATACTATCCTTATGACTTTATAAATCCTTTCAATATACTATAATCCCCCTAAGAATATGTATCCTTAATGATTTTTTGCTATATATCTCTCCCCCTTTGACAAAAATGACAAAAAAGGTAAGGAGGGTAACAAAATTGTGTTCATAAAAGTTATACCTTAATTCAATATTGCAAAGCCGGTAGGCTTGCAACACAATCTAAAAAATTGATCTTCCTAGCCTCTAATTCTTTCTCCCATGATTTCTTAATAGAATATGCCACACTAAATAGTGCGCACAATCCATAAGATGCTATCTCACATGATTGGAGATTCTCAAAGCTAAACTTTTGAAAAGATGTCTTCGCTGAAAGACATTCTTCCAATTGCCCTTCAATAGTGCTCAAGTTTATAGAAATGTGTTCTCTCAAAAGAGTTAATCTCTTCATTTTCCTATCCTTTTCATCTTTCAAAATTCTTATCTCATCATATATCTTATGAATTTTCTTCTCAACATCACATACCTTCACATTGGGGCTTGAAAGAAGGTTTGTTTCATTTTGAATTTCTGCTTCCTTCATCTTCATCTTCCGATCTTCCTCTGCTACCAAGGTCTCTAATTTTGTACACTGAATGTACAAGGATTTACCTCTTTCTAAATTCTTCCTCAAGTCCTTTATAAAGATATCAAGGTTATTGATATCATTCCTAATATTCTGACTAATGTTCAAGAGTGTTTTGACCTCATAAGCTATTTGAGCTTTCACTTTTGCAATATCAGATAGATTTGTGAACTTGTTATCAAAAGTGTTCATTACCTCCTTTGCTCTTTCCAGAGGGTCATCTTTTGCAATCTGTGTAGTAATAATGCCTTGTAATTTCTCAGAGTGCTCCTTCAGGCATCCTTCAAGACTCTTTACTTTCTTATTCTTTCCAATGATCTTGTTCAAAGATGTGATCAATTCCATCTGATCATCATCATCTACTTCCTTTTCAAAATTCTCAATCATAGAGCCAATCTAAGTTTTCTTGCTAGTCTCAGGTGTAAGACTGATATCTTTTTAAGTAGGAATAGGTGCTTGTTTTTCTATCACTTTAGGTTCTACAAGTGTGGTCTCTGTTTTCTCTTCTCCTTTGGTAGTCTCTTGCTCTTCAAAACCCAAATTGTCAACAATGTTTTCAAGATTCTTGAATAGGTTATCATCACTATCCAAGGCGATCTTAGTTTCTTCTACATTCATGACTTCTTCCTCAATGTGTATGGCTGGTGGAGAGGGAATGTCCTCTTGTTTTGCTTCTTCTACTGCTTGATCTTTGGATTCAACTGCAACTAACAATTCTCCAACATTCTCAGACATTACCTTAATGATTGCTTGCTCTATTTCTACATTAACTTCTTCATATCTACCTCCCATAATCTAAATGGTTCTCTTCTTGGTTCTCAAATGGGTGCTTAAAGCTTTCATAATCTGACTAAAGTGTACTTCATCTCTTACAACACAAATCTTTCTTACAAGCTTTTCTCTAATAGTCGTGTCCTCTTCTGATGCTCTCTTCTTCCTATTTACAAGTTTATTATACAAGTCATCAGGTATCTTACCCTGAATTGTATCAAACTTCTTATTAGACAAGATCATATGCTTTACCACTACATTTTCTAGATTTAATTTCTCTGCATAATCATAGAGATCATAATACTTATTCATTCTTGTAAAGTCTCCATCTTGAATGATCTACTCATTAAGCTTCTCAACTCTAGGTTTCCAGGTTTTCTTCTTAATAAAAGTGTCATCATCTTTGATTTCTACAATTTTCCTTGCAACTAGTGGCACCAATGTTTTCTACCTCTTACCCGGTCTAGTAGCACTCTCTTTTACTCTTTTTCTAGGTGTGGAGGAGGTGGATCTAGTGGATATCCTTTCTTCTTGCTCCTTCTCTATTTCTTCCACTTTCACCTTAACTAATGATTCTTCTTGTTGTGCTACAATTGATGATACAGGTAGAACAAACAAAACTTCTTTTTGTCCAATATCTTTGATTGTTGCTGTTGTTTTCTTGGCTACCAAGAATTCATGCTCAGTCATCCTTGTATCTTTTAGAATTTTCTTGATAGTACTCTCAACTCTTTTCTTTGATTGCTTCTCTTCAAGTAAGGTTTTTACGGAGTTGAAGTTCTCCTTAAAGGTTCCAAACCTATTACAGTGAGTGTCCAACTTACACTTAAGTAACCTGCTCACATACTCTTCTATCTCAACCTCACATATCTCATAGCCAAGAGGGTCTATGAAATTTATTCTAGGTTCTACTACTTTAATGTAAGTAAAGTTAGTTTCAACATGAAACATATCTCATTTTTATACTTCTCCATAAGATACTATGGGATCCTTGATCTACTAGACACTAAATCCTAAAATGTCTTAATTACCAACACTGCACTCTCATTCACTTTATCAATAACATGCCTCCTATACACTAGGTTAATCCTTTCCATTGTAGTTTGGCCATCATTCTAGTCATTTCCAATGGTGTAAGGAAATCTTATCAATAAATGAAATAACATATAAGTGATTAAGGATGAGAATCTAAACTGTGTATACTTAGTCTTCTTAATCTTCTCCAAATTCTCAAATAGTTGAATTCTCAGAATCTCACACATATCAAATTTTACTTTATTAACACACATCAGATAAGCTACATGTATCATTCCAGCTGCCATGTCATCCTCTCTTGAGTTTGCACAAAACTTAGTAGTTAGGATCTTGCATAATTATTTGACATCATCTTGTTGAATCTTACTAATCACAATTCCTCTACCATTATAGGATGAATTTGTGTTGTCTATGACTATTTTCCTCATGTTCTTCTCATTTAAAGGAATGGCTCTAGTTTTAGATAGTCCAGTGACTTCATGAATCAAATCAGTTGTGATATCTATCACTCTATCTTCTAACCAAAACTTCCCATTATGAATTCTGCTTAGGATAATCTTAGTACATTCTTCATTATCAAATTCATATTGTAATGTATACTTAATGATATCATTATCTTTCAAATGTTCAAATCCTTCTCTCAATGACATGTCCTGATTGTAGATCTTTTGATATTCCTTGGTGAAATCACTATCACTGATAGTCTCTAGTTTGCATCCAAGATAACTTCTAACATTCTCTAGATGTAAAACTCCATCTGGTACAGATGATAAAGCTAACCTAGGATTGTCTTCCAAGGGTTCTATTGGTCCCCTTTTCATCTTAAGTCTATTTTTATCTCTAACATTGTGAATTAAAGAAACATCCATGTTTTCCTCTAATTCCTTTACTGATTTAAAGATCTGCCAAGTAAAATACCTCGATTTCATGATTTAGGGCTTGCGTAGATTCGACACAAAATTCTTCTCCAAATCCTTGCAAAATGCTTCCAATCACTGCTCTTTGATCTCCTTTACACTTTAATTCTCTTTGATGATCAAATAATACTTATCATGACCTTTTATTAATTCAATCTCACTTATATCTAACATCGCATTCAATTCTTTTGCCGCTTCTTTCCAAAAAGTTGATTTTGTTAACCTGAAAAACTTAAAACTTCTTGCAATCTCACAAAACATAATATTTTTCTTTGTGCTCTTAACCATAGCATTAACATCACATACTACCTTGCATTAACTGTGCAAGAATCAATTCATAACATATCTACTTCTATACTAATATAAGTTCCTATTCTAGTAGAATTTTCACAAATTAAGTACTTTGAGATGGGTCAGGTAAAGATTCATTCTTACCTTTTAATACTTCACCTTCCTGACTGCCTTTAGTGCTGAATATGTCTCCCTGATTTTTGCTTTTGATAAACTTCACTTCATCTAAATTACTATAGCATCCTTTCTAACTATTACTTGCATCTTCATTTCTTCTTGCATGAATTCTAGGGTTAGGGTTAGGATGGAAAACTCTATTGTTCATTCTGCAAAACCTTGTTGTATGTCCAATCTTGTTGCATATCTGACAAACTATTCTATTGTTTTCATATCTTGGTCCAAGCTAATTGATCTGTGATCTGAAATTTCTAGTAATGTGTCCAACCTTGTTGCATCTATAACAGACTACTCCATTTCTTCTATTCATATCTTCAGTAGGTTTCTTATATGCATTGTTAGTATTTCTAACCATTCTACTACTATCATTATTCTCAATAAATTTAGATTTCCCACATTCAATAGCTCTATGTCCAAAACCATGATAATTATAACAATAACCATTAAGAGGTTTGAATTGCTTACCTGTGCAATCTCTCTTCATATGACCAATAGTATTACAAGAAAAACATCTACCTTTGAATTCTCTTTGCATAACTTTGGGTGATTCCTCTTGCTTAGGTGGTTCTTCTTCCTTAGGTGTATCTTCAGATTTGGTAGTCTCATCAGTCTTCTTCTCATTTATACTTTCAAATATTTTCAGATCTGGTTCCTTGCTTTCTTCATTTGTTTTAAAAGTGTTGAATCCAAGACCAATTTTATCATAGAATGGTTTCTGATAAGATATTTATTCATCAATCTTCTCACTAGTTAAATATAGCCTTTCAAGTTGTTGTTTAGATTGAGTCAGTTCTCCTTTCACTATTGCATTGTATTTCTCAATTTCAACATACTAAAAATTGACTTTCTCAAGTTCAGATGTTACTTTACCAAGTTTAGATTTTAGTCCTCCATTTTTAGTCTTTAGACTTTCATTCTCAAATTTTAGATTTGCTTCATTTTTTCTATTTCCATCTTTTAGACTTAGCTTTAGATTTTTTATCTTTAGTTCATGCTTAAGGATCTCATTTTCTTTTTCTAAGTTGTCATCACAATCTTCAATGTGAATTTTGGATTCCTTTTCAGATTTCAGATCTTCCAACTTATTTTTTAGTTTCTCAATGAGGTTCTTTGCATCATCATTTTTTCTTTTCAGAGTATCTCTTTCATCAGTAAGCATATCAATCTATTCAAGAGCTTCTTCAAGATTCTTCTATAGTTGATCCATATCCATAGAGATCTTACTCAAGCTGCTAGGCTTTCCTTGAATGATTCTTTTCTGAGTAACTATGCTCTGATACCAATTGTTAGAAATAGGGAATACTGAGAAGGGGGGGGGGGGGGGGGGTGAGTCAGTATTCTACAAACTTTAAGGTTTTCCCAATTATGGATATAATAGATTATCTTAACACTTGCATAACATAAGAAGATAAATAACATGAATAGCAATAAAACTAAAGAACTCATAACACATTATTTGTTCTCAAGGAAACCTTGGCCAAGGGAAAACCCCAGTGGGGATGTTACCCACAAAGATCCACTAATCAAAAGTATCATGTTAAGGATGTTGACCCTTTTAGGAGTCTATTACATGCATATAGTGTCTTAGTCCTAATTAAGGGACTATAGGCCTTGTTAGAAGCCTCAACCCTATTAGGAGTTGGCAATACAAAAAGTGATTACCAGATGAGCCCATTGCCCAAATAAGTAATATACAATATTTTATTGATTACAAAAGTAGGTCAAGATACATAACCTTATACTACTTGCATCAATATCTCTTCATTGCTCTTTCACTATCGCTATTACATATACATCATATATCTCGCATCATATCACTTCTTGATATCCTTCTTACAATTTACAATTACATTTATACAAGTTATTAAGGCTAATAACCTTTTAGTCAGCTATCATATTAAAAAATAACTTTACCCAAGGGTTAACATATAGGATTTCATCCCTTTATATTGTTAATTCATTATTTTGATAAACAAAATAATCCATTAACTCTTTATCAATTATGTATTCATATTTTGTCCTGTCAGCTTAACACTCTCTTTAGAAAAACCATCATAACTTCTTCCGTACATGCCGTACTGACTTTTTCTTTGAGATGAGTCTTCAATAGTCACCATAGAGTTTATGTTCAAGTGCAAAAGCACTGAACTTATTCCAGTCAACATTGCAAACAAAAAATTTCTTCAGGTTCATTGGTAAAAACACATTGTCTCATACTTAGACAATTTCACATTGTGCTCTAACATACTAGCTCTCCTACCTGTGTGATCTTCATGTAGATCATATGTTTCCATAATGACAACATCTATGTAACCAACTCAGCCAAATTGCCAACAAAGGGATGCTTATGAATAAATAACCTCAAGAGAGAGATGGAAGATCAAGAAGTAAAAGTAGGGGTCTAGAAGGAAGAAATGATCCTCCAACCTAAGGGACTTATCCCTCTGAAATCCCTCATAACCCAAGAGGTGAACAATAGAGGTTTTTTGTTGAAACCTTAGAGTCTAAAACTACTCTTCTAGATCATGAAGATATTTTTGAAGAAGTTTTTAATTTGGAGAAGATGATCTAAGAATAGATTGCCATTAGGAGGGAAAGAGAAAAAGAAAAGGAGGTTGAGTTAAGACAAGTCCAAATTAGATCAGACCAGTTGAGAAGGAAGTTGTTAACCTTGGAAGCTATAAATAGTGTTACAACACCCAAGAAAATTTTTGACCAACCTGTTATCCATCCTGTTGCCGAGATTAGGAGACCTAAGGATAAGGGTAAATAGATTTCAACAATAATCTTCATAAATAAACCTATCAGTGAAAAAATTCCCTTGGATCAATTTTCCAAATTGGATAATGATTTGGAGAAAGCTAAAAGAGAGAAGTAAATTCTAGCTAAAGAATTAGAGAGAGCAGAACTTGAGGCTACTACCCTGGAAATGAAGAAGAAAATTGATTTTCTTAGGTAGTCCTTAGGTCCCTCTAATGCAATTAATCCTACTTTGATACTTGATGCTAACTCTAGAAATTTTTCTAGCCAATATGCTATTATCCTACCATTGACAGCTGCAAATGCTGCTAACACATCAAATAATAAAGCATCTACTTCTCAGAATGATGGATCATTACAAAGGAGACCAGTTCATGTGGAAAGGTACATACAAATTCTTTTTAATAATATCCATGGTTATCCTAATTTGATTCCTAAAGAAATTAGGGAGAAGCTTCCAAAATTCACTCGTAATAATGTTGTTACTTGTGAAGATCATCTAAAAAAGTTCATTGACATGATAGATGATTATGAAATAGAACATGAAGATGTAATCATAAAATTATTTTTCCAATCACTAACTGAAGATGCAAGAGATTGGTTTAGAGGGCTTTCATATGACTGTATTGCTTCTTGGGATGATTTTATAAAAAATTTCAAAAACCAATATGGTGATAAGACAAATGAAGGATTTATGTTGAATGAGTTCAACAACATTAAGAAGAATCAGAATGAAGAGGTCCTTGAATTCAATGTCAGGTTTCAAAAGGCAATGCATAAGCTTTTCCAAGTTATGAGATTAGATGCAAAGGTGTGCTTAGCAACATATTTGAATGCTTTCAATGCAAAAAATGAGTTACCTCCTCAGAGACAAAAATTATAGAACCATCAGGGAGACTCAGAGGTTTGTTGTAAATGTTGAAAGCAACAAAAGGGTGTCAGGAAAGCTTGGTAGAGGAGAAGATCCTAAATCCCCTAGGTTTGGAAAAAAGGAAATAGATAAACCCGTCAATATAAAACCTAGAGAGGATGATAACTTAAAACAAATCCTGAATGCTTTAAAGTACTTAAAGCCTAATGAGAATAGAAATAAGTTTCAGAGAAATGATAAGATTCCTCTCAATAATTTTAATAGGAAACCTAGGTTATAGAATTTTCCTTACCATACCCAGTGGAAGGATGGGAAACCTACTATCCCAAAAAGGAAGGATAGGCCAAATGACAAAACCCCTAACCCTTTGCAAAAACATTCACTCAACATGACAAATGATATCCCATGATGTGCAGCTTGCCAATCCCCACATGACCCAAATTATTGTTCAACCTCTTAGAATATATCTAAAAATGATGAACATGGGAGTAATGAGGAACAAAGAGATAATGAAGAAGATTCTTATGATGACCGAGGTTGTTCTATGGCTTCTTCAAATTTATATGATGAAATTGACTCTGAAGAGGAGAATGAGAATCAAGATGTAAATAATTCTCAAAATAGAATAGAGGTTTACTATTAGCAAGTCTTCTCTGATGAAGAAGGAGAAATTGAGAACATAAATAGTAATACAGGAAATGGTGAAGAGCTTGTTGTATTACAAAGACCTTCTAATGAAGAGATAGATCAAATTACTACTGCTATGGTTACCTGGGCTAGAAGTAATTATGTTTTGAGAAATAGAATTGTTGGAAATACATATGGTAGGCTAGTAGCTGTATTTATTAAGAAAAATCATGAAGACACAAAGAAAAAACATGAAGAAAAAAAAAGTTGTTGATGATTTCAAGAAATCAAAATTGAAAGGGGCTGAAAAGAAAAATGTTTCAAACAATGTTTATAAAGTTAAAGTGAAAACACCAATTATAAGTATCCCTATTCCCCAAGTTGAGAATTAAAAAAAAAAGGAGGATAAGCTGGGTTGTACAACACAGGTTGAAAATAGGGACGTGTCTCAAGGAAAGAAAGATTTATCTAATTTAAGATATACACATGTTGATATGAACCAATTGTTATCTTAGATAACTGTTAGGAATGGGAACACTGAGGGGGGGGTGAATCAGTGTTCACTATATTTTAACTTTTCCCTTTAATCTTTATTCAAACTGAAATGCTTAAGTACTAAAATAAACATTCACATAAACATGAAACATGAAATCAACACATGACACCAATATGGTTACGAGGAAACCCAAATAGGTAAAAACCCCGGTGGGACTTGATACCCACTAATATTTTGCACTAGTGTTTTGTGATCCTTGTTAGAAGATCCTTTACCCTATTAGGAGTAGCTTTAAAATGCTTTAAGTAAAGTAGACCTTGTTAAGGGTTAGACCTTGCTAGGAGTCTTTTACAATGATCCCTATTAGGGGAGTGGACTCACTATCCTAGAGCTCACTACTCAAATGGTGAAGGCTACAACCTTCTGATTTCAGATACACACTATATCTGCTAGTGAACTATCACTTTGACACTACTTGTCTGATCATTTCCTTTGGTGTGCTGATGATTTGACCTCTAGAAAAGATCTAATACATATTATGTTGTCTTCACATACCTCTGCTCTTCTTATCACAACTCTATTACAACTTCCATACCGAATACAATGGGCACACCTTATATTTATGTGCTTATACAAAATACATAATTAGGTCGGCCCTATAACTAATTACAAACAATGCTTCCAAATGAATTGGCCTAAGCATGCTTGCAATTATACATATAAACATGTCAGCAACCTAAATAAAATAGGTGCATGGCCTTTAAAATATTACATTACAATCGCAAGTCAAAATGCTAACTGTTGGCTCCATGCTCTATTCTTTGTTGGCACACACTGGTTGTACAACTTCAGCTAACTGTAACTTTCACATCTTTGCATATCTACTTATGTGCTCATAGACTAAGTAAGAATATATTATAACAAGCTTAAATTCTAGGGCACATACCATAATTCATCTGTACACATGTGCACTGATGCTATGAGCTATAGGAACTTTGTACACTATCCAGTCTTAAACACTTAACTAAATTCTGATCTTTACATGAAGTGCACTGACTCCAAACTACTATATGACTTTGTTTCCATAATGACAACACTATATCTAGTCATATACTTTAGTATAGACAACTTGCCAACAATCTCCCCCTTTTTCATTGATGGCAACAAAGGAATATGGCCAAGTTGCTAATTGTTCCTTTACACAAAAATGTTTATCTTCTATACATTTTTATACATAATCTTATATCTCCCTATACATATATATACTCCATTTTCTATACACAACTCCCCCTTTGACATTAATGACAAAGGTGCATCAAAAAACTATATATACACATACTCACTAAGGGAAAACATCTGAATATGCAATCATGAGGTTCTGGATCTCCTTCTTCCAAAAGGTTATCAGAGAGTTAACTATCTGGAGATGGGCGCATAATGCATATTGAAGCTTCTCCATCTTCTCCAAGTCACTGATGGGACCATGATCATAAGTTACCATGGTGGCATCAATCTCCTTTATATTCTAATTGAGGATGTCTAAAGAGGGTGCAAGACCATTCCTCAATTGAGTCTGTCTGGACCTTATCCTTGTTATCTCTTTTTCTTCCTTCTCAATATTGTCTATCTATCCTTGGTAGACATTGTTGCACATGTTCACAATAGTGGATGTGTCTGACACTAAATTCTTTACCTTCTCAATCATTGCTTCTACCTCTTTTATCTTCTTGAAGTGAGCATCAGTGAGCTTGTCTTGATCCATGCATGCTATAATGATCCATCTTCCTTCATCAGAAAATTCTTTCAAGGATGCTTGACTAGACTTAAGAGAATTCAAGTCTATTGCAAAGTTTCTCATCAACTCATTTAGTCTCTTCTTTAAGTACTTCTCTTCTACTACTATGGACATAGATTCTTCTAGGCTAGAAAAATTGCTTTTGAACTATGAAAGGACTGAACTCACATCATCAACCGAATGTACTTTTAGCACTTTCTTATCTTATGGTAGAAAACTGTTCAAAATATTCACTGATTCTATCAGGAGAGGATTCCTCATAAAAAAAATTTCTTTTGCCTTATCCATAGCCAAGACGTTGAACTTAATCAGGTCTTCTTCTTTCCAAGAGTCCAAACTACTTGTGTCAGGTGTCAAACTTGACAAAAATGTTGAGGAGGGAGTTATGGGAGTGTTGTCCATCACTTCTAATTTTACCTTTGCGAGATCAATAGAAGTATCTTCTTCTTTCTTTTCTACCTCTTCTTCTTCTTTCTTATCAGATACATCTTCTATGAGTACTTCTTCAAACTGAGTGGGAGGTGTATTGCTGCATAAGATTTCAGCTTCTTTAGTACTAACAAATGCTTCCTCAAACTTCTCCAAATCCTTATCAGTGGCCGCCATGGCTATCTCCACATGATCTATGAAAATAGAGTTGTCTTCATGTGATTCTGAGATGGGCACAGACTTGTTCTCTTCTATTTGAGTTTCTGCTATGGGCCCTGAGTCATGAGGACCTATCACTGGTACATTGAAGGTCTTTGCTTCTTTGTCTTGCTTACTAGGTGCATGAGTGATGGGCACCATAGGTGGTTTTATGTGTTGTTCTAATAACGCATTTTCAATTGCCTTCTCTATTTCCTTCATTATCAGCTCATAGTCTTTGTTCATGATGTGTAGAGTTCTCATCTTTGTCCTTAAGTGAAGCTTCACTAGATTTAGTAACAATGACCTTTCTTCAATAGAACATACTAGAAAGTTGGAATCAAGAATTTGTTCCCTTAATCTAAGATCTTCTTGAGTGGCTTATCTTTTTAAGGTGTCCATTATTTCCCATACCTTATATGGAATTTTTTTTTTCAATTCAAGAACTGTCTTCTTGAACTTTATCATATGTTTGGCAATCATCTCGTGTATCTTTGATTTGTCAATCTCACTATAATTTTCATAAACGTCCCTACTTGATCAATTCTACCATCATCAACAATTCTAGTGCTCAATACTTTAAGGTTGTAATGCCCAAAATAATCAGATAAAAACACAGCTAATTTTTTTTTTTTTTAAACAAACTATAACATACACCTACGTCAACAAGGTTGCACAAAAGCCCTTCGACGTGAAGCTTTGGAATCATAAGCTTGCTTGGGTGGGTCACCCAATGAAACTTAAGGGGCCATGAGGCAAGCATTGGCATGCCTCCATCCCCTACATGATGGAAGTCATTAGGTGATGAGGAAGGATAAATAAGTTTTAAAGGAAGTATCATATCCCTTGTTGGAAATATTCAAGACTATCTAGGTTACTAAGAGGGGAGGGGTGAATCAGTAACTTCAAAACATTTAACAGATTCAGATCTTAATATTAGATTGATAATCTGACTGTATGCATGAGTAATAGAAAGAATAAAACATTCATAACACTTAGAACACAGAGATTTGGTGACCCAGAAACCTTCCAAGTAGAAAGTAAAACTAGGGTGGGGATGATACCCACAAAACTTTAATACTATGGTATAAAGTTTGCCGGTTAAGGCTTTCAATGATCACTTCTGATGATTTTCCTTGTTAGGAGCAATAAGGACTGCTAGGTCCACCTTGTTAGAGGTTTTACAAACATACAATGAAGTATGCACTCGGTTAAGAGATTTTTACAAAGACTGTTAAGTCTACCCGGTTAAAGGATTTCAAGTTGATTCACCTATTAGGATGAAACAGTAGATCTCTTACATGCAATTGTACTTGCTGATTGAGATTCTTTGATGTACTGGTCACCTTCTGTGATAGATAGATCTTTTCTACATCTTATACTATTGTAGCCCTTTGTAATTCACTTATCTCTACCTTTCTCTCTTTTTCATACTTCTCTATTTTTATCATACTTGGATATGACATAAAACATTATTTATATATCAATCTAAGTCAATTCCAAAACAATTACAAAGTCAGCTCTTAAACAAGTAAACACAAATATTACTGAGTCAGCCCAAATATAGTTACACGATTACTGAAAACTAACTTGGTGACTTTCTGATACTCGGTGTCCACTGCGTTACTCAGCATCATCATGCACTTAGTAAAAGTGGAAACTCGGTCCATACTAACCACTCGGTCATAGTTTCAAACTCGGTAAACACTGGAGACTCGGTAGATAAAGTGTTACTTGGTAGAAACTAAATTTCCTTTTTTAACCATGTAGCACACGGTAAACACTATGAAACTTTGCGAGCTCAGTGTGCACTATTCTACTCGGTAAGCTCTGTTATGCTCGGTAAGCTCTACTCGGCTCGGTAAGCTCTGTTCTACTCAGTATGTACTGTCCTGCTCAGTATGCTCTATTTTGCTTGGTATGTAATATTCAGAATAAGTGTTGTCACTAATGACAATCATGCTTAATGCCAACAATCTCCCCCTTTGGCATTAGTGACAAAAACACTTATAGCCAAAACTTATATACAAGAATCATGCTGAATCTTTTTTTGATTTTTCAAAATTTATCTTTGTCAAACTGTTGTTTATATATTTCATGACTCCCTTATATAGAGTACTTTCTCCCCCTTTCGTATTACACACCTTAATCTTATACATTTTTTCCTATACATTTTCTCCCCCTTTTTGACAATAATTCCAAAGGTGTATATATAAGTATTTTACAGGGAGAATCCAAAATGTGAAAGAAAATTAGAATGTACCTTTATGATTAGTGCCAGAGTTCTATCCCAATTCTCTTGCAGAATCTTGCATGTTTGGAGTGCAATTTAGACTTATGTAGAGAGTTCAATCATGTGATCTGCAATTGAAAATTGATTTTCATGGAGTAATGCTTTTGAGTGAACAATGTGCTTTTGCATTATGTCCATGATGGGAAGGATCATGTTCTGAATATCTAGCAGTGTAGACCGGATCTTTGTATCTTCTTTTAATAATTCCAACTGCCTATTTGATAGGAATGTGATTTTCATATGATGTGTAGAGCTTGAACTAGGTTCAAGTTGCAACCTCTGTACACTGTCCTTCAGATCCTCATCAATCTTATTCAATTTTGCCTTGACTTCCTTAGTGAACTCGGCAACATTACATAGCTTAGCAACAAGTGAGGTAACATTGGAATAGGAGGACTCAATATCTATCAAAACTGAAGATAATTCTGCCTGATTAATAGCTATATGCTGAGCAACATGCTCAAGCACTTTATTGTCAAATTTCTTCTCGGCTTTCTCAATAATCTTTTTTGACGCAGAGGAATCCTCATGGAACTTGTTTACTGCCTCAACTAATTGTAACAAAATATGTTGAGAGGAATCAAATTTAATACCTAATGCTTCTGACAAAATATCCTTTGCATCTTCACTAATTTTATATTCCTTGTCCCTTTCTTCTTTTAGTTTCTTCTTCTTTGCTTTCTTTTGGAGGAGTTCACCAATGTTTTGCATTTGATTTGCTGAAAGATTTGCAAAGTCTAATTTTGGAATCTCTATCTCCTCATCTAAGTCTATATCCTCTTCTACATTCTTACTCAAAAATCTTGTACTCGGTTGAGCCTTAGGATCAACTATTATTGCACTTAATGCCTTTGTAGAAGTTATTGTAGACATTGTAGGACTAGCTATGAAAAATGATAAACTACCGACTAGAATACTTGAAGGGTTCAAAACTAAAGTATTCACAATTGTAGAATCAAAAACTGAAATACTTACTGAAGTATCCAAAACTGAGGTACTTACTACTGGAAAACTTGATATGGAAGTAGGTACTAAAGTAGATACAGGAGACTGCAACTTGGTAAAAGAGGTGGTAGTCATTTCTGTCAATGATTCATTGAGTTGTACTAGTGATGATTTGACATTTGATGTATCTGTGGAAGTTGTCATAATCATACTTGAAGTTATCTCTATGCTAGGTGTAGCAACTTTTGCTGGAGAGTGAGGAAGTGAGGCAATGACTTCTGCAGCTATCCAAACAATAGTATCTTCCTCATCACTTTGCTTGTCTACCTTGGTATCTTCTTCATGTTCATCACTGTCATCATCAATATCCTTGATTATCATAGTTTTGACACTTGGTTTGTGAAGATTATAGATGTTTTTCCATGTGGTAGTGGCACTCTTCACAACTGACTCAATATCTTTGATCAAAATCAAACAATTGTTAAATTTGAGTGTCATCTTATTTTCATTATCTATCAATGCCTTATTAATTTCAGCATTTTTCAAACTTGGCATTAATTGCCTCAAGGTTTGAGCATAGATGTCCTTGACAGTTTGTCTTGCATTGGACCATCTCAACTTAATTTTTTTCAGTAGAGATCCTGGGATTTGAGAAGCTATCTCTTCAGGTGAGTATTTCCATCTTGTTATTTTCTCGATAACATCTTTAATTTCCTGCTACTCTTCCTCAGATTTGATTTCATATTTTAGAGATTTGAAGTTTGCAATTCTAGATCCTTCTTTCATATCCTTGATCTTTTCTTTTAATGAAGGAGGAGGCCTTTTGAATACTATTTCTTCACTATCTTTGCTTTCCTTGCCTCTTGCACTCCTTCTTGTAAATACTGCAGAGGGTTGCTTGGGTGCCTTGGTGATAAATACTTTTCCTTTCTTCTTTGCTGGTAGTTGTTCTTCTTCCTCCTCATCCTTTTTCTCTTCTTCTTCTTCAAAGTCCTCTCCTTTTTCCTCAGTTGACATTAGAGGTGTGCTAGCTTGTATTTTGGCCATCCTCTTTCTTCCTTTGTTAACCGCCTATGGAAGCTTTATACTAAGCTCAATTCTCTCCTTAGCTTCTTCATATGTCCCAAAATATGGTGCCTTTGGATTAACAGGTTGATTAATTAGGGCTTCAATAATATTCTTAGTTTCATCAATATTTACCTCATAGGGAAGAGGTTTCACATGTACAATCCTTGGTTTTGCTACTTGTATATACAGATTATCATAGTCCACCATGAAACAAATATAATCTTTGTAATCTTCCACCAATTTCTGTGGAATCTAGAATCTATTGTTCATTTTCTCTTTAAATGATTCAAAATAGTTATCCATTATGCTTTCAAAATTGTCACCCATTTTTGAAATGTATTCATTCATCTGATAAAGAACCGGCACATCTTTTCTCCATACTACTATGCCTTTTGATGGGAAAAACTTTTTAGCATAGAAAAATAAACAAACCAACAGTGAGCCAAACTTACATGGATTGTTCTTAGAGGTTTGGATGCTCTCCATGTTCTTGTTGAACTATTTCAACAAAAGATTTGCTAGGTCAAATGATAGATTATTCTTTACAATTTTATATGCTAGGTCAACTGCTTCACACGGAACACTGTTCTACCTAATTGAACTATATATCTTGTGAGCTATGATATGTTTACCAAACTTCAATTCTACATCAGTAATTATGCTTATCTTCATACCTCTACCATCCCACTCGGCTAGGGTTTTTGTAGATTTTTCCTTGTCGAGCATGGGAAGACCAGTGATTCAGTGAATCATCTTCTTCGTAATCTCTACTGGTTGCTCAAGCCATATTTTACCTTCATGTACTCGACTGAGGATATATCTAACCCATTTTATCTAAAAGCTCCGAGGCAAGTGTGTGATGTGAACTAAACCCTTATCTTCCAAATGTTGATGCTCCGGTTTGAGAACACCATCGACACATAGTTCCTCATGAATAGTATCTATCTCTAGGGTTCTGAGCTCTTGAATTGTACACTTAAAATGACTGTGAATATCATTAATAAGGAGTACCTTAGGAGGAATCTGAGATTGAGCTCCACTTGGGTCTAGGGTTCTGGCAACTACGGGCACGAGTTTGAAATCTGGTGCTTTCCATTCTCCATGAACCAACATTTTTGAATCTTTCTTTATTTTAGCGCTGGATGATGCCATGGTAGCTCAATGAACATAGTAAATTCTTTGAGGAAAGAGAATATCTTGCTGAAATATGCTTCGAAATGCTTGATTGCACTAGGAGACTTTTGTTCATGGTGAATAGTGAACTTGATTTCACTCCTTTTGTTAAAACTTTTTCATTAATGCTTAGTACGAATTAGGGTATTGAATTAGATATGTTGTCATCCACTATGCATTAATTGCTTGGTGAAGACTTCACAACTCGGTGATCATATGAATTCATACTTCTCTGACCTTACTCGGTAACCAAATGAAGTTAGGTTACTCTTGACCTTGCTCAGTGGTAACTGATACCGACCTTCTTGTGATCCTACTGTATCTTGCATACTGATTTGGATCTATCTTCCTTTTAGTTCAGGAACTATTTTGGAATATGTCTATGAAGATACAGTTCCAGTGCTTTCTTGGAGACTAGTTAGAGCTCATAGAGCCACTCTCTTCATTAGTGACTTTAGGATTGGTTTGCTTGGTAGGTTTAGGAATCCACTTCTATCTCATCTTCTTCCTAATGTTATTTTCTTTTTCTTTCTTTTCATCTTCAATTTTGCCTAAATTCATGCAGTTTTTAGCTATGTGACCAAGCTTAGTGCAATTATAACATCTTATGGTAGAATCCTTTTTTCTCAAGTAGTGCCTTACACAATTCATGCCAATGTGTCCATATTCTCCATAGTAATGACATCTACACCAAGTGTTGTAATCCCAACCAAACATTGCTTTAATAATTTGTTCCACTGGATTGGGTGTTTTAGTTCTGCGTTTTGATGCCTTATGACCTTGTTTGCTACATTTGTGACATATGCCTTTAAATCTTGGTTTCTCCTTGCATTCATTTTCTTTATGACCAAGCTGATTGCAATTGTAGCATTTTCCATTGAATTTTTCTTTTCCATTGCTCCAACATTTGTTTGAAGTATGACCAATTTTGCCATAGTGATTACAGATAGGTTTCTGATTCTTTTGAGTACCTTGTTTGGAGGATTCACCTTCCTCTTTGTATCCAAGTCCTGCTTTTCCTTTTTGCCTATGAAGGTTTCATTCATACACCTGATTCATATCTTCTTGAGATTTCAACATTCTTTCATTGATTTTCCTTTCAGCATCTAGCTCACTCATCACTCTTAAATTGATTTTCTTTTCAGATCTCAGCTCTTCTCTCATATTTTCATTTTCTGATCTTAAAGTTAAGATTTCTTCATTTGTATGGGAGATTTGATCAATAAGATTTTCTAGCTGAAGAATTTTATTTTGGATTTCATTTTTCTTTCCATCTATTTCATCTTTCATCTTGTTTCTTTGTTCCAAGACTTCACAGAATCTTGTTGACTGAATTTCCTGTTCTCTTTTCAATTTTCTCACTTCTTCTTGCAGAGATCCATTCTTTTCTAGAAGTTCTTTGATTGCATTGTTTGCTTCATCTAAGCTTCTTGAAGGGGAAAAGTCTTCAATCTTTTCTTCAACATACTAGTGGTCATTGATCTGATTTGCAAGTTCCTTCCTTCTTTTTAGGGAAAGGGAAAGATTCTCTCTTGCTTCTTTGAGTTGAGTTATGGCCATTTCCAGATCTAGCTTTTCATTCTCAATTACTTTGTTCAGTCTGAATATCTCCATTGTCCTGAATCTTTTCTCAAGATGTCAAACTTTATTCTAAGATCCACTGTGCTCTGATACCTTTTGTTGGAAATATTCAAGACTATCTAGGTTACTGAGAGGGGAGGGGTGAATCAGTAACTTCAAAACTTTTAACAGATTCAGATCTTAATAATATTAGATTGATAATCTAACTGCATGCATGAGTAACAGAAAGAATAAAACATTCATAACACTTAGAACATAGAGATTTGGTGACCCAAAAACCTTCCAAGTAGAAAGTAAAATTGGGGTGGGGATGATACCCACAAAACTTCAATACTATAGTATAAAGTTTGCCAGTTAAGGCTTACAATGATCACTTCTGATGATCTTCCCTGTTAGGAGCAATAAGGACTGCTAGGTCCACCTTGTTAGAGGTTTTACAAACAGACAATGAAGTATGCACTCGGTTAAGAGATTTTTACAAAGACTGTTAAGTCTACCCGGTTAAAGGATTTCAAGTTGATTCACCTGTTAGGATGAAATAGTAGATCTCTTACATGCAATTGTACTTGTTGATTAAGATTCTTTGATGTACTGGTCACCTTCTATGATAGATAGATCTTTTCTACTTCTTATACTGTTGTAGCCCTTTGTAATTCGCTTATCTCTGCCTTTCTCTCTTTTTCATACTTCTCTATTTTTATCATACTTGGATATGACATAAAACATTGTTTATATATCAATCTAAGTCAATTCCAAACAATTACAAAGTCAGCTCTTAAACAAGTAAACATAAATATTACTAAGTCAGCCCAAATATAGTTACATGGTTACTGAAAACTAACTCGGTGACTTTCTGATACTCGGCATCCACTGCATTACTCGACATCATGATGCACTTGGTAGAAGTGGAAACTCAGTCCATATTAACCACTCGATCGTAGTTTTGAACTTGGTAAACACTAGAGACTCAGTAGATAAAGTGTCACTCGGTAGAAACTAAATTTCCTTTTTTAACCATGGAGCACTCGGTAAACACTATGAAACTTTGTGAGCTCGGTATGCACTATTCTACTTGGTAAGCTCTATTTTGCCCGGTAAGCTCTGCTCAGCTCGGTAAGCTCTGTTCTACTTTGTATGTACTGTCCTGCTTGGTATGCTCTGTTCTGCTTGGTATGTACTGCTCAGAATAAGTGTTGTCACTAATGACAATCATTCTTAATGCCAACAATCCCTATGGTTTAGAGAAGTAGAAGGATATTACGGTCTAACCCGAGAAATTCTCAAGGTGTGATTTGATTCGCTAAAATATTAAATGTAAAGAAATAAACTTTCAATAATTATTCTTAGCTAATGCTCATTCAAACTAAGTTTTCTTATCTCGAATAATATCCTCAAGAATAACTTAATTTATTAATACTAAGGCTAAAATGTTGATTAATGAATTGAAATAACATTCCTAAAATCTACTCACAAATTTTGTGTATAAAATGAAATTAAATTTACTATGTGTTTTTTGTCAAATATAGTAATAATTTAAGTTAAAGAGCATTTTTAAAACCTTCCCATCTTATTAAATTCTCCGATGTTTAAAAAAATTACAAGAAAAAAAAACCCATCACTAAATTTCAAAATTAATGAAAATAATAAATCATTTAAGGATCAATAATAACTTTATACTATTAAGCTTTTCTTCAATTGAAAAATTTACTAAGAATTATATCCATAACTTAAATTTAATTATCAATAACAAAATAAACATAATGATAAAACATAACAAAGGAAAGATAACCATATTTAATAAATTCAATTACTACTAACATAAGAAGCTTTACCATATACTAAAATAATTCTTTCATAAATAAATCATTAACAAATTGAAAACATTTCAATAGATTCAATTCCTCAATCTAAGCTCATTAAATAAAAATGGAAACAACTTATTCAAAGAACAAGTTCCTAAGGAAAAACATAGCCACATAAATAAATTCATTAAATAAAAGTATGGACCCTCCAAACCCTAATTTGAAATTAGGGTTTGGGGCCTCATTTCAAACTTCTACAACCCTAAAATCACTCATTATTTCCTTTCTTTTCTTTTGTGTGTGAGGTGCAGGTCTAGGACAAGATGAAGACATTGACTATACTGTGTATCTCACTACTTGGAGAAGGCATAGCATAGTAAGAGATCTCTTAATCAATAAGAGGATCTTCTTCTATTAATCCAAGCAGACCATTCTGCTGATAATCATAGATGGATCAGATAGGTTTTGAAAGATTCTTTGCTTCCTTATGTTCACCAGATCAGTATCTCAGTATAGATGTAAAGATCTATTCCCACTTAGCATAATGTCAATTTAAGAGGCTACCATGTAGAGATGTACTTATTTCTCTCCGTTTATTTTTTTTATACTTGTTTCCATCATACAGATCAGTAAGAAGTAGATCTACTGGCATGCCATTGAAAAGGCTATGTTGCCCACAGATAATTCTGGGTGAAATATAATTCTTTTATTATGCTAAATAGTCTGTACATAGACCATATTGTTGGGCATTTTATACCCTTTTAGAAAAGTTGTATATCGATCTTATTTATTTTTATTATGCAGGGATTCAAAAATGGAAGAACATACTATAAATCTAGATTTTGGGTCTGAAGGATGGAATAAAGTTTCATTTAAATATTTTTTTTATATGACTGTAATGTTTTCAAGTTTACCCCCTAACTGCGCATTTATACTATACAGCGGCAATGATTACAGTAGGGTGGCGGTTTAATTTCTCTTTGGTGGCACTACAATGCAGAACCACCACGGTGCTACATTGCAGTGCCACTGGTGGTGCTGCAATGCAGTACCCCCTGCGGTTGTTGCATTGCAGCACCACCACAGTGCTGCCATGCAATGCCACTGGTGCTGCCACAGGGAGCAGAACCTGTGTAAGGGAAGATGGAGATGGGTGGGGGTAGGGTTTCGTCCCTCCCCCAAATGCATTTTGATAAAAAAAAAAAATTAATATTTTTTATAATAAACAAGACAAAACAAAATTTGCAATGCGATAAACTTAGCTTAATGTTATTTATAATATGCTATACGATATTTATCGTATAGCATATAATACATAATATCATATTTTATATTATTTCCATTTCATTATTATATGTATAATGACTAATATTATAATATATATATTATGTACTATACATTATCCTATGTGTAGTATATAATATATATTATTATAATATTATAATTTTACAGAATATTATAAGATGACATATTGTTATTATTTTAAGCCCTATTTGATATGTACAGTTTAACTTTATATATGTTATATTATAAACATTTATATGCATACAAATATTTAATTTCTAGATTATAACATATGTGTAGAACAAAATTCTAAGGATGAAATTAGGAAATAATAAACAATGTAGACATATAATATATGTTACAAGATAAAATAATTAATTTCCTGATCCAATTCTTTAGTGCATACCTATACAGCAATTTTCTTTCACAACAGTTTAAGTGATTTTTTTTTGTTTATTGTTCATACATTTATAAACTGTCTTACATTCTCAAATCTGAATGTATATTCTATAACTATATTCATTTCAACATATACTCTAAATCAAAGGACAACTAATAAAATAGTACTTATAGAATTAATAGAAATAATAACAGTACTAACAATAGTAATCCTTTGTCTTAATTTAAAAGAAACATTTCATAATTGTAAAAGAAAATCTTTCTTTTAAATTAGCTATCAAGATTAGACTAAACAATTTTCTGTACATAACATAGAATTGAATTGAAATTATAATTAATAGTTGCAGGGACTAAAAAAAAGAAGATACTATTTTAAAGCAATTACATTTACTAAGGCAATTACAGAGAACTAAAAATAACCAGTCTAACCTTCCAGCTCACAAATATTACAATTTATTTGAACATGAAGAACAAATGTATAGAGAAAAACTCCCTCAACCAATTATACATTATAACAGTCTTAAGGAACTTTCAACTTTATCTTCAACCTTCAACTTGGACTGCTTCTTCAAGCCAAGAACAAAAACTTGCAACACAAGACCTTCTTCACATGGCCATTGAGGCTCACCTACCAACCTAGGCCATTACATGGCCACCCCCGAGCTTGGGGAAACAAGAATAGGATAGGATACACTCAAGAAACACAAAACATAAATATTTAACATAAATTAGGAACATAGATTTTCACAATAAAATCCCTTCCCAAGCTTGCACAAAGGATTCTTACATAGAATCCATACAATGGGTGAAGGTGGAATCTTCCTTATGGAGTTACCTAACTTATAATAAACAACATATGCAGCATGTATTACTAGCCTTCACAAAGCCCTTCTAACCCAAACAGCTCAAATCCATGAGCAACAACAACTCCCTTATGGCCCCCAAACACCCTTATGACCCCCAAATAGCATAAGAAGGTTCTCATGGTTGCCCATACAACCATGCACTCATACAAAAGGAAATCCCAACTTAGGCCCTTCACCCCAAGTTCTCCTCTAATCCTCCCAAGGATGAGGAGTGAACTTGCACACCCATAACATGAACAATTTCAAGAAAACAACAAGATTGAAACAAAAGCTCAAAAATGAAAACAACAATAAAAGGTTTACACATTACAAATAGATTACAATTTTTTTCATATAATACAATCCTTTCAAGCATGTTCAAATAACAACAATATTAGAAGACCACTAACCTCCTTCAAAGACAAGGCTAAAATTGAGAGTTGAAGATGAGCTTCCTTTGTCAGCAAGCTTGCTATTCTCAAATCTACTAGGCAAAGACTCTCTAGATCTCCTCTTACTTCCTCTCCAACTAGCATAACCAAGAATGAACTAGTGTCCATGCTTTCTAAGTCTTTTTCCCTAAAGTCTTTCCTCCCAAAAACATTCTTCTCTCCACACCCTTCCCAAAACTATTAGGTTTCTAGATCAAAGACAAAATGACACTTGCCCCTTTCTAAGGTTTGGGATGAATTTCCACATATGAAAATAAGAGATATCTTAGGGAAAATTTCCATTTTCGTGCATCTCAAAAATGGCACATTAGGAGAGGCATATAGGTGGCCTAGGAAAGTGAAAATAGAAGAATTAAGCCCCCCAACCCAAGTGCTAACCTTGGGGCACTAAAATTCAACCTAAACCTCACCCCAGGACTCCACAAAACCTCTTAAAATAACCAATTAATCATGCATCCGAAAATAGAGTTTTGGTTTCAACAATTCTTGGTCCCTTAAACCACCTACCTAGCTTAGGAATGATCAAGACTAACTAAGGAGAATGTGGGATCCATACTCCACTGAACATGCCACTTCATCAACATGGTGTCAAGTGACACCTCACTAAAACACACATGACAAACACATGTGGCATGCCTAGTGTGCAAAAACATTGATACATTTACACAAAGATAAGAATTTACTTACAACATATATTACAAACATTTTTAACCATATACACACAGACATCACTTTTATGAAAGAAATCACGATACAACGAGGTCATACTCTTCTAGAGTCGACCTTGGTTCTCAAATGATTTCACTTAGATCCTATCTTATTTCCTTGACTTACAACCATGGCCATGTCCTTGCATGCTCAAACTTGCTGTCAGTACATTATAAAATCTTGCATCGATAATCATTTTGAAAATAAAGTAATAACATCTAAACTAGAAAAATACACATATATCTACATCATAAATATTACATATGTCACATTAGCATGTGATCCTAAACTTATCATAGAACCATGATTCCATAAATGATCATAATACTGAAAGATAACATAGCAAATGCAGAATTCATATATCATAATTAATCATGGTATCAAAATGAGCATATAAAAAGAGTACGACTAGTATGATCATCAAAAAAATCTATAACAAGCAACTCAGAAGGTCCAAATGATAGCATATATAACCAAAATAGACAAATTGTCTATACTCAAGGTATCATCTTGATGAATGAAATGTCAAAATGAAAGTCAAACTAGGATGGGCTGGGATAGGATCTCACATCCTTCCCCCTAGGCATAAACTTCCTCTTGGAGTTTATCAAAAAGATGGGGTATTGATCTCTCATCTGTGTTGTGTCCTCCCATGAAGTTGTGACCTCATCATAGCAATCCCACTAGACCCTAACTTGGTCTAGCTCTCAACCTCGAAGGGCCAGGGTCCTGCGAGCCAAAATTTGTATTGGCTCCAAAGCCAGTTGTCCATTCAACTCCACC
Source organism: Chamaecyparis obtusa (assembly GCA_027943335.1). Lineage (NCBI taxonomy): Eukaryota > Viridiplantae > Streptophyta > Pinopsida > Cupressales > Cupressaceae > Chamaecyparis > Chamaecyparis obtusa. The sequence goes on from BSBK01005772.1 coordinate 166,567, forward strand.
TATAAAGCATCCCAATCAATAATATGAGACTCATCATATATATACTTCCTCAAAACAGACACATGAAAAACATCATGGATGCATGATAGGCTAGGTGGAAAAGCTAAATGGTATGCTATTGTACCTATCCTCTCTAAAATCTCAAAAGATCCAACAAAGCGAGGGGCTAGCTTAGAACCCTTTCCAAAATGTATTGGGCTCTTATGCAGCCATACTCTCAAAAAGACTCTGTCACCTATCATATACTCTCTATCAACCCTACCAGCATCTGCATACTTCTTTAGTGAATCCTGGGCCTCTCTAAGATGCTACTTGATTAGATCTACCTACTGCTCCATCTCTTTGACCAACTCTGAACCAATGGAAACTCTGTACTCTATCCTATCCCCACTCAATGGTGTCCTGCAAGGTCTACCATACAAGGCCTGATATGGAGACATACCCAAAGATGAATGATGCCCATTATTATAGGAAAAATCTACTAAATGTAGGTACTCCTCCCACCTAACTTGATGATCCATCACATACATGTGTAGCATGTCCTCTAACACCCGATTAACCTTCTTGGTCTATCCATCTATCTCTGGATGATATGCTGTGCTGAAATTGAGCTTGGTGCCCAAAGCGGTCTATAGCTCTCTCCAAAAAGATGAAGTAAAAGAGTGAGTCCTTGTCTGATATGATCATGCAAGGAATGCCATGAATTCTAAAAATATCCCTCAAAAATACTTGTACCACTGCAGGTGTTGTAAAAGTAGTGCGTATAGGTAAGAAGTGGGCTACCTTAGTCAACCTATACACCGTCACCATAATGGCATCATGACGATGAGATGAGATAGGAAGACCAACTATAAAATCCATAGATATAATGTCCCACTTCCACTCTGGTATCTCATGAGACTATAGAAGTCCACTTGGATGGTGGTGCTCTGCCTTAACCTACTAACACTCTAAACATCTAGCCATTATCTTAGCAATGTGTGTCCTCAAACTTGCCCAATGATATAGCTGTCTCAAATTTGCATGTAACTTCTTAACTCTAGGGTGTGCTGCATAAGGGGCTCTATGAGCCTTGAGAATAATGAAATCATGCAACCCTCTAGAATAAGGTACATAAATACATCCTCTATGTTGAAGAAGGCCATCGGACTCTAGTGTGTAATTTGTGAACTTCCCCTCCAGGGGTCTCTGATCCTGAACCATCTATCTAACCTCTGAATAAAAGGAATCATCTTGTAAATGTTGTAGTATGCACCCTGTCAAGTTTGTGCTAGTAGTCATAGCTGAGAGCTCATGACATATCCTAATCAAGGCATCAACTACCACATTCTCCTTACCCTTGATGTAGTGAACATCAAAGTCATACTCACATAGGAACTCCATCCATCTCCTCTATCTAGCATTGAGGTTCGGCTGAGTGAAAATATACTTGAGACTCCGATGATTTGAATGAAGCTCAAACCTATGACCCAATAAGAAATGTTGCCATCTCATCAAAGCATGCACCACTGCTGCTAGCTCAAGGTCATGGGTGGGATAATTAAGCTCATGAGTCTTGAGCTTTCTAGACTCATAGGCAATAGCTTGTCCACCCTACATTAATGCAGCCCCAATCCCATATAAAGATGCATCTATACACACCACAAAATCTGCTAACAAATCAAGTACCACATGTATAGGTGCACTAGTAAGAGCCCTCTTGAGCTTCTAAAAATCTCTCTCACACCTCTCTATCCACTCAAACTTCTTCCCTTTCCTCTGAAGGGAAATGATGGGATGGACCACTATAGAAAAGCCCTCGACAAAGCATCAGTAATAGCCTACAAGGCCCATGAAGCTCCTGACCTCTATCACACTAGTAGGTGCTGACCAATCCATAATCACCCTAATCTTAGATGGGTCTACTAAGATCCCATCTTCTGAAATCACATGGCCTAAATAGTGAACCTCTGTCCTAAAGAATGCACACTTTGGCAAGCTGTCGTACAACTAATTATCCCTCAAGCACTATAAAACCTGACTCTAATGCTCCTCATGCTCATGCTCATCTTGAGAGTATATCAATATGTCATCAAAAAATATCACCACAAATCTATCTAGGAATGAATGAAATACTCCATTCATGAGACTCATGAATACAACTGGAGCATTCGTAAGTCCAAAAGGTACCACTGTGAACTCATAGTGTCCATATCATGTGTGGAAAGCTATCTTGTGGATGTCCCTATCCAAAATCCTCAACTAGTGGTAACCCAACTTCAAGTCTATCTTTGAGAACACTCGGGCTCCCTGAAGCTGATCAAATAAGTCATCAATCCTAGGAAGGGGATACTAATTCTTGATGGTCACCTTGTTTAGCTATCGGTAATCCATGCACAACCTAAGAGATCTATTCTTCTTCTTAATGAAGGTGATAGTGCACCCCATGGAGATACACTAGGATGAATGTGCCCTTTCTCCAAGAGCTCCTTGTTGCCCCATTTTTCATCCTGTGCCCATGCTATCAAAATGGAAGGATTTGATGTTATAGTCAGGTTTGGTTATGTCTGAGTCTAGGTCTAAGTCTTTCTTAGGTAGGCTTTCTTTGCCAGGTTTCCCTCTCATTGCTTTTCCTTCTCTAAACTGGGTGGGTTGTTCTAAAGATCTTTTTAACATTGGGTAGGTTATAGACCCCAACCTGGCAAAGAAAATGGTGCTCTATTGATGATCTTTTCAACAAGAAGAATGATGTTTGAGTTTCAAACATTCAAAAGAATTAGAAGACTCTTCATGTGATGAATGTTATGGTAGAATCAGCTAGCTATGATGGAACAGATGCAATGAAGCCAAACTTTATAATATTAAAGGGCATGTGGATAAGTATTATGGTTATTGACTGTGTATGTTTCAAAGGAGTATTGAAAGTGTAATTCAAGGCACAACAGAGCTGAGTTCATGCTCATCCCATATATCTTTTATAGTCAATTAAGGTTAATACTTCGCATGATTGAGATGCATATCATGATTCTCTAAGTCCTCACGAGCTCACTGCAAAAAATGGCAAGTGATTTGGTTCAAAAATAATAAAGTTACAAGTTGGCGAGAATGTAATAATCAAGATTCTTCATCAACGACCCCCGTCAGAATCCATGTGTGCCAATGGTAGAGCGGTCACATGATCACATAGATTAAAATAATACCATGCGATCCTGCAACAACGTAAATTGAGCAAGATAATAATGAACCTATCGGGACCCATGATGGACAACAGTGCAATCCATGTGTGCCAATGGTAGAGCGGTCGCATGATTGCATAGATTAAGATAATACCATGCAATCATGTGACAATGTAAACTTGGGAGGTGACTATGCTGCTGGGACCCATGTACACCGATGATAGGAGGGACTAAATGGATGGGTCTACTGGAATCCATGTGTGCCAATGGTAAAGCAGTCACATGATCACATAGATTAAAATAATACCATGTGATCATGAAACAATGTAAGTTTGGGAAGTGATGTGCTCTGCTAGGACCCACATACATCAACAATGCATCCACGTGTCAGGTGGGACCAAGAATTTCTCCATAGTTGTAAGATGCTCATTGACGGCTTACGTTTTACCATGATGATGTCACTTTTTCTTTGTAGCAAAATGGGATTGTGACGCGTGTCAATGCATAAATTAAAAAAGGATTAAAAGATTATTGTCTTAGAAATATTCAGCATGTAAGTTGACGAAAGAAGAATGTTGAAATAGATGAGTTTTTGGTTACTCTGAAGGTGACTGTTAAGTTAGAATAGAGAATTATTTTGTCATGGCATACTAGGGAGAACAGGTGTCAATGAATCCCAAGTCAATGTTATAATCAGATGCTATATCAAGGTAGAGAGAAATGCAATAATACAAGGCTTGTTGGGCATAATGGTTTCATTATATATTTTCATGGTGATTAGTCAGAGTTCAATAAACTCAAGGTGGAAGCTAGTGTTATTATCTTTGTCATGATGATAACTTCTTAGAAAAATGACACCAGAAAGGAGGTCTAATGCAATGTGAATAATTGGTTTATAGGAGAAGTATCTTGTCAATGCATGCAGATGTAACGTACCATCTTCATGTTCAAGTTGACTAGTGAGAGTTTGTTCACTTCACCTTCTCAAGGAAAACCATATGTAGAAGTAGATGAAAAGTCATGATCTTTGGGATTTTCTATTTGTGAATTTGAAAGTGTTCTCTAGTCTTTTCATATTTTTAGAAACTAAATCACTTCCTATTCCCATGAAGATCATGCATTGTAATCTCTATATAAACTATGGAAATAGTGAATGAAGGGGTCGGAAAATTTTGGTGTGAAACTAATTGCAGAGTCAATTAAGTTTAGTGCCATTATTTTACTATCCACTTTAGTCATCTATATCTGATGTTGGTTTCATTGTGTTGAGATGAAGATGAGGAAATAAATAGAGTTTTGTTTTGTTATTTTCAATTTGGCCAATCAGTAGGATAATCAAAGAATTATAACTGGTTGTAGAATTACATCAGCATCTTCAATTACATTTCATAATTTGCATTTTTCATATTGTTGTGTTGGGAAATTCATAAGATTGTGAACATCATCAGCATAGCATCTTTACATTTAAACCTTGCCTGAGATTTCACTTGCCTAGGTGAAACTCGATTTTCTCTGTTGTTCTCTGGTTAAGAACATACCTGCAGTAGGACTTAGAATTAAAACATAATTCATTGAATATTTTTCACATAGGGAGCTATACCTCAATTCAGAGGGAAACTAGATATTCTCAGAAATAGTTTTCCAACTGTTGTGTAAAGTTGTTCTTCGTTATAAAATTGGGCAAATAAAAGGAGGATAAGAAGAAGGACAATCTATTTAACAACACTCCTCTAACTAAATCTTGAGCTCCCTGAGATCCTATGTGGACATCCTATAGGGTGCTCTAGAAATAGGCTCTGCTCCAGGTATAAGGTCAATATGAAGGTCCACTAGTCTAGGTGGTGGCATACCAGGTAATTGTGATGGAAAAATGTCTGCAAACTCCTAAGGGATAGGGTGGTCATCAAGAAAAGTCTCCTTCTCTACCTCCTGCTCTCTATCACTGATGGTGATAGCATATAACTAACATCCCTTCTGCATGCACCGCTTAAGCTGCATAGCAGAAATCATATGAAGGGATACATGTCTTTGAACTCTTAAAATAACTGAGGTCACCCCCTCATCATCTAAACACTCTACTACCCTCTATCTATAGTCCACCTTGGCTCTGTGGGAATAGAGCCAATCCATACTAAGAACAACATCATATGATCCAAGTGGTGTGATACGAAGGTCAACTGAGGTGGTAAAGTCTCTAATCTACAACTGGCAACCCCTCACCATGGAACTAATAGATACCCTAGCACTTGAGGCTAACCCAACCTCCCAACTAACATCTTGTGTAGCTACCACTAGCCCATAATGCTCCACTATGAAAGGTGAAATAAAGGAGTCAGTGGCTCTAGAATCAAAAAGGATAGAAACACTACTACCTCTGATCATGCCTACAGCCTCAATGACTATGGCCTGGTGCTTAGCCTAGCAATTATCAACTATTGCAAAAACTCTATGTGCTCTACCCATGTCTCCTATAATAGGCTCAGAGGCTACCACTCTCTGACTACTAGCTGAATGGCCTATAGGACAATCCCTAGCTTTGTGCCCCATGACACCACATGTGTAGCATGGTCCTCTAGTCTATAGTTGTATACCCTGAGGCCTACACTATTGTTGTCCTCCTATAGTACTAGACCCATTGAATCCTCCTCTGGAAGCCTAGGACTATCCCCTTTGATCTTGTCAAGATCCCTGTGAGTGCCACTACTTGGGCTTAGAGCCCTACTGTCCCTAAGAAGATCTTTGTCTCTAGTTCTACTGAGACTATTGTGGCTACTACTACTGAGGTGTCCTAGATGATCCTGATGAGTTCTTCTAGTTTCCCTTCTAATGGGACTTCTAGAAACTAGAAGACTGAGATGTGGCATTCTGATTCTATGACCAATCTCGGGCATCACAAGATCTTCTATGGATCTCCTCAGCTACCATGGCTCTCTCCACTATATCATGTAGATCTCCTGTGAGTACCAACTACACTTTGTCAGCTATGGCATAGGTCAACCCCTTGATGAAGTGATTAACCTAGAGCTTCTCGTCCTTCATATAGTCCACATAAGGAAGGAGCTTGAGAAACTTGTTCTCATACTCGGCTACTGACATACCTCTTTGTTGTAGGTCATGAAACTCATCGATGTGACACTATCTAAAATTCTCTAACATATATTGGGCTCAAAATATTTCCACAGAAGATCTCCCATGTGAGGGTGTCCATGGTAAGGTGACACTTAACCTCCTCTTGCTTCCACCAAGTAGAAGCATTCCCTCTCAACATGTGTACTACAAAGCATGCCTTAAGGTTTCTCTCATAAGGATACAACCTAAAGCAATGCTTGAGGCTTAAAAGCCAAGCCTCTGCCTATGTCCCAGTAGTGGATCCCGAAAAGGGTGGTGGCTGTAATATGACAAGATCTCTGATCATGTCCCCTATGTCATGAGGTGCTCTTGGCAATACCATTGGTGATGGCTCTGGCCTATGCACCAACTCACCCTCATGAACTACATACTCTGCTACTTGTCTAGGAGGGGGACTCCTACTCCACTCCCAGTTCTCAGCTTGCTAGCCTCCCGGAGGTAATCTGTCCATGATAATACTAGCTAGATTCTACAAGGCATTAAGGATATCCTTATTGGGGTTAGGTGGCAGCAAAGGTGGATGCCTCCGCTAGTCACCTAGCCCCTTGACTACTTGATCATCTCCCCCTACTACCACATGTCCACCTCTAGGTATCCACCCACATCAATGAGTACTATGCGTGACTAGAGGCATCCTACACTTAGGAGAAAACAATGGTAAGTTTGGCAAACGTAATCGGTCTAAAGGTTCCTAGAGTAGAAACTATGCTCTGATACCAAAATGTAATGCCCAAAATAATCAGACAAAAACACAACTACAAATTTTTTTTAAAAACAAACTATAACATACACCTAGGTCAACAAGGTTGCACAAAAGCCCTTCAACGGGAAGCTTTGGAATTGTAAGCTCGCTTGGGCGGGTCACCCAATGAAACTTAAGGGGCCATGATGCAAGCGTTGGCATGCCTCCATCCCCTACACAATAGAAGTCATTAGGTGATGAGGAAGGATAAAGAAGTTTTAAAGGAAGTATCATATCCCTATGGTTTAGAGAAGTAGAAGGATATTACAGTCTAACCCTAGAAATTCTCAAGGTGCGATTTGATTCACTAAAAGATTAAATGTAAAGAAATAAACTTTCAATAATTATTCTTAGCTAATGCTCATTCAAACTAAGTTTTCTTCTCCCGATTAATATTCCTCAAGAATAACTTAATTTATTAATACTAAAGCTAAAATGTTGATTAATGTATTGAAATAACATTCCTAAAATCTACTCACAAATTTTGTGTATAAAATGAAATTAAATTTACTATGTGTTTTTTGTCAAATATAGTAATAATTTAAGTTAAAGTGCATTTTTAAAACCTTCCCATCTTATTAAATTCTCTGATGTTTTAAAAAATTACAAGAAAAAAAAACCCATCACTAAATTTCAAAATTAATGAAAATAATAAATCATTTAAGGATCAATAATAACTTTATACTATTAACCTTTTCTTCGATTGAAAAATTTACTAAGAATTATATCCATAACTTAAATTTAATTATCAATAACAAAATAAACATAATGATAAAACATAACAAAGGAAAGATAACCATATTTAATAAATTCAATTACTACTAACATAAGAAGCTTTACCATATACTAAAATAATTCTTTCATAAATAAATCATTAACTAATTGAAAACATTTCAATAGATTCAATTCCTCAATCTAAGCTCATTAAATAAAAATGGAAACAACTTATTCAATGAACAAGTTCCTAAGGAAAAACATAGCCACATAAATAAATTCATTAGATAAAAGTATGGACCCTCCAAACCCTAATTCAAAATTAGGGTTTGGGGCCTCATTTCAAACTTATACAACCCTAAAATCACTCATTATTTCCTTTCTTTTCTTTTGTGTGTGAGGTGCAGGTCTAGGACAAGATGAAGACATTGACTATACTATGTATCTCACTACTTGGAGAAGGCATAGCATAGTAAGAGATCTCTTAATCAATAAGAGGATCTTCTTCTATTAATCCAAGCAGACCATTCTGCTGATAATCATAGATGGATCAGATAGGTTTCGAAAGTATTATTTGCTTCCTTATGTTCACTAGATCAGTATCTCAGTACAGATGTAAAGATCTATTCCCACTTAGCATAATGTCGATTTAAGAGGCTTCCATGTAGAGATGTACTTATTTCTCTCCGTTTGTTTTTTTTTATATTTATTTCCATCATACAGATCCGTAAGAAGTAGATCTGCTGGCATGCCATTAAAAAGGCTATGTTGCCCATTGATAATTCTAGGTGAAATATAATTATTTTATTATGCTAAATAGTTTGTACATAGACCATATTGTTGGGCATTTTATACCCTTTTAGAAAAGTTGTATATCGATCTTATTTATTTTTATTATGCAAGATTAAATAATGGAAGAACATACTATAAATCTAGATTTTGGGTCTAAAGGATGGGATAAAATTTCATTTAAATCTTTTTTTTTATATGACTGCAATGTTTTAGGGTTTACCCCCAAACCACACGTTTATACTTGATGGCAGTGGCGATTAAAGTAGGGCGATGGTCTAATTCCGCTTTGGTGGCCCTACAATGCAGCACCACTGCAGTGCTACATTGCAACGCCACTGGTGGTGCTGCAATGTAGCATCCCCTACGGGTGTTGCATTACAGCACCACCATGGTACTGTCGTGCAGCGCCGTTGGTGCTTCTGTGGGGAGCAGAACCCATGTAAGGGAAGATGGAGATGGGTGGGGGTAGGGTTTTGTCCCTCCCCCAAATGCATTTTAATAAAAAAAAAAATTTAATATTTTTTTTAAAAAATAAGAGAAAACAAAAATTGGAATGCGATAAACTTAGCTTAATGTTATTTATTATATGCTATACGATATTTATCGTATAGCATATAATATATAATATCATATTTTATATTATTTTTGTTTCATTGTTATATGTATAGTGACTAATATTATAATATATATATTATGTACTATACATTATCCTATGTGTAGTATATAATATATATTATTTTATAATTCTATAGAATATTATAAGGTGACATATTGTTATTATTTTAAGCCCTATTTGATATGTACAGTTTAACTTTATATATATTATATTACACACATTTATATGTATAATATAATATAATATATATATATATATATATATATATATATATATATATATATATATATATATATAATTTATATGCATACAAATATTTAATTTCCAGATTATAACATATTTGTAGAACAAAATTCTAAGGATTAAATTAGGAAATAATAAACAATATAGACATATAATATATGTTACAAGATAAAATAATTAATTTCCTGATCCAATTCTTTAGTGCATACCTATACAGCAATTTTCTTTTACAACAGTTTAAGTGATTTTTTTTTTTGTTTATTGTTCATACATTAATAAACTATGTTATATTCTTAAATTTGAATGTATATTATATTCATTTCAACATATACTCTAAATCAAAGGATAGGTAATAAAATAGTACTTACAGAATTAACAGAAATAATAACAGTACTAACAATAGTAATCCTTTGTCTTAATTTAAAAGAAACATTTCATAATTGTAAAAGAAATTTTTTCTTTTAAATTAGCTATCAAGATTGGACTAAACCATTTTCTGTACATAACATAGAATTGAATTTAAATTATAATTAATAGTTGCAAGGACTAAAAAAAAGAAGATATTATTTTAAAGCAATTACATTTACTAAGGCACTTATAGAGAACTAAAAATAACCAGTCTAACCTTCTAGCTCACAAATATTACAATTTATTTGAACATGAAGAAAAAATGTATAGAGAAAAACTCCCTCAACCAATTACACATTATAATAGTCTTAAGGAAATTTCAACTCTATCTTCAACCTTCAACTTGGACTGCTTCTTCAAGCCAAGAACAAAAACCTGCAACACAAGACCTTCTTCACATGGCCATGAAGGCTCACCTCCTAGCCTAGGCCATTACATGGCCAACCCCAAGCTTGGGGAAACAAGAATAGGATAGGATACACTCAAGCAACACAAAACATAAACATTTAACATAAATTAGGAACACAAATTTTCACAATAAACTCCCTTCCCAAGCTTGCACAAAAGATTCTTACATAGAATCCATACAATGGGTGAAGGTGGAATCTTCCTTATGGAGTCACCTAACTTATAATAAACAACATATGTAGCATGTATTACTAGCCTTCACAAGGCCCTTCTAACCCAAATAGCTCAAATCCATGAGCAACAACAACTCCCTTATGGCCCCCAAACACCTTTATGACCCCCAAACAACATAAGAAGGTTCTCATGGTTGCCCATACAACCATGCACTCATACAAAAGGAAAACTTAGGCCCTTCACCCCAATTTCTCCTCTAATCCTCCCAAGGATGAGGAGTGAACTTGCACACCCATAAAATGAACAATTTCAAGAAAACAACAAGATTGAAACAAAAGCTCAAAAATGAAACAACAATAAAAGGTTTACACATTACAAATAGATTACAATTTTTTTCACATAATACAATCCTTTCAAGCATGTTCAAATAAAAACAAGATTAGAAGACCACCAACCTCCTTCAAAGACAAGGCTGAAATTGAGAGTTGAAGATGAGTTTTCTTTGTCACCAAGCTTGCTATTCTCAAATCTACTAGGCAAAGACTCTCTAGATCTCCTCTTACTTCCTCTCCAACTAGAATAACCAAGAATGAACTAGTGTCCATGCTTTCTAAATCTTTTTCCCTAAAGTCTTTTCCCCGAAAAACATTCTTCTCTCCACACCCTTCCCAAAACTATTAGGTTTCTAGATCAAAGACAAAATGACACTTGCCCCTCTCTAAGGTTTGGGATGAATTTCCACATATGAAAACAAGAGATATCTTAGGGAACATTTCTATTTTCGTGCATCTCAAAAATAGCACATTAGGAGAGGCATATAGGTGGCCTAGGAAAGTGAAAATAGAAGAATTAAGCCCCCCAACCCAAGTACTAACCTTGAGGCACTAAAATGTAGCCTAAAACTCACCCTAGGACTTCACAAAACTTCTTAAAATTCTCAATTAATCATGCATCCGAAAATAGAGTTTTGGTTTCAACAATTCTTGGTTCCTTAAACCACCTACCTAGCTTAAGAATGCTCAAGACTAACTAAGGAGAAGGTGGAGTCCATACTCCACTCAACATGCCACTTCATCAACAAGGTGTCAAGTGACACCTCACTAAAACACACATCACAATCACATGTGGCATGCCTAGTGTGCAAAAACATTGATACATTTACACAAAGATAAGAATTTACTTACAACATATATTACAAACATTTTTAACCATATACACATAGACATCACTTTTATGAAAGAAATCATGATATGACAAGGTCATACTCTTCTAGAGTCAACCTTGGTTCTCAAATGATTTCACTTAGATCCTATCTTGTTTCCCTAACTTACAACCATGGCCATGTCCCTGCATGCTCAAATGCTATGTGAGTACATTATAAAATTTTGCATCAATAATCATTTCAAAAATAAATTAATAAGATCTAAACTAGACAAATACATATATATCTACATCATAAACATTACATATTCCACATAAGCATGTAATCCTAAAATTATCATAGAACCATGATTCCATAAATGATCATAATACTAACAGATAACATAGCAAATGCAGAATTTGTATATCATAGATAATTATGGTATCAAAATGAGCATATAAAAAAAGTAGGACTACCATGATCATCATAAAAATCTATAACAAGCAAGTCATAAGTTCCAAATGATAGATAACCAAAATAGATCAAATGTCTATACTCAAGGTATCATCCTAATGAATGAAATGTCAAAATGAAAGTCAAACTAGGATGGGTCGGGATAGGACCTCACAAAGGCTTGGTCTGAATCCTTTCTTAGGAGGTGCTTGAATGTTTTTCTAGCTCCTTAATGCTCATGAGGATGGATGACTAGTGCTAGCTTCTTTCTTCCTCTTGATTATAGGCTTATACTCTAGAGGAGTGGTAAGATCAATAGTATCTATGGGTGCGGAAGGAGTATTATCTTCTTTACTCTTCTGACTGTCATCTGATTCAGTTTTCATCTTCTTCAACTTAGGATCTTCCCATTCTTCCCCTATTGCTGCACCTTTCAATTCTAGGGAAATCTTTTCATCCCTTTCTTTATCAAGGTCTTCTTGAGACACACCATGTATTCTCAAGATCTCAGAAGTGACCTTTGCAACCTTTCTTTTAGTTGCTGCATTGTTAGGTTTTGCATCAACTTCTCTAGTCTTTTCCTCATAGGTTCCCCACCTAGGTTCATTAGGATCTTTGGGGGCTAACAAAAATACCTGTTCATAAGCTTCAAGAACTTGTTCCTCTACCTCATACCCAAGTGGATGAATCCACTTAGTTCTAGGCTCAACAACTTCCATACATGTAGTATTAGTCTCCACCATAAAGCATATTGAATCCTTATACTTCTCTATAATGCTTTTTGGAATCCTATACCTCATCTACATCTTAGCCCTAAAAGTCTTCAATTCCAATGTGACATAGTCTTTTAGTGTGCTTTCTATGGATGCTTTGTTTGATATTTGAGGCATTGTTGGAATGGTCTTGTCCAAATACAAATCTGAAACTCTTCCAACTATATGAAGGTACATATAGATGATTAGGGACCCAAACTTGAATATCTTTGTTTTTTCATGTTTGATAGCTTTGATGTTATCTATCAACTATGCATGCAAGATCTCACACAAGTTGAATTCTCCATCTTTTACTAGTGTGATGGCATCTAGAATAGTGCCTGCAAACACACTATTCACCTTGCTAGTGTGATGAAATTTGTAACCCAGTATCATTGACATCAATTTGATGTCTGCTTTCTCAATCAACTCAATAATCATGTCACGCCTATCGCTCCTTGACTTACATACTTGTTCAACCATCTTTCTGACATCCTTGCCCATAGAAAGGACAACACCTATTCTAGAAAGGCATATCATCTCACGAATTAAGTCATTTGTGATTCTAACTAGAACATCTCCAATCCAAAATAGATCATCATGGATTCTTCTCAATAAGATCTTTATCCATTCTATCTCATAGAATTCATATGCCCTAGCATACTCAATAATAGGGTGATCATTCCATCTGGCATATTCATCCATGAATGTTTTATCCTATTTCAACATGGTAGCCATGTGTGCCCTTCACCTATCTAGTCCAACAAGTTCTTTCTTATAGTAGATGTAAGCCCTTATGTCTTCCACATGCATGATGCCCATAGGCATGTGAGAGAAAGCTCCATCTAAATCATATAGGGTAGATTTAAATGGGTGCCTCTTGAAAACATATCTTTTCTTCTTAGTGACATCATAAAAAATGGGAGTGGACATGAATTACTTGTTAATCTCTTTCCAACTGAACTTAGAGATAATCCGATGGCTTCCAAATCGGCACAATGAGCTAGGGTTCTACAACTGATCAAATGCACTGATAACTGCAGAAAATCTCTGATAGATCAATCACCAAGACTTCACAACAACTTCCAAGGCTCCTTCTACTCTCTATCACTCTAAATTTGAATGCAATGAGAAATCAAATAACTTATGTGTACTTTAAAAATAAAAAATCCATCATTAATGCATGTTGCGTAAACTAGGCTATCACTTCAAAATTTGCAACTCAAGTTCTGCTAACATTCAACATGTATGCTCTTGCATGAAGGTACCTATACACTCCAAAAGCTTAAGTCCAAAGGTGCATACTCTAAGGATGAGTATACTAGCCACACAGGGGTCTAGAGCTAAATTAGCTCCCCTTATGACCCTGAGGGCCATTCATGCAGATGTAGAGGGTGCATCCACTGGCAATGCATCCAATACATTCTCATTAGACTTGTCCTTCTTTTTATCTGAACAAATCAAGCTCACATCCTGTGAAGCTTTCACAAAATTGACTTCTCCTTTAAGATCCAAAACTGGTCTTCGATATTTTTAGGGCTTTCCTGACCTTGCATCCTTGATCTACAGAACTTTGAGATATGTCCAGCCTTGTTAGAGGAGTGAAAAATGACTAGAGGTCTTATATTTCTTGACACATTGACATGAGTCACCATTCTACATTACTTTTCTGTGTGACCATTATAGTTGTATATCTGGCATGTAACATTCTGAGTACTTCTTACATTTGTCTGGTTCTGATTTCTCTGATCTTGCTAAATTCTATTCTTCTTAGTAGTCTTGAAATTCTTAGCTCTATGACCAAACTTGTTACATGAATAACAGTAACCATTAAAAGGCTTTACCTCTGTACAGTTCCTCACAATGTGTCCATGCTTGGTACAAGCAAAACAGGTGCATTCTACTTGCTTGCACTCATTCTTAGGTGGTCCACTATTATCTTTGGTTTGATCTTCAGTCTTTTTAGCATCAGTAGAGTCTATTTGTGAATCCTTTCTTTCTCACATATTGTCAATCTAATTTTGTGCTTCATTGTATCCAATACAGCTGGTGTCTCCTTTGGCTCTTCTTGCATACAACTAAGATTCTACCAAATCAGCACTGGTGTGTAATTTTTCAATATGATTCTTTGCTTCTTTCAATTCAGACTCCAAGCTTTCTTTTCTATTTCTTAGCTCCAAGATTTCCATGTTTTCTTTCCTTAGTTCTTCATTTAGCTGAAGGTTCTCTTTGATTTGTTAATCATAGACTGCCTGATTATTAGTCAGCTTATCATCAACCTCTTCAAGTTTTTCTTTTAAGGATTTGTTTTCTTCATTGAGCTTCTTTACCATTGTCCCTAGATCAATGGTAGAGCATTCTTTCAAATCTTTCCTTAGCTTCTTGATGACTAACTAAGCACCATTGAGTTTATCCTTTAGTTCTTCAGATTCTCTTTCTGACTTGTCTAGATCTTCAAGAGCAACTTCAAGATTTATTTTCAGATGTTTCATTTCAGCTTTGTCCATGATCTCCTCAAGTGGTTAAACTTCTATGCTAAGGACCAGAGCTCTAATACCAATTGTTAGGAATGGGAACACTGAGAGGGGGGGGGGGGGGGGGGGTGAATCAATGTTCACTGTATTTTAACTTTTCCCTTTATTCAACACATGACACAACTATGGTTATGGGGAAATCAACATGAAACATGAAACATGAAATGCTTAAGTACTAAAATCAACATAAAATATGAAATCAACACATGACACCAATATGGTTATGGGGAGACCCAAATAGGTAAAAACCCCAATGGTACTTGATGCACACTAATATTCTGCACTAGTGTTTTGTGATCCTTGTTAGAAGATCCTTTACCCTATTAGGAGTAGCTTTACAATTCTTTAAGTTGTTGGCAATTTGGCTGAGTTGAGTACATAGATGTTTTCATTATGGCAACATATGATCCACATGAAAATTGCAAAGGTCAGAGAACAAGTATAGCAGAGCGCATTGCAAATTTGTCTAAGTGTGAGACAACATTTTCCTTAGTGTACTCGAGGATAGTTTTTGTTTTTGACATTGATTGGAGTAAGTTCAGTGCTTGCACACTTGAACATAGACTCTATGATGTCTAATGATGACCCATCTCAGAGTGCAAGTCAATAGGTCATGTACAAAATTAGTTATGATAGTTTTACCGAAGACAGTGTTCAGTCGATAGGACAGTTTTGAAGACAGAATTGGTAAAGAGTTAAGGGATTATTTTGTTTATCAAAATAATTTCTTAACAATATAAAGGGATGACATCCTAGATGTTAACCCTTAGATAAAGATATATGGAAGCCGACCATGTAAATTTATTAGCCTTAATAACTTGTATATATGTAATTGTAATTGCAAGAAGAAGAAGAGATATGTGGTAATGTTGTAATGATATGATGCGAATGTAAGAGTAGTGAAAAGATATTGATGCAAGTAGCATAAGGTTATGTACCTTAATAAATTTTGTAATCAGTATACATTGTACATTACTTGTTTGGGCAGTGGGCTCATCTGGTAATCAGATTTTGTATCGACAACTCTTAACAGGGTTGAGGCTTCTAACAAGGCCTATAGTCCCTTAATCAGGACTGATACACTATATGCTTGTAATAAACTCCTAACAGGGTCAATATCCCTAACAAGATAATTTTGATTAGTGGATCTTTGTGGGTACCATCCCCACTGGGGTTTTCCCCTGGCCAGGGTTTCCTCAAGAACATATCATGTGTTATGAGTTCTTTAGTTTTATTGTTATGCATGTTGTTTAGCTTCTTATGTTATGCATGTGTAAAGGTAATTTGTTATATCCATAATTGGGCAAAGGATAAAGATTGTAGAATACTGATTCACCCCCCCTCTTAGTATTCCCTATTTCTAACAATTGGTATCAGAGCTTAGTTACTCGAAAAAGTATCATTCAAGGAAAGCCTAGCAGCTTGAGTAAGATCTCTATGGATATGGATCAACTACAAAGGAATCTTGAAGAAGCTCTTGAATATAATGATATGCTTACTGATGAAAGAGACACTCTGAAAGGAAAATATGATGATGCAAAGAACCTCATTGAGAAATTAAAAAAGAAGTTGGAAGATTTGAAATTTGAAAAGGAATCTGAAATTCTTATTGAAGATTGTGATGACAATTTAGAAAAATAAAATGTGATCCTTAAGCATGAACTGAAGATAGCAAAATTGAAATTAAGTTTGAAAGATGGAAATAGCAAGAATGAAGAAAATCTAAGATCTGAAAATGAAAATTTGAAGATTGAAAATGAAGAATTGAAATCTGAACTTGGCAATGTAATATCTGAACTTGAGAAAGTCAATTTGCAGTATGCTAAACTTGAGAAATACAACAAGATTGTGAAAGGCAAACTCACTCAATCCAAACAACAACTTGAGAGGCTATATTCAAATAGTGAGAAGATTGATGAACAAGTATCATTTGGGAAACCATCTTATGATAAGACTGGACTTGGATTTAACATATTCAGAACAAATGTTGAGAACAAGGAACCAGATCTGAAAATATCTGAAAGTCTAGATGAGGAGAAGTCTGATGAGATCAACAAATTAGAAGAATCACCTAAAGGAGAAGAACCACCTAAGCAAGAAGAATCACCCAAAGGCATACAAAGAGAATTCAAAGGTAGATGTTTTGGTTGTAACACTATTGGTCATATGAAGAGAGATTGCATAGGTAAGCAATTTAAACCTCTTAATGGTTATTGTTATAATTGTCATGGTTTTGGACATAGAGCTATTGAATGTAGAAAACCTAAAGTTATTGAAAAAAATTATGGTAGTAGAATGTTTAGGAATACTAAAAATGCAGATAAGAGACCTACTAAAGATATGAATAGAAGAAATGGAGTAGTATGTTATAGATGCAACAAGGTTGGACACATTGCTAGAAACTGCAGATCACAAATCAATCAACAAGGACCAAGATATGGAAACAATGGAACCATTTGTCAAATATGCAACAAGATTGGACATACAACAAGATTTTGCAGAATGAACAATGGATTTTTTTATCCTAACCCTAACCCTAGAAATGATGAAAGAAGAAATGAAGATGCAAGAAATAGTCAGAAAGGTTGTTGTAGTAATGCAGATGAAGTGAAGTTTGTTAAACGCACAGATCAAGGAGACATATTCAACATTAAAGGTAATAAAAAAGGTGAATTATCAAGTGGTAAGGATGAATCCTTACCTGACCTATCTGGAAGCACTTGATTTATGAAAATTATAGTAGATTAGGAACTTAGAATTAGTGTAGAGGTAGATTTATGATGAATTAAGTCTTGCATAGTTAATGTAAGGTAGTTTATGATGTATTGATGCTATGGTTAAGAGTGCAAAAGAAAATATTATGTTTTACAAGATCGCAAGAAGTTTTAAGTTTTTGCAAGTTAACAGAAATAACTTTTTGGAAAGAAGCGGAAAAAGAATTGAATGCGATGTCAGACCTAAGTGAGATTGAAGTAATAAAAGGTTATGATCGATGTTATTTGATTATGAAAGTGAGTTGAAGTGTTTAGGAGAGCAAAGAGTAGTGACTGGAAGCATTTTGCAATGATTTGGTGAAAGATTTGAGCACTAAATCTACACAAGCCCTAGAATCACGAATTCGAGGTATTTTACTTGGCAAATCTTTGAATCGGTATAAAGAACTAGAAGAAATCATGGATGTATCTTTAATTCATAATGTCAAAGACAAAAATAGACCTAGAATGAAGAGGGAACCAGTAGAACCCTTGGAAGAAGATAACCCTAGTTTAGCATTATCATTCATACCAGACGGAGTTTTGCATTTGGAGAATGTGAGAAGTTATCTTGGATGCAAGCTAGAAACCATCAATGATAGTGATTTTACCAATGAATATCAGAAGATTTACAATTAGGATATGACATTGAAACAAGGATATGAACATTTGAAAGAAAATGAGATTGTTAAGTATGCATTGCAGTATGAATTTGAAAATGAAGAATACACTAAGATTATTTTGAGTAGAATTCACAATGGAAAGTTTTGGCTAGAGGATAGAGTGATAGACATTACAGCTGACTTGATTCATGAAGTCACTGGACTATCTAAAACTAGTGCTATTCCTTTAAATTAAAATAATATGAGGAAAAAAGTCATGGAAAACACATAATCAACCTATAATGGTAGAGGAATTGTGATTAGAAGGATCAAACAACATGATGTTAGATATTTATGCAAGTACCTAACAACTAAGTTTTGTGCAAATTCTAGAGAAGATGACATGGCAGCTGGAATGGTAGACATAGCCTACTTAATGTGTATTGACAAGGTGCTAGTTGATATGTGTGAAATTCTAAGAATACAATTGTTTGAAAACTTAGAGAAGATTAAGAAAACTAAGTATGCACAATTTAGATTTTCATCCTTAATCACATACATGTTTTTCCACCTATTGAGAAGATTTTTGTACACCATTGCAAATGATTAGAATGATGGTCAATATACTATGGAAAGGATAAATAAAGTATATATGAAACATGTTATTGACAAAGTGAATGAGAGTGCTATGTTATTGATGAAGAAATTTTAGAAATTGGTAATCAGCAAATCAAGGATTCCATAGTCTATTGTGGAGAAATATAAAGATGATATATGTTTTATGGTTGACACTAACTTTACCTATATTGAAGCAGTGGAGCCTAGAATTGAGTTCATAGACCCTCTTGGCTATGAGATATTTGAGATAGAAATAGAAGAATATGTTGGTAGGTTACTTAAGTGTAAGTTGGACACTCAGTGAAAAAGGTTTGGAAATTTTGAAGAGAATTTCAACTCTGCAAAAGCTATAATTGAGGAGAAGCGGTCTAAGAAGAGAGTTGACAAAACCATAAACAAAATATTGAAAGATTCAGAATTGACACAACATGAGTTTGAGATAGCAAAGAACACAGCAGCAGCAATCAAAATGAGTGAATAGAAAGAAGTTTTGTCTACCCCACCAATTATAGTACAGTTGAAAGAACCTCAAGTCAAGGTGAAAGTAGAGGAACTAGAGATGGAACAAGAAACAAGAAGACCTACTAGGTCTACCTCCTCCACTCCTAGCAAGAGAATGAAAGAAATTGCTACTGGACCTGGTAAGAGGGAGAAAGTTTTGGTGCCACCAGTTCCTAGGAAAGTTGCAATAACTAAAGATGATGACACTACTTTGGTTAAGAAGAAAGCTTGGAAACCTAAAGTTGAAAAGCTTAATGAGCAGATTATTGAAAATGGAGACTTTACCAGAATGAATAAGTACTACAGTCTTTATGATTATTCAAATAGACTTAACTTGGAGAATGCAATTGTAAAGCACATGGTTTTTGCAAATAAGAATTTTGACACTATTTAGGGTCAGATACCTGATGACTTGTATAACAAACTTGTAAATAGAAAGAAGAGAGCACAAGAAGAAGACACTTCTATCAGAGAGAATCTAGTAAGAAAGCTTTGTGATGTGAGAGATGATGCACACCTGAAGAAGATATTGAAAGCCTTAAGAAACCACCTAAGAACCAAAAGGAGAACCATTCTAATTATGGGAGGCAGATATGAAGAAGTTAATTTTGATACAAAGTAGGCAATAATCAAGGTTATGGCAAAAATTGTTGGAGAACCATCAACTACAGTAGATCAAGCAGGTGAAGCAGAACAAGAGGATATTTCTTTTCCTCCAGCTATTAGCATTGAAGATGAATCAATGAATGTAGAAGGTACAAAGGTCACCTTGGATACTAATGACAATGTATTCAAGAATTTAGGAAACATTTTTGACAATTCGACTCTTGATGAACCTAATACAAAAGCAGAGCAGACACAAACCTATTGAAGAACCCAAAGCAACAGAGATTCAAGCACCTATTCCTATCAAAGAAGACATCAGTCTTACTCCCGAGACTAGAAAGAAGAAGGAAATTAGATCTTTATTTGAAGATATAGGAAAAGAAGATGATGATGATCAGTTGGAACTATCACTTCTTTGAATAAGATTATTGGCAAGAACAAGAAAGTGAATAATCTTGAAGGGAGTCTGAAAGAACTAATTGAGAAGTTACAAAACATTTTAACTACACAAATTATAGAGGCACACCCTTTGGAGAAAGCTAAGAAGGTAATGAGCACTTTTGATGATGAATTCACTAATCTATCTGATATTGCAAAAGTGATAGCTCAAGTAGCCTATGAAGCTGAAATGCTTTTGAATATTAGTCAAAATATCAGGAATGATATTAATAGTCTTGATATCTATATCAAGGACTTTAGAAAGCACTTGGGAATAGGAAAATCTTTGTACATACAGTGTACAAAATTAGAGACCTTAACAGTAGAAGAAGATCAGAAGATAAAGTTGAAAGAAGCAGAAATTTAGAATTAATGTAACCTTCTTTCTAGCCCTAATGTGAAGGTATTAGATATTGAGAAGAAAGTTAGGAAGCTTTATGATGAAATTAGAGTTTTGCAAGATGAAAGGAACAAAAAAATGAGAAGATTTACTCTTTGGAGAGAGCACACTTCTATGAAGTTATGTGTAATTGAAGAATAGTTGGAAGAATATCTTTCAGCAAAGGCATCTTTTTAGAAGTTTAACTTTGAAAACCTTCAAGCATGTCAAATAGCAACTTATGGACTGAGCACTTTACTCAATGTGGTAGATTCCATTAAGAAATCATGGGAGAAGGAGATAGAAGCAATGAAAGTTGATTTTGCAAATTG
Organism: Chamaecyparis obtusa; assembly: GCA_027943335.1. NCBI lineage: Eukaryota > Viridiplantae > Streptophyta > Pinopsida > Cupressales > Cupressaceae > Chamaecyparis > Chamaecyparis obtusa. The sequence continues at coordinate 188,057 of BSBK01005772.1, forward strand.
TGTTGCAAGCCTACCAGCTTTGCAATAAGGAACTAAGGTATAATCTTTTTGTGACACAATTTTGCAGCCCTCCCTACTTTATTTTGTCATTGTTGTCAAAGGGGGAGAGATATAGAGCAAAAAATTGTTGTATATGATATGGATTGATACTCTTAGGGGGAGTATTGTATTAGAAATTATATTTTGAGGAGTTATAAGGATAGTATATGTATATGTTATACTATGGCCACAATTTTGAGATAATTTTGAGATTTTGACTTGTACACTTAGCCAATTTTCTCATATGTTGCCACCAATGACAAAGGGGGAGATTATTGGAAATTTGGCTGAGCTTAGTACGTAGATGTTGTCATTATGGAAACATATGATCCACATAAAGAGCACAAAGGTCAGAGAGAAAGTATAGAAGAGTGCATTGCAAATTTGTCTAAGTGTGAGACAACATTTTCACCAGTGTACCCGAGGATAGTTTTTGTTTGTGACATTAAATAGAGTAAGTTCAATGATTTTTCACTTGAACATAGACTCTATGATGTCTAATGATGACCCATATTAGATTGCAAGTCAATATGGCATGTACGGAATTAGTTATGACAGTTTTACCGAAGACAATGTTAAGCCGATAGGATAGTTTTGAAGACAAAATTGGTAAAGAGTTAAGGGATTTTTTTTTTATCAAAATAATGTCTTAACAATATAAAGGGATGACATCCTAGATGTTAACCCTTAGATAAAGATATATGGAAGCTGACCATGTAAAGTTATTAGCCTTAATAACTTGTATATATGTAATTGTAATTGTAAGAAGAAGAAGAGATATGTGGTAATATAGTAATGATATGATGCAAATGTAAGAGTAGTGAAAAGATATTGATGTAAGTAGCATAAGGTTATGTACCTTAATCCATTTTGTAATCAGTATACATTGTACATTACTTGTTTGGGTAGTGGGCTCATCTAGTAATCAGATTTTTTATTGACAACTCCTAACAGGGTTGAGGCTTCTAACAAGGCTTATAGTCCCTTAATCAGGATTGATACACTATATTCTTGTAATAGACTCCTAACAGGGTCAATATCCCTAACAGGATACTTTTGATTAGTGGATCTTTGTGGGTACCATCCCCACTAGGGTTTTCCCTTGGCCAGGGTTTCCTCAAGAACATATCATGTGTTATGAGTTGTTTAGTTTTATTGCTATGCATGTTGTTTAGCTTCTTATGTTATGCATGTGTAAAGATAATCTATTATATCCATAATTGGGAAAAAGATAAAGATTTTAGAATACTGATTCACCCCCCCTCTCAGTATTCCCTATTTCTAACATAAGTACGGTAGACCTTGTTAAGGGTTAGACCCTGTTAGGAGTATTTTACAATGATCCCTATTAGGGGAGTGGACTCACTTTCCTAGAGCTCACTGCTCAAATGGTGAAGGCTACAACCTTTTGATTTTAAATACACACTATATCTGCTAGTGAACTGTCACTTTGACACTATTTTTCTAATCAGTTCCTTTGGTGCGCTAATGCTTTGACCTCTATCAAAGCTCTAATACATCTTATGCTATCTCCGCATGCCTCTTCTCTTCTTATCACAACTCTATTACAACTTCCATGCTGAATACAATGGGCGCACCTTATATTTATGCGCTTATACAAAATACATAATTAGGTCAGCCCTATAACTAATTACAAACAATGCTTCCAAATGAATTGGCTTAAGCATGCTTACAATTATACATATAAACATGTTGGCAACCTAAATACAATAGGCACATGGACTTTACAATATTACATTACAATCACAAATCAAAATGCTAATTGTCATCTCCATGCTATGTTCTCTACTGGCACACACTGGCTGTGCAACTTCAATTGACTATAACTTTCACATCTTTGCAAATCTACTTATGCAATCATAGACTAAGTAAGAATATAGTCTAACAAGATTAAATTCTAGGGTGCATACCATCATTCATCTGTACACATGTTCGCTGATGCTCTGAGCTACAGGAACTCTATACATTGTCCAGTCTTCAACACTTAACTGAGTTCTGATGTTTACATGAAGTGTGCTGACTCCAAACTGCTATATGACTTTTTTTCCATAATGACAACACTATATCTAGTCATATAATTCATTATAGGTAACTTTCTAACAATAACAGTAAAGGTTCCATTGATGGAAATGATGAGGATAGTTGAGTATAAAGAGAAGGCCCTTACTTGGATAAATGGTGTTCTTGCTACAAATCTCCAAAGACCAATGAGTACTAAAATAAAAGATAAATCTCCCAATAGAGGGAAAGATATAGAAGAAATAGTTTCAAAGATACCCACAATTTATTTAGATACAAATTTTGTACATACTTCTTTGGGAACTATTGATCCTTTCTTCCTGACCCTGGTTATAAATGGGAAGATGTTAAAAAATTGCATGATTGATTCAAGAGCATCTAATACGGTTAGGCCTATTGAGATCATGAGGTAAATGGGATTATAGGTTGACACCCCTCATGGAAGATGCCACCATGGATTCTAGAGAGGTATTAGTTATTGGAACAATTAAGGCCTTTCCCTATAAGCTTGCTGCTTATCTTGGCAAATAGTTGACCATGAGTGTCCTAGTTGTTGATATACCTCCCCAATATGGAATGTTTCTATCAAGTAAATGGAGTGCAAAAATGGGAGGCAGTATCCAATATTGCTGGTGAAAATGTCAAAGTATCTAGGGAAGTTAGAACTCCTCATATGATTAAGGACGAGACTAAAGATGAAAATATGAACTGTTTCCTAGATACTGATATAAATTCTTTCCAAGTATAGTACAGAGAGATCAAAGATGGAAATGAGCCTTTATTTTTCTCTGAGGAAAAAAAAATTCATAAACTAGGATTGTCTTTGGACTATGTATTTTGATTGTGCAAGTTCTAAGGAAGGATCTGGTGTAGAGGTATTGTTAATCTCCCCCACTAATAAAAATTTTAAGTTCTCTTTCACTTTGCTATTCACTTGTACAAACAATACTGTAGAATATGAGGCTTTGTTGATAGGATTAATATTAGCATCAAAACATAAGATCAAAAGCCTTAGAGTAATTGGAGATTCGGAATTGGTTGTGTCTCAGGTAAGATCCAAATATGCATCAAAAAATAAAAGACTAAAGCAATACATAAATGTTGTTTGGGATGAGGTAGAACATTTTGATGCTTTTGGTATTGACTGGATGGACAAGGACCACAATAGGATGGATGATTTATTGGCTAATATTTCTTTAAGGCTAGAGAACATTACTTTTGTTGGGATGATGCAAGAGAGGGTGAGGAGGGGCCAACAATGGCATGCCGTAACCTAATCCACCTTTCTCAACAACACACGTAAGAAAAAACACACAAAAGTGAGAGAGAGAGAATGCATAAACTTTCATATATTATCTTCAAATTGATTCATACATACCGGGCTATAAGGCCTTCCCAATTTCAGCTAGAAATTATAATTAAGTACAAAAGTCCTCAAACATGTGAGGATCTACAGATAATCTCTAATCTTCTACCTTCTGTCTTCTTTACAAAAACTGATTCCCTAAACTCTAACCAAACAACTACATTTATACAAGAGGCTATCAAACTAAGTCAGCCTTCAGATCTATAATTAACAGGAGGAATGGTCAGATCTGGGACCACACGCTTCCTAATGATGAATACCACCATTAAATATGTGACCCAAATTAAATGCACAAGTTGGCCTCAACAGGAACTCAAAATAAACAACTCGATAAGAAAGGAAACCAAGTGCTAGATAAGCTTCACCAAGCACCTGGGAAATTTATCAAGCATAGAAGAGATAAACAACCAACACCGATGAACAAAGGAAACTTAGCAACACTGAACCAACTCAGTCAAAGCAGGAACCAAGCAACACAAAAAAACTCAAATATGTTTTTGGTGACATAGGATTGCCAAGGACCCGAGATTCTCCTACATCAGACATCTAGAGTTATTTGAAATGATTCTTTGAGTTATGAAATGGGTATGATCTGAGCTACATCCAACTTAGACTATGAAATCCATGAACTATCTTCAATCGGTCTATTCTTCCACTTTACTAGATATTCTATATACTATTTTCCTCTTGTACTTCTGCCAAATCTCTTTTCCAAAATATTCTCAACTTCTTCATTCTATTTCTTAGGATAATCCATCGGTACTACCATGTCTTCTTCAGGTTCATGAAATTCATAGAAATCAACAATGTTGAATATCGGTGATATATCCATGTCATCAGGTAACTCAACTTCATATGCATTTCCACTGTCAAATTTTCTCAAAATCTTGCAAGGTCCAAACTTCTTCATCTTCAGTTTCCCATATGTTCCAATAGGAAATCTTCCTTTCTTTAAATGAACCATCACTTCATCACCAACATCAAAAGTCTTATGTCTTCTTGATTTATCAGCTCTATCTTTGTATTTCTGATTATTCTTTTCTAGTTTAAGCTTCACATATTCATACAATGTCTTCATATACTCAACAAATTTTACTCCCTCAGCACTTATCTTTCTTTCATCATCAATGTCTCTCAAATTTGATATACCTCTCGGTTGTATTCCATTTACAATCTCAAAACGTGTTTTTCCAGTACTCCTATTCACTGAATTATTGTATGCAAAATCTGCTTGTGCCAACACAAAATCCCAATTACTCGATGTGTCTCCAACTAAACATCTCAAAAGATTACCTAAGCTTCTATTCACAACTTTTGTCTATCCATTGGTTTGTGGGTGAAATGTAGAACTATATTTCAACTCAGTGCCCAACTTTCTCCAAAGAGTCTTCCAAAAGTATCCAACAAATTTATTGTCTTGGTCAGAGATAATACTCCTCGATAATCCATGCAATCTGACAATTTCCTTAAAGAAAAGATCTATTACATGTACTACATCTGATGCCTTTCTACAAGGTATAAAATGTACCATTTTAGAAAATCTATCCACAACAACAAATATAGAATCATTACCTCTTACTCTATTCGGTAAGCCAAGAACAAAATCCATATTGATGTTAATCCAAGGTTTCTCAGGTACAAAAATTGGTGTATACAATTAAGTATTCTGACTAACTCCTTTTGCAACTTGACAAACTCCACAACTTTTTACAAATTTCTGAACATCTTTATACAACTATGGCCAAAAGTATTTATCCTTAAGAAAATTCAATGTCTTATCAACACCAAAATTTCCAACCAAACCACTACTATGTTTCTCTTTTATCAAATTAGTTATCATTGATCCTCTCGGTATACACAACTGAATACCTTTAAACAAAATATCTCCTTGCATAAAATATTCATCCCATTTACTACTCTATTGATCTTGAATAGGTGCTCTGCACTTTCTCCACGGCTCAGAAAATCAGGATCAAATTCATAAGAATATCTCATATCATCAAAGCCTAGAATTCCAATTTTCATCTCAGTCATCAAAGATCTTCTACTCAATGCATCATCAACTCGGTTGGTGAATCCACTCTTATGCTTTATCACAAATGTATAACTCTGCAAATAATCAACCCATTTTATATGTCTCTGATTCAACTTATTCTGACTACCCAAATAATGTAAAGTTTTATGATCGGTATACAACACAAATTCACTTAGTATCAAATAATGTCTCCATTTCTTCAGTGCTTGAACAATAGCATAGAATTCTTGATCATACATAGAATATTTCCTTTTTGCATCATTCAACTTTTCACTAAAGAAAGCAACATGTTTACCTTCTTGACTCAACATAGCTCCAATTGCACTTCCACTTGCATCACATTCCACTTGAAATACCTTATTGAAATCAGGCAATGCCAAAACCTACAATTTAGCAACCTTTTGCTTCAAAGTCTCAAAAATTTTATCAGCTTTATGTGTCCACTTGAATTCCCTTTTGTCTCCTCTCATAGTCTCAGTCATAGCATTACAAATTGAACTAAAATTTCTAATGAACTTTTGGTATGAAATGATCTTACCTCACTAGAATTCATAGGTGTAGGCCAATTCAAAATATATTCAACCTTTTCAAGATCCATTTTCAAACCATCAGCTAAAATCACAAATCCCAAATACACAATCTCCTCTTTCATGAATGAACACTTTTTCAGATTTATCAGCAACTTTTCTTCTTTCAATCTCTCCAAAACTTGCCTAACATGAAACAAATATTCTTCTCTAGTCTTACTGAATATTAGAATATCATCAAGATATACAATCACAAACTTACCCAAGAATTTCTTCAAAACTTCACTCATCCACCTCATAAAAGTACTTGGTGTATTAGTTAAACCAAAAGGCATAACCAACCACTCATATAAACCTTCTTTTGTCTTGAAAGCAGTCTTCCATTCATCACCTTCTTTGATTCTGATCTGATGATACCCACTTTTCAAATCAATTTTAGTAAAATACTTTGCTCTAGTCAAACTATCCATTATATCATCCATTCTCGGTATAGGAAACCTATACTTCACTTTTATCTTGTTGGTTTCTCTGGAATTAGTACACATTCTCCATTCTCTATTCTTCTTAGGTGCCGATACCATAGGTACTACACAAGGACTCAAAATTTCTCTAATCAAACCTTTCTCCAAAAATTCTTGAATTTGTTAGTTCAATTCCTGATTCTCGGTAGGTGTCAACTGATGAGGTGCCTTATTTGGTAAACTAGCTCCAACGATTAGATCGATGCAATGATCAATGCTTCTCTTCAGTGGCAAACCATTAGGTACATTATTAGAAATAATATCTTTGTACTCGGTGAGTAACTTATCAATCTCCTCAGGGACATTATCCTCTTTTTTCTTACTCGATTTGTAAGGAATCACAACAAAACATACATCATTTCTCTTTAAATCCTTAACAAACTTTCTTCCTTTCATCAAGAAACTTTCACAAATGTGCAAACATTACTAACAAGTTCTTCCATCAAAGGTAACAAGATTTGTCTTTTCCCATCAGCCAAAATAGTATACTTATGCAATCTCCCATCATATATAGCATGTCTATCATATTGCCAAGGTCTACCCAACAAAATATGACAACAATCCATAGGAATGATATCACATAACACCTTATGATAATATTTTCTAATTTTCAAATTCACATACATTGTTCACTTACCAAGAGTGTATGCTCATCTTTGATCCATGAAATCTGATAGGGCTTCGAATGTTCCAACCTTTTCAACTGCAACTTTGTGACCTTCCAAACTTTGTCAAAAACTCTACATCTAGTCTTGAACAAACTTTTCCTTACCAGATCTCCCTTTTAACCTTCATTCCAAAGTGCTCTTCTTACCATCAAGTTATTTTCCTTCTCAGGTTCATTCGGTGACTCTTCTTGTACCAAAGCATTTTGACTGTTACAACCTTCTTACTTGCATGTGTACACTCAAATGATCTATGTCCTTCTTCTCCATAATTGTAACAAGTTCCTCAGAAACCACCTCTGTTATAACCACCTCGGTAGTTATTGCCTCTACCTCTAGATGGAATTTCACTTTTCCACTCAATCTTGCCTTTATCTAGAGTTATTTTTTCTAGTTTAGATCTACTGTTTTCACCATGGGATCTACCTCTTCATCTAAGGAATCTACCACCTCTACCTCTTTGTCTTTTCTCATGCCTCTTATTCAATTTCTCCACAGCTTTTAATAAAAATGGATAAGCCTCTTCAATCTTCTCCAATTTGAGAAAATTGATTTCTTCTTGGATAGAAACTCCCAAACCATTCAGGTATCTAGAAATTCTTTCCACATTCTCTTCATCGTGTCGAGATCTAATATCTAATCTATATAATTCCTCAGTATATTCCTTTACCAAGCTATCTTTCTACCTTAAACTTTGCATTCGCCTAACTAGGTTAATCTGATAATCACAAGGTAAGAACTTTCCTTTCAATTTATTCACCATTTTACTCCATACCTTGATTTTTTCTTTTCCTTTCCTCTTTCTATCTAGCTACAAATGTTCCCACCATAAGGATGCATGACTTTTCTATTATGAATAGTCCCAAGAGATAACTGAGAGGGGGGGGGGGGGTGAATCAATTATCTTCAAGTTTCAATTCTTTATCTAATTAAGTATACTTAAACATAAAGCATAAACACAATGAAAGAACACTTGAAATCAACACAATATTTTGGTTACGGGGAAATCCAAATAGGTAAAAACCCCGGTGGGAATTGACACCCACTAATATTCTATACTAGTGTATTATGATCCCTGTTAGAAGATCCTTAACCATGTTAGGAGTTGCTTTACAATATATTTAGTATAGTAGACCTGGTTAAGGGTCAGACCCTGTTAGGAGTCTTTTACAATAGTCCATGTTAGGGGAGAGGACACACTGTCTGAGAGCTCACTACTCAAAGGGGTGAAGGTTACAACCTTCTAAATAATAGATACATACTATATCTAGATCTTGGTGAAATGTGCTTAGACCTGCTACCTGGATTAGTTCCAATGTATAGCACAAACACTTTACTTGGTCACATAGACCTTCTTCTACTAGCTCAACACTTTGCACTCTCTGCTCTACTCTTCTCAATCAACTATGAACCATACTCAAGCAATCACAAATGTCTTCCTATAAATATCTTTCCTCTAAATGATATAATCAAGTGGGCCTATTAGAACCTCCTTGAAATCATATTAGAGAAACCATAACAAACTTTGATAAACATTCTGTCGGCTCTACTATGTACGCAACACATTCTGGGACCTATCCAATAAGATAATTGTAGACACACGCTACACACTATTGGCTCTACCAAAACAACTAGATCTTTCTCCTCAAGCTAAATTACTTCATGCACTCTTAATCAAACATTAATAACTCTCCTCTAAGCTTAAATCCAAGGGTGCATACCCACAAGATAGGCGCAACTCCAAAACCAATAAATCTCTATCGGCTCTTCTGAATAAACACAAGAAACTGCTATAGGTAAATAGCGACTACATAACTTCACTTCTACTGATCAAAAGACTATGTGTTCATGACTGAAACATCACTAACATGTCTTCAACATATATCCAAGTGTGCAAGGCTCCATGATAACTATATGGACAACCATACATAGAACATTTTCTATTACTCTATCAGGAACACTACTGACACAAGTTGTTATATAACTATCTGTACTAACAGTTAACTTATGCACCCATGATATCATGATGATATCATGTCCATGCTACACATACTAAAATATTACTACATAAGACTTCCACACATGCTACTTTCCATATGTTGTCATCAATGACAAACATATAGTCAGTACTGGCCTGCTGGCAAATCTCCAACAATCTCCCTCTTTGGCATTAATGGCAACATGTGGAATGAAAAATCACCACCAACCCAAATGAATATTTCTATTATAATATTCTCCATTTTCTCTTCAAAATTCCCCCAAAGATGAGTCCTCCATCTACTGCAATATTTTCCAACATTCTTCGTTTCCTCAACTGAACTATTGTCATAATAGAATACTACTCCCCCTTAGTATAATACTCTTGCTTTTTACTTCTATTTTTCATGACTATATATTACTCCCCCTTTGACATTAATGGAAAATGGTGCCATTCATTTTAAGCACTGTTACTACTCCTAAGGTAGAGTAGTCAACCTTCCATCAGTCTCTAAGGACTTATGCCTTTCCTTCTTTCTTTTAAGCAGAATCAGGGAAGGGAATTACTCCCAACTTCTCCCTGAGATACTTAAAAGTAACTTTAGGCAAGGGCATTGTGAATATATCTGCCAACTAATCTTTAGTACTCACATAGTCTAACTTGACTTCTTTCTCTACCACTTTCTCTCTTAGGAAGTGATACTTGATCTCAATATGTTTTGTCTTTGCATGCATCACGAGGTTCTTAGACATATTGATAGTGCTAGTCTTATCAAAATGAATAACAATGGGATAATAAATTTGAATTCCAAAATCCTTTATCATCTACTTGATCCAAACAATTGTATAATAGTTCAAGGCTACTAAAACATACTATGCTTCTTCTATTTACTAAGAAATACAATTATGTTTCTTGCTTGTCCAGGTGACAAGTCTATCACCAAGAAACACTACTCCACTTGATGTACTCTTTCTATCATCTACACATCCTACCCAATCAGCATCAATGTATACATGAAGCTTAAAATTTTCTAAATTAGGATACCATAGACCATAATCTATAGTGCCCTGCAAGTATCTGAATATTCTCTTTACTACCATGAGGTGACTTTGCTTAGGTTTTGCTACAAATTTTCCAACTATGCCAACTGCATTGGAAATATCAGGTCTAGTCTGAGTAAGATATATGATTTTACCAATCATAGACTTGTACAATGTTGTATCAACTACTAGTGAGTCATCTTCTATTGTAAGTTTGCATCTAGTGATCGTAGGTGTTCCTACTAGCTTGCAATCATCCATCTTGAATTTATTCAGTATCTCTTTCACATATTTGGACTAATTAATAAAAATTCCTTTTTCTCTCTACTGCACATTTAGTCCCAAAAAGTATTTGATAGGACCAATCACACTCATCTCAAACTCATTCTTCATTTCTTAGGAAAATTCTTCACTTAGTTTGTCATTACCTCCAAAGATAATGTCATCAACAAATATAGCTACAAGTAGTAGACCTTCAGATGTCTCTCTAATGAATAGATTACAATCTCCTGCTCCTTTCTTGAATCCAATATTTGTTAGATATCCATCCAGTCTCTCATACCATGCTCTAGGAGCTTACTTAAGTCCATAGAGGGCCTTCTTCAGTCTGCATACCATATCAAGTCTATCTGATAAGGTGAATCCTTGTAGCTACTCAATGTATACTTCTTCTTTCAAATCTCCATTTAGGAATGCTGACTTGACATCCATTTGATATACTTTGAAGTTTTTGACTATAGCATAGGCTAGAAACAACTTAATAACTTCTAATCTTATCATAGGTACAAATGTGTCTGAATAATCAATGCCTTCTCTTTGCGCATATCTCTTACATACTAACCTTTCTTTATTTCTTACTACTATACCATCTTCATTTATCTCATTTTTGAATATCCACTTTATTCCAATCACATTCTTATCACTAGGTCTTGGGACTAGTTCCCAAGTGTCACTCTTACAAATTTGATCAAGTTCTTCTTTCATAGCATCATGCCAATCTGAATCATTACATGCATCTTCAACACTTAAAGGTTCAATCTAAGATAGTAAACATACCACTTCACTGCTAGCTAAGTTCTTTTCTTATGATCTTGTTAATACTTTTCTGCTCTGATCTCCAATGATGTCTTTCTTGGAATAATTTCTAGATGTAAACTTTGGAACTTTAGGTGATGATGACTCATCAGCCTTAGGAGTTTCTTCTTCCCTTGTCTCAGGGTCATTGAATAACACATCAATACTATCAAACATTTCTTCAATAATTGTCTCACTAGTGGAGGTTCTGGGTTCTTAAATCATGGGTGAGTAATCATGATATCTTTCTTGAACCATGAAATTTTCATCAATCTTAACATGAGCACTTTCAATGATCTTTTTCAATCTTAAATTGAAACATCTATAAGCTTTACTTTTAGTAGAGTAACCAAGGAAAATACCTTCATCACTTCTTGCATCAAACTTTCCTACTACTTCATCCCTCTTGATGTAGCACTTGCTTCCAAAGATTCTAAAGTATTTTACTATGGATACATTACCAAACCATAGCTCATATGTTTTTTTTTCAATGCTAGGCCTCAATTGAATTCTATTGATGGTGTAGACTACTGTACTGACTGCATCTCTCCAATAGGTGTGTACAACTTTTCCTTCAATCATGATGGTGCACGTTGTATCAAGGATGATCCTATTCCTTCTCTCTACAATTCCATTTTGATGAGGATTTCTAGGTGCACTTAACTGTCTCTTTATGCCATGTTCTTTTTAGTACTCATAGAATCTATCAGAGGTGAATTCTCCTCCTCTATCTAATCTCAAACATTTTATCTTTAATCCAAATTCATTCTCAACTTTAGCTTTGAATATTTTGAACTTCTCAAATGCTTTTGACTTATCTTTTAAGAATGCAACCCACATCATCCTAGTATAATCATCAACAAACAAAATGAAATACCTTTCACCATAGTATGATCTTGTTTTATTTGTACCACATAGGTCTGTATGAATTAGATCCAACTTGTTCTTTTCTGAATTGTGCTTGCTCCTAAATGAATTTCTCACATGCTTTCCCATCGCACATTCCCTACATATAGTATCAACTGGGTTTGCTATGCTAGGTAGATATCTTACTACCTTTACATTACTTATCTTTACTATGTTATCAAAATTGATATGACATAGTCTTTTATGCCACAACCAACTGTCATCAACTTTAGCAACAAAAGAACTTGCTTCTGAATTAAGTTGGAAGACATTACCTGTAGTCTTTGATCCTGATGCAATCATAACACCATCCTTGTTATTAATGATGCATTTTTCATCTTTGAACTCCAACTGATAACCTTTTCCAAGTAACTATCCAATGTTAAGAAGGTTATGTTTCAAACCATCAACATAAAGAATATCATCAGTACTATTCTTTCCATCCAAGGTGATGGCTCCTCTACCAACTATGGGCTTAGGAGTGTTGTCTCCAAATCTAACCATACCACCATTGTATTTGTCTAGATGAAAAAATCTATTTTTATCACTTGTGATGTGATGTGAACAACCACTGTCTATAATCCAGTCTGTCCTTATATCAACTTGGGAAATCAATGGTAGCTCTTGTTCCTCTTTCTCATCTTTATGATTTGTCTTATTATTCATTTTTTCTATAATAGAAATGAATCCAATTTCTTCTTCACCTAATTCATCATCTAAAACTCCATCTCCATCATAGTAACATTCCTTAGAATACTTAGGCTTGTAATCCTTTCTAAAATTTCTAGCTCTAGTAGGACACTTAGATGCAAAGTGACCGATCTTATTACATGAAAAGAACTTAAATGGTAATTGACCTTCATATTTTCCTTTTCCTTTCTTTTCTCTTTTGGAAATCATAGCAATGAAATCGTCTAGTGTTTTCTCTTCATCGTCATTATCAAAATTACCAGAAGTGTTTGCATATTTCTTACCATGAACTATTGCTTTGAAGGCTGTTTCACTCTTTGGTTCTGTCTTCAATCTTGAAATCTCAAAAGATGAGATTTTTCTAATCAAGGTCTCTCTCTTGAAATTAGATGTAAGCTTCATGGTCTCATCAAGGATGTTGATCTTTCTTTCATATTTAGGAGTTAGAGTAGTCATTAACTTGTCCATAATGTCCTCCTCTGAAATCTCTCCACCATTGATTATGATTCCAGCAACTGCTTCATTTATCCTTTGATTGTAAGCTTTGATATTTTTTTTAGGAAGCATCTCTAATGCATTATATCTTTTCTTCCATGTCTTTATGCATGCATTCTTTTCTTGTTTGTCTCCTTCAAATATGTCTTCTAGGTGCTTCCACATTTTGTGGGTTGTATCTACCTTTTTTATTTATGAAAACTCACCATCAAATAGAGCGCTAATAAGAGCTTCTTTAGCTATAGCATTCTAATGAAACAATTCCTTTTGCTTATCAGTAGCATCATCCTTTGCAAGGTCTTCCAAGGAAGGGATCTTGACTGCTTTGATAGTTACATCAAAAACTTCAAAAGTAATGTACTATAAATGGGTCACCATCTTGTTCTTCCAATGAAGATAATTCTCTCCATCGAGCTTAGGAATTTCTTTCTTGAAGTATGCCATCTGGTCAACCTCAAGCTGTTAAAATTTCTCTCTGAGGAACTTGGCTTTGATACCAATTTTTAGGAATAGTCCCAAGAGATAACTGAGAGGGGGGTGGAGGGGTGACTCAGTTATCTACAAGTTTCAATTCTTTATCCAATTAATTATACTTAAACATAAAGGATAAACACAATGAAAGAACACTTGAACTCAACACAATATTTTGGTTACGGGGAAACCCAAATAGGTAAAAACCCCAGTGGGAATTGTCACCCACTAATATTATGCACTAGTGTATTATTCCTTGTTAGAAGATCCTTATCCATGTTAGGATTTTCTTTACAATATATTTAGTATAATAGACCTGGTCAAGGGTCAGACCCTGTTAGGAGTGTTTTACAATATTCCATGTTAGGGGAGAGGATGCATTGTCTGAGAGCTCACTGCTCAAAGGGGTGAAGGCTACAACCTTTTGAATAAAAGATACACAATATCTCTAGATCTTAGTGAACTGTGCTTAGACCCGCTATCTGGATCAGTTCCAATGTATAGGACAAACACTTTACTTGGTTACATAGACCTTTTTCAAATGGCTCAACACTTTGCACTCTCTACTTTGCTCTTCTCAATCAATTATGAACCACACTCAAGAAATCACAAATGACTACATATAAATATCTTTTCTCTAAATGATATAATCAAGTCAGCTTGTTAGAACCTCCTTGAAATCATATTAGAGAAACCATAAAAAAATTTGATAAACATTTTTTCAGCTCTACTATGTACGTAACACATTTTGGGACCTATCCAATAAGATAATTGTAGACGCACACTACACACTATCAGCTCTACCAAAATAATTGGATCTTTCTCCTCAAGCTAAATTACTTCATCTGCTCTTAACTAAACATCAATAACTCTACTCTAAGCTTAAATCCAAGGGCACATACCAACATGATAGGTGCAACTCCAAAACCAATAAAATCTCTGTCGGCTCTTCTGAATAAACATAGGAAACTGCTACTGGCAAATAGCGACTACATAAATTCACTTCTACTAATCAAAAGACTATGCATCCATGAATGAAACATCACTAACATGTCTTCAACATATATCCAAGTGCGCATGGCTCCATGATAACTATACAAACAACCATACAGAAAACATTGTCTGTTACTCTATTAGGAACACTGCTGACACAAGCTGCTATATAAGTGTCTGTACTAATAGTCAACCTCTACACCCATGATATCATGTTGATATCATGTCCATGATACACATACTAAAATCTTACTGCATAAGACTTCCACGCATGCTACTTTCCATATGTTGTCATCAATGACAAATATACAGTCAATACTGGCCTACTAGCAAATCTCTAACATTTTCAACTTTGTGCTTGCAATTTTCACCTTCTTTTCCTCAGGTATATTTTCATACTCAAAATAATTTTCCTCTCTATGATCCAATCCACTAATTCATTAGAATCCAACTTTCCACCATACTTTGGAGGATTAAAGTGTGGTGTAGACTTCAGACTTGTCAAAGCTTTCAAGAATGTTTCCTCACCCTGATCCATCACAGGTGCAGGTTCTACATCACCTTGTTATACCTCAATTTCATCATCACTCACATCTTCAAGATGTCTTCCTCTTCTCTAGGTTGTTTCAATAGCTTCTAATCTAGTAGCAAGTTATCTCAACATGTCTACCAATCCTAGATCTGCATCTTGCCTCCCACGAGCCATATTGAAAACCCTTTGCAATTGCAGGTCAGATCGCAATCCGCTAGCCCACAACAATTCAACTAGGGCTTCACAAGAAGGAACCTTCAAATCTATATTCGTAAACCTAGATCCAAATCTCACCTCGCTCTGCTACCACTTGATGCAAGAGAGGGTGAGGAGGGGCCAACAATGGCACACCTTAACCTAATCCACCCTTCTCAACAACACATGTAAGAAACAACACACAACAATGAGAGAGAGAATGCATAAACTTTCATATATTATCTTGAAATTGATTCATACATGTCAGGCTATAAGGCCTTCCTAGTTTTAGCTAGATATTACAATTAAATATAGAAGTCCTCAAACATGCAAGGATTTGTAGATAATCTCTAATCTTCTAACTTCTATCTTCTATCCAAAAATTGACTCCCTAAACTCTAACCAAACAAGTACATTTATACAAGAGGCTACCAAATTGATTCAACCTTTAGATCCATAATTAACACAAGGAACAGTCAGATCTGGGACCACATGCTTCCCAATGATGGATACCAACATTAAATTCACAACCCAAATTAAATGCACAAGTCAGCCTCAACAGGAACTAAAAATAAATAACTTAGTAAGAAAGGAAATTGAGAGACAAACAAGCATCACCGAGCACCAGGGAAATTCACTAAGTGCCAGAGAGATAACCGACCAACATCAGTGAACAAAGGAAACTGAGCAACACCGAACCAATTTGTTCAAAGTAGGAACCGAGCAACAAAAATAAACTCAAATATGTTTTTGGTGACACAGGATTGCCAAGGACTTGAGATGCTCCTGCATCATGGGATATCCAAATTTGAGACTCAATCCAAACCTTCTATACCACACAACATGGAAAACTAGCAAGTTTTTGAAGATGATTTGGACATCTTAAGATTTTTACAGTGTGAGGCCAATCTTTAAGGAAAAGAAATAAACTTCGGTGGGTATGTAGAGACCTCAGGAAATGAGGATACTCTCCTTCAAAAAAAGGTCTTGCAATTAAAAATAAATAAAGTCCCAAAGGGTCTAGTTATGTTGGAGAGAGCATTTGACAGTCATGACAAGTATTTTTCAGCAAAGGCTACCAGTAAACCAAAGGGTTTGGAGGAAATAAATTTAGGAATAGTTGGAGCCCCTAAAAATGTTTATATTGGGGGGAAATTGATTCCTAAGATAAGAAAGCTCTTGATAAATCTTCTTAGAAAATATAGGCACATTTTTGCTTGGTCTTATGATGACTTAAAATACTATAGGGAATATTTGTTTCAACATGAGATCCCTTTGAAGGAAGACACTAAACCCTTCAGAAAAAAGTTAAGGCCTGTAAACCCTACTCTGGCACCAAAGATGCAGGAATCATCAAACCTATTAGGCATTCAACATGGGTTTCCAACCTGGGGCCAGTAAGAAAGAAAAATGGGGACATTAGGCTCTATTTTGATTTTAGGAACTTTAATGTAAATTTCATAAAAGATAATTATGGGTTGCCAAACATGGAAACCATGCTACAAAGAGTTACTAGATCATAATTAATGCCTATTATGGATGGGTTCTCAGGCTATAATCAAGTGGTTGTCAAGGATATTGAACAATTCAAGATACATTTACTACCCCATGAGGCACATATGTGTATGTTAGGATTCCTTTTGGTCTAACTAATGTTGGGGCTACTTTTCAAAGAGCCATGGATGTAGCGTTTGCAAATTTTATAAACAAGTTTCTTGTGATATACCAAGATGATCTCATACGTTACTTAGAAAAGGGAGATCAATGTTGTGGACATCTTGAAAAGATATTTGTGAGATATTTACAATATGGAGTCTCTCTTAACCTAAGAAAGTTTTCTTTTGGGGTAACTAAGGGTAAGCTCTTGGGTAATATTGTGTCCAAAGATGGAGTTAAAATTGACCCTAAAAGGGTGGCAGCAATTGACAAAATGTCACTGCCAAGAAATGTTAAGGGAATTCAATCCTTCTTTCGTCAGGTCAATTTTGTCAGAAGATTTATCACAAATTTTTTTGAGATCAATGTTCCTATTTCCAGAATGCTAAAAATGGGTACGAAGGTTGAATGGAGTGAAGAAGCTAAAAAAGATTTTTGTGAAATCAAAAAAGTAATTAAGAATGCCCCCTGTATTAAGAACACCAGATTACAATAGGACCCTTCAGATTTTCTCATTTTCTTCTTATCATATTATTGTTGTGGTGTTGTTACAAAATAACTCAAAAGGTTTTGAACAACCTATATCCTTTTTTAGTAAATCCTTGCAAGAAGCTAAGTTAAAATATGATATAAATGAAAAATAGGTTTATGCACTAGTTAAGGCTATCAAATTTTTTAGATGTTATCTAGTAGGAGAAACTATAATTGCATATGTTCCTAGTGCTACTGTAAAAGATATTATAGTACAACAAGAAGTCTCAGGAAGAAGATGCAGGTGGATAAATAGGATCCAAGAGTTCAACATTGATATCCAAATCACAAAGCTGGTGAGAGGACTAGGGTTAGAAAAACTCATGGCTCAAAGAAATTTAGATGCTAACCATATAAATTTTTTTGAAGAACATAGGCCATATATTTGTGATTTAGCTTGATGTGACTGGTATGAAGATATTATTGGATACTTGTAAAAAATGGTACTTCCCCCTAACATGGATGACCACAAAAGGAGGACTGTGAAATTGCATGCTATAATGTATGTAATTACTAAAGGGGAACTATGGTGGAGAAGCAATGAAGGTGTATTACTAAAATGTGTTGAAAATCATAAGGCTAAGAACTTATTACAAGAAATGCATGAAGGTGTGTGTGGTGGCCATTATATGGCTAAGACTACTACACATAAGATATTAAGGTCTAGTTTTTGGTGGTCCACTGTCTTCAAAGATGCACACCTATTTGTCAAAAGATGTGATGTCTGCTAGAGGTTTGCATATAAATTAAAATTTAGTGCCAATTTACCCTTAAGCCATGTGATAGTTGTAGTCCCTTTTCAAAAGTGGGGCATGGCTTCATTGGAGAGATCCCAAACAAGTCTAGTGGGGGACATTCATGGATCCTTTTTGCCACAGACTACTTCACTAAGTGGGTAGAAGCAATCTCGACTAAGAGAGCCACTAGCAAGGTGGCAACTGACTTCATGATGCAAAATATATTGGCAAGATTTGGATGTCCTAAGATTATAATAGTAGATAATTCTATGTATTTTAGGTCTGAAGAATTTAATAGCTTCTATCAACAATATGGGATTCAAATTTCATATTCAGCTCCTTATCACCCTCAAGGTAATGGTCAGGCTGAATCAAGCAATAAAAGTTTGATAATGTTTTTGAAAAGAGTCATGGATAAGAACAAGAAATCCTAGGATTCAAAGTTATAGCTAGCTCTATGGGATGACAGAGTGATAGTGAAAAGAGCCATTGGCTGGGCTCCTTTTGATTTAGTATATGGTATTCATGCCAAAATGCTAGAGAATAATTTTCTACAGATGTATAAATTCATCCAATTATATGATGATGATTTAGATGATGAAATGAAAATCAAGTTGGAAGATCTGATACAATTGGATGAATCAAGAAGGGAAGCCCATGACATTAAGATAAAATCTTAGCTTCAATACAAAAATTTGTATGACAAAAGGACCGCAATTATAAATTTTAACATTAATGATCTAGTCCTAATGTGGAATACCAGGCTAGAGGATAAAGGGAAGCACAACAAATTTGACCTAATTTGGTTGGGTCATATCTTATCAATGCCAAATGGGGATCTCATTCCTATATTCTAAAATATTTGGTTGGAAATATTTTGGAGTTTCCAGTTCATGGAAAATTCCTCAAATTGTACTTCTCTTAAAGGTACTCTCATTATCCATGAACAGTAGATTAGTTTTCCTAGCCGTGTATTTATTTTAAGTTGTGTGCATAGGATAGTTTTGTTTCAGTAGATGGTCTTCTTATCCTAGAGATTCTAAATCATTGACATGCCTACAAGAGGCATACATCCCCAGACAAAGCCACTATTAGCACTGCAAAATTTTCCAACATAAATTTTTTTTTTTTTTTTTTCAAAAAGAGGCTTGCTACATATACTAGAAGATGGTTTTGTTGGATTAATGGCTTCATGAAAATATTCCTAAAATTTTATTTCAAATTTTCCATGGGTTCCTTGTAATCCACCAAGCCCTAACTAGCTAGCCTGATAAACAAAAAACCCTAGTGTTCATTCAAGAAGGAAAACCCTAGGTCAACTTTCCTTCTTTTTTAGTGTTACTTTTGAAATCACTTAAGTCTCCTTTTGAGGCATGTGCTTTATTTACCATCGGGCAGGGCCTTCATAAAATTTTATTTCCTAAACCAACATTTTAATTTTTCCTAAGTCTAAATCTCAACGACCCTTATTAAATTTTTCCTAAGTCCCCATATCATTTTACTAATGTTTCGGCATTTGAATGAAGTGTATATTGTGTGTGTGAATTTTGTACCTAGCTATAGACACAACACTTCAGTAAAACATTAGAGGTTAGCCAAAAACCAAAATTGTGCAATGAAATGGAAACTAAACTAACTAGGCAATTTACTGCCTTCTAGAAGGTGTGAGTTTGATACTCTCAGATCAGACTGAGACCAATGACAATGCAACACCTAAATGAAGGATTTGAATGAAAAGAATGAAAACTATATGAATGCAGATTTAATCTATATTTTTATATTTTCTATGCAATAAGATGAAGGAAATTGATATGAATCTATTCTATATGAAAAACTGATATGATATGCGATTAATCTAAGAATTGATATGCTAAATTATATGAATGCTAAAAAACAATGAAAATCTCACAATAGCTCTGATTTGCAAAGATAGATTCTTTGATCACCAATTTGCCAGCGTGGGGATGCAATTTTGTGGATCCTTTTAGAAGAGCTGAAGCCTTGATTTTATAGAAATCCAGGGCTTTGGAGGTGCATGAGAAAAGCCATAAATCACTCTTGATAAAATCAGGTTGATTTTTGAGTTATCAGGAAATTAGAAATAATTAACTCACAAAATCATGCAAAAGCATGCAAGAACAACTTTTTAACTCAAATCAGAAGTTTAGATCAGCTTTGAACTCAAAATAGAGTGTTGAGTTTCAAAAGTTAACAACTTGCATTGATTTCCTGATTTTGAGTTTAACTGCTCTTTGAATGTGCACAATTAATTATGAATTAATTAAAAAAATAAAGTGATTTATCCTCACCTTAACAAATTTTTGTATTAAAACAATTGATTTATGGGTTAATCAATTATTAAATCAAACTTTATTCTAAAACTATATTATTAAAAATTGACAATTGACTTTAATTAATTAAATAGGAATTTAATCAATTAGTCATGAGATTTTTTATTTTATTGTCAAAATTAAATAATACAATTTATGAATAATTTAATTAAATTTAATAAAATAATTAAGTGGCAGTATTAAATCTAATTAATTAAATATTCAAAATATTCAATTAATCAAACTTTAGGATAAATAGGATTTATCACCAAATAATAATTTAATTAAAGATAATTAGGATAAATAGGAATATTCTCCTATGCAAAATTTAGGATAATCAATTAAATTCGATAATGTGCAGATGTGCATTAGGTTAGGACTTTTATATCAATTTCATTCGATTTGAAGATGTAGGAGGTTAATGAAACTATAGCCCATTTTGGGGGTATTACATATATCTTCCTTGCAAATCTAACGGTCAACGCAATGTCACAAACAAAAGATGTAGGATCATTAACCATTGCGGCATTGTGAAAACCATCGATACATCAGACACTCAACATGAAATGTAAGTGGGACCATTCAGGCTTGTTTTATGATAACCATACGATCAAGATAATCTAACAATGTGTGTCACTGGGCCCAATTACTACAGGGGTTAAGAAATTGACATCTTTCTCAAGATCTGATGACCAGCGCAATCCTACAAAGGAAAAGTAATCAGACATTTGTGATCATGGTATTGTGACAACCATCGATTTTCCACAAGGACATGAGACATGATAGTGGGGTCCAATCATAAAGGTGATTAATGGACACCATCAGATATCTTTCATCCAACGGTGACAGTAAGCCAAGGTGTCAAGTGGGTCCAAATCACCATGGTTCCAAATCACTGTAGATTTTATTTGATATAACGGTTGTCATAAAATTGCGATGGAAAGGTGCATGAGAATTACTGATCGAGGCATTGCGATAAGCGTTAGATCTTTTGTAAGTGAATATCGACGGTCCCAATTTAAACTTGGCCAATTTTGGTGTGAAAGAAAATTTTCCCATTGACGTTCAAACCGTTTGAACTCTCAGAAAAGTTATGGTCAGATCATGTGGAATGCATTGTCAAGAGTTAATGTTTTTACATGATGTGTCTTTCAATTATTTCATTTCTTAAAAAAAAGCTACATAAATTGCAAAACCCCAATGAAGAAAAATTACAGCGCGAATTGTCGTCTTCTGAGAAATTGCTAGAATTGTATAGTACTCAGTGAATTATTGTACTCCTACTATCATTTGTCTGTAATTCTTGTTGAGAAAGTCTAGGTGACCTTCCAATACCTTTTATTGATTCTTGATTCTCGTATTTAAACCCTAAATTCTAAAATGGGACTTGTAATACCCCAAAAATGGGCTATAGGTTCATTAACCTCCTACATCCTCAAATTGAATGAAATCAATACAAAAGTCCTAACCTAAGGCACATCTTCACATCAAAATCCTAATTGATTTTACCTTAATTGTGCATCGGGGAATATTCTTAGCAATATTCCTATTTATCCTAATTATCTTTGATTTAATAATTATTTGGCAATAAATCTTATTTATCCTAAAGTTTGATTAATTGAATATTCTGAATATTTAATTAATCAGATTTAATACTGCCACTTAATTATTTAATTGAATTTAATTATATTTATTCCTAAATTGTATTATTTAATTTTGATAATAAATCTAAAATCTCATGACTAATTGATTAAATTTTTATTTAATTAATTAAAGTCAGTTGTCAAATTTTAATAATATAGTTTTTGAATAAAGTTTGATTTAATAATTGATTAACCCATAAATCAATTATTTTAATTCAAAAAATCAGTTAAGTGAAAAATAAATCACTTTATTTATTAAATTAATTCATATTAAATCATGCACAATTAGAAAAAATAGTCAACTTTAAATCAATTTTCAATTTCAATTTGTTAGCTTTGTAATTTCAACATCTAATGATGAGTTGAAAAAAACTAAATTCTATTTTGAGATAAAAACTGCTTTTGCATGATTTTATGATTTATTTATTCTTAATTTCTTGTTAACTCAAAAATCAACCTGAGTTTATCAAGAGTGATTTATGGCTTTGCTTATGCATGCTCAAACCCTAGATTTCTATAAAAACAAGGCTCGCAAAAATCTCTCAAGCTTTCAATCTCTCAAAAATTTCTCAAGCTTTCAATCTCTCACAAATCTCTCAAGCTTTCAATCTCTCAAAATCTCTCAAGCTTTCAATCTCTCAAAATCTCTCAAGCTTTCAACCTCTGAAAAATCCCTCAAGCTTTCAATCTCTCAAAAATCTCTCAAGCTTTCAATCTCACATCTCTCGAATTTGCACAATTACTCTGACGAATTTACAACTAAAGAACAAAGATTTTGCGATAGGAAATTTTGTGAGATCAATTCATAGTTTTTCATAGCTTTTCATATCAATTCATATAATTATTAGATTAATTTTCATATAATTTCAATTTCATTCTAGATTAATTTCATACAATTTTTCATCCTATTGCATCAAAAATCCAAAAAAATATAGATTAATTTGCATTCATATTTCATTGATTTCATCATTTTAAATCCTTCATTTAGGTGTTGCATTGTCACTGATATCGATTTCAATTTGAGAACATCATACTCACACCTACTAGAAGGTAGTAAATCACCTGGTTAACATAGTTTCAATTACTTGCAGATTTCAGTTTTTGCTAACCTCTAATGTTTTACTGAAGTGTTGTCTACAACTAGGTACAAAATTCACACACATATTTTTGGTGCCCACTGTGGGGCCCTTAAATAGGTTTCCATTCTATTCTATCAAATTTCTATCATTTTTCTAAAACCCACGACCACAAGGTTAATTTTTGTGAGTTTTGTGATAAATTTCTGGGCTATTTTTCCAAAAATCTGACCGATGTTTTTGTTGGTACATGCACATATGACATGATATAGATTCTAAATTTATATTTATAGAAATTTATTTGAGTGATATTTCATTTTCCATTGGTTTGGATTAATTTCATTTTGATTTGCAAATGTTATGATCATTTTAGTGAAGATTGGTCTGAACCTAATTTTTGTTGGAAACAATTGTCTGAAGGAAATTGCTACTCAAATTGTGTATTGTCTCTGATGTCACACAATGTCATAGTCCACAACATTCAGTACCTACCAAGCTCAGTCGGTCTACCTGTCAGTAAATTTAGTGCCTACCGAGTCCACTCGGTTATCAAAGAAAATTTAGTGTTTACCGAGTTCAGTCGGTCATCAAAGAAAAGATAGTGTCTACCGAGTTCAGTCGCTTGTCGAAGAAAAGATAGCATCTACCGAGTTCAGTCAGTTTTTAAGGAAAAGGATTATCAGTGTTTACCGAGTTCCCTCGGTCTCTGAAAGATTGTAGAAAGTTATGGTCACCGAGCACCGTCGACCCTTGAAGGATTTTTGCAAATAAAGTTTGCTTAATTCGGCTGACTGTTATACTAAGTAATGTCAATTTGACAAATCTAAAATCATATAAATAAAAGGTCAAATGTGAAAATAAGATATACAGCAGAAGATATATAGAAGAAAAGCAGAAAAGGTGTGTGCGAATTTGTGAAGGATAATTAGATATCCTTGAGGTGCAGCAGAGATATATTCGATTAGGAAGGATCAGACTTATGCAAAATAGAGATCTGTAATCAGCAAGGTAGTTGCATTATTATACAGGTCATTTTCATTGTTACCTTCTTATCATTGTAACAGTGAATTCTAAATCTCTTAACCGAGTTGGTTTAACAACCATATTGTAAATCCTCTAACAAGGTGACAATTCCATTGAATTGTTTTCAAGACCTCTTACCAGGCCACTCCTAGTAGGGTGATTAAATCCTCTAACAAGGTCACACCTAATAGTGTGTTTTGTAACCTTTTACCATGTTGGCTTCTAACCGGGCATCACTTAAGAAAAGTGAAAATCAGTATCTAGATACATTGGTGGTTTTTCCCATATTGGGTTTCCACGTTAAATCTTGTGTCTCTTGTGTTCTTAATTGCTATCTTAATCACATACAAGTGCTGATGAATATCTAAAGATAATTCACTAATACTTTCTGCATCTACAAAGTTACTGCAATCTATTTACCGAGTGCTAAACAGATAATATTCATTAAGATATCCTAAGGGATCTAGAAAGAAATAATTGTTAAGTGATTTATGGTTGACTGATTCACCCCCCCCCCTCTCAGTTAGTTCATCCATATTCCATCAATTGGTATCAAAGTTTGTGGTGCTTGTAGGAAGGGTTTCAAGGACCTAAGCTAAAGATCAGGATGTCTTACAAGAGGGAAATTTTGAAGCTCAAAAGAGATAACTTTTCAGCATGGCAAGGTCTCATGCAACTTCATTTGGCTTCCATTGGTGATTCAGGATGCAAATACATTGATGAAGAATACACAGTTCCTACTGGTGCATTAACTGTTGAAGACATTGTAGAGAAGAAGACTCATAACACCATGATGATAGACATTGCATCTACTCTTAGCTATGAAGAATTTGATGATATTAAAGAATGCACTACTGCATATGAAATGTGGATGGCACTGAAGAAAATATATGGTGGTGATACAAATGTGAAAAGAGCTAAAGTAGAAAGCCTAAGAGGACAGTTCGACAAGATGAATATGAAAGAAGATGAAAACATTGCAAAATATGTTGAAAGAATCAAAGCAAGTGTTAGTGCAATTAGAGCTTCTGGAGGAACAATATCTGATGAAACTATTATAAGGTACTTAGAACACTACTCCCTATCTATGCAATTAGAGTATCAGCTATTCAAGAAAGAAGATGTGAAACAAACCACAATATAACTTTGGATGCTTTAGTTGGAAGATTGACAGCCTTTGAATTAGACAACTATGACAACTATGTTCCAAGTTCCAAAAATATTGAGTTAGCATTTGAGGCCAAGGTTTCACAAAAGAAGAACAAGAAAATAAAAGAAGTTCAATCAGAAAGTGAAGAAGTATCAGAAGAAAGTTCTGATAGTGATCTTGAAATTGTAGAAGCATTACTTGCAAAGAAGTACTCTAAAGGGAAAGGTAAATATAAAGGTAAAACTCCTTTAATCTATTTTTCATGTGAAGAAATTGGACATATTGCAGCTAGGTGCCCAAACAAGCAGGTCAAGGAAGAGAAGAGAAGTCACAAGTACTATGGAAAAAAGAATTTCAAATCATTCAAGGATAAAGGTAAGAAAACATGTTTTATGGCTAAAGATTCTGATGATAGTGAAGAAGAAATTATCTTTATTGCTATAAAAGATGAATCTGATGATGATGAAGATAAGATGGCACTTATTTCTCATATAAGAAAAGATGATATATGGATAATAGACAGTGGATGTTCACACCACATGACTGGTGACAAGACAAAATTTGAATACCTAGAAGACTGTGATAGTGGCAATGTAAGATTTGGAAACAATGAACCTTGTTGTATAAAAGGAAAAGGAAGAATCTCATTAACCAAAGAACTCATATGTGATAATGCTTATTGGGTTGAAGGACTAAAACATAATCTTCTAAGTGTAGCATAGCTAATCAACACTGGTTTCAAGGTTGAATTCATGAATGGTCAAGCAAGACTGCTGGATGAAAAAGGAAAACTCATTGGATCAGGCAAACAAACAAAAGGTAACTTATTTTATCTTGATCTCAATGAATATTCATGTTTTATTGCTCAAATTGAAGAAAGTTGGCTATGGCACAAAAGGTGATGTCATGTGAACTTTGATAACATGATAAAAATAAGCAAATTCAAGAAGGTTAGAGGCATTCCTACTTTGAAGAAACCTGATACTGGTCTATGTAAGAATTGTCAGATTGGCAAAATGAGTAAAACTAGTTTTAAGAGTAAGAACTATCAGTCTACAGAAATTTTGGAAATTGTGCATACTGATTTATGTGGACCTATTGGAATACAAAGCTATACTAGAGATAAATTCTTTATTCTTTTCATTGATGATTATTCTAGAATGATGACTGTTATGTATTTAAGAGAAAAGTCAGAAGCATTTGAAAAGTTCAAATGGTACTTAGCAAGTGTGGAAAAGGAAATAGGGAAAAGATTGAAATGCTTAAGATCAAACAGAGGTGGTGAATTCATCTCCCATGATTTCAACAAATTTTGCATTGAAAGAGGAATCAAAAGGCAGGTATCAGCTCTTAGAACTCCTGAGCAGAATGGAATAGCAGAAAGAAGAAACAGATCTATTATGGATTGTGCAAGTACTCTAATGATAGAAAAGAACATCGCTATAAAGTACTGGAAGGAAGCTATCAGCACTGCAGTTCATACCTTGAACTGACTACAATTGAAGAAAGACACATTCAAAACTCCCTATGAACTATGGTATGGTTATAAACCCAATGTAAGTTACATGAAAGTATTTGGTAGAAAATGTTATATCTTAAAAGAATCCAAAAGAAATAAATTTGATGTGAAAAGTGATGAAGGAATATTCTTAGGATATTCTAGCAAAAGCAAGGCATACAAATGTCTGAACTTATCTACTCACAAAGTCATAGAAAAGACTAAAGAAGAAAGCAAAAGGGAACCTAAAAACTACAGAAGATTCATTTACATTGAACCTGAAACATTGGCAGACACAACTATCAATGAGGAAACTATATCTACCGAGCCGAGCACAGTTACCAAGTCACAGGAAGAAATTCAAACTGAGTCATAGGAAGAAGTTCAAACCGAGTCACAAGAAGAAACCGAGTCACAGGAAGAAATTCAAATCGAGTCTCAGCCTGAAGTTACCGAGCAAATATCTATCGAGCCTAAGCAACCTGAAGAAGAGATCCTAGAAGACAACAACATGAATCATTCAAAAAGCAAGGAACCTATACTAGCCAAATATGTCAGAAGGAATCATACACCAAATCAAATTATTGCAAACAAATCAGATGGTACTATGACAAGAAGCAAGCTAAAAGGTACATGTCTGCTTACTGATTTTGAACATAGAAATATCAAAGATGCATTGAAAAATGAAAGTTGGATTGAAGCAATGAATGAAGAATTAGAACAAATACAAAAGAACAAAACATGGACTCTTGTACCTAGACCTAAAGATAAGAATGTAATTGGAACAAAATGGGTATTTAGGAATAAGCTGAATGAAGATGGTCAAGTATCTAGAAACAAAGCTAGATTGGTATGTAAAGGTTATTCTCAAGAAGAAGGTATAGATTATGGAGAAACTTTTGCTCCTGTTGCAAGATTAGAAGGTGTAAGAACTCTACTTGCCTATGCAGCACATAAAGGATTTAAGGTATATCAGATGGATATAAAATCTACATTTCTCAATGGAATTCTTGATGAAGAAGTCTACATTGAACAACCTGAAGGTTTTGTTGATCCAGATAAAAAGGACATGGTTTGCAGGTTACACAAAGCATTGTATGGATTGAAACAAGCTCCTACAGCATGGTATGAAAGACTCCATAACTATTTGATTCAGATTAATTTCAAAAGAGCCAATGATAACAGCAATCTGTATATTAAAGAAGGACTGGATGACAAAATTGTATTGGCAGAAATATTTGTAGATGATACTATATTTACAGGGAATGAGGATCAGTGCAAAGAATTTTCAGAGAAAATGAACAAAGAATTTGAAATGTCTATGTTTGGTTTAATAAAATTCTTTGTTGGTCTTCAAATTCAGCAAAGCAAGAATGGTATATACATTACTCAATCTAAATACAATAAAGAAATACTTAAGAAGTTTGGTATGGAAGATTCAAAACTAGTTGGTACACCCATGTGTACTGGACTGAAACTTACCAAAAATGATGATTCAAAAGATGTAGATCAGACCTTATACCGATCTATGATTGGAAAATTGCAGTATGTAGTACACACAAGACCTGATATTGCCTTAGCAGTCGGTATAGTAGCTAGATTCTCAGCAAAACCTAAGGAGAATCATATGATGGCAATCAAAAGAATCTTAAGATACTTAAGAGGAACTGAAGAATATGGTTTGTGGTATAAATTTGGAGGCAATCTAGATTTAAAAGTATTTACTGATGCTGATTGGGCAGGGAACATTGATGACAGAAAAAGTACAAGTGGTGGAGCATTTTTTCTTGGAAAAAGACTGGTATCTTGGACCAATAAAAAGCAAAATTGCACATCTCAATCCACAGCTAAAGCAGAATATGTTGCTGCTGTAGTAAATTGGTCAAATATTGTTTGGTTTAAACAGTTATTACAAGGTATGAAGGTTGAAATCAAAGAACCAGTTGTTATATTTTGTGACAATACTAGTGCAATAAACATTTCAAAGAATCTAGTGATGCATTTCAAAACCAAGCACATTGCTATTAAATATCACTTTGTCAGAGAATTGGTGCAAGACAAGGAAATCAGATTAGAATATATTCATACAAAAGAGCAGATTGCAGACATTTTCACCAAACCATTACCTAAGGATGCATTTGTGTATCTAAGAGGTAAGTTAGGGGTCATTCCCCTATCCGAGGCTCACTAAATATAGTTTTAGTGATGCATCAACCTGAACATGATTGAAAATCAACTAGTTGATGTAGCATATTCAAGGAATCATTGCATATGAATCAGTACTTGAGGTACATTAATTTACACCGGTAATATGTGAATTGTCTTTGGCATGTGTTGTCAAGGAGGGAGTGTTTTCTATGTCTTTGCTATTACTTCAAGAAATTTTCAATAGACAGAGGAAGAGTTTTCAAGAAATAGGAAGTTTGCTGACAGAGGGAGATTTGGATCTGAATCAAGCTAATTCTTTCAAATTTCTTATGCTATGACATATTGTGTTGCCATCAATGCCAAAGAGGGAGATTGTTGGAAACAATTGTCTGAAGGAAATTTCTACTCAAATTATGTATTGTCTCTGATGTCACACAATTACATAGTTCACAACATTCAGTACCTACCAAGCTCAGTCGGTCTGCCTGTCAGTAAATTTAGTGCCTACCGAGTCCACTCGGTTATCAAAGAAAATTTAGTGTTTACCGAGTTTAGTTGGTCGTCAAAGAAAAGATAGTGTCTACCGAGTTCAGTCGGTTGTCGAAGAAAAGATAGCATCTACCGAGTTCAGTCAGTTTTTAAGGAAAAGGATTATCAGTGTTTATCGAGTTCCCTCGGTCTCTGAAAGATTGTAGAAAGTTATGGTCACCGAGCACCGTCGACCCTTGAAGGATTTTTGCAAATAAAGTTTGCTTAATTTGGCCGACTGTTATACTAAGTAATGTCAATTTGACAAATCTAAAATCATATAAATAAAAGGTCAAATGTGAAAATAAGATATACAGTAGAAGATATATAGAAGAAAAGTAGAAAAGGTGTGTGCGAATTTGTGAAGGATGATCGGATATCCTTGAGGTGCAGTAGAGATATATTCGATCAGGAAGGATCAAACTTATGTAGAATAGAGATCTATAATCAGCAAGGCAGTTGCATTATTATACAGGTCATTTTCATTGTTACCTTCTTATCATTGTAACAGTGAATTCTAAATCTCTTAACCGAGTTGGTTTAACAACCATATTGTAAATCCTCTAACAAGGTGACAATTCCATTGAATTGTTTTCAAGACCTCTTACCAGGCCACTCCTAGCAAGGTGATTAAATCCTCTAACAAGGTCACACCTAACAGTGTGTTTTGTAACCTTTTACCGGGTTGGCTTCTAACCGGGCATCACTTCAAAAAAGTGAAAATTAGTATCTAGATACATTGGTGGTTTTTCCCATATTGGGTTTCCACGTTAAATCTTGTGTCTCTTGTGTTCTTAATTTCTATCTTAATCACATACAAGTGCTGATGAATATCTAAAGATAATTCACTAATACTTTTTGCATCTACAAAGTTACTGCAATCTATTTACCGAGTGTCAAACAGATAATATTCATTAAGATATCCTAAGGGATCTAGAAAGAAATAATTGTTAAGTGATTTAT
Source organism: Chamaecyparis obtusa (assembly GCA_027943335.1). Classification (NCBI taxonomy): domain Eukaryota; kingdom Viridiplantae; phylum Streptophyta; class Pinopsida; order Cupressales; family Cupressaceae; genus Chamaecyparis; species Chamaecyparis obtusa. Next base: position 218,907 of record BSBK01005772.1, read on the forward strand.
GGTTGACTGATTCACCCCCGCCCCCCCTCTCAGTCAGTTCATCCATATTCCATCAATTTTATGAAATCTGACTGATATTTTTATTGGTACATACACATATGACATTATACAAATCCAAAATTTATATTTATGGAAAGGTATTTGAGTTAGATTTCATTTTCTATTGGTTTGGATTAATTTTGTTTTGATTTGCAAAAGTTATGATCATTTTAGTGAAGATTGGTCTGAACCTAATTTTATGAAATCTGATTGATGTTTTTATTGGTACATGCACATATGACATGTTACAGATCCAAAATTTATATTTCTGGAAATTTATTTGAGTTAGCTTTCATTTTCCATTGGTTTGGATTAATTTCATTTTGATTTGCAAAAGTTATGATCATTTTAGTGAAGATTGGTCTGAACCTGATTTTATGAGATCCAACTGATATTTTTATTAGTACATGTACATATGACATGATACAGATGCAAAATTTATATTTCTAGAAATTTATTTGAGTTATCTTTCATTTTCCATTGGTTTTGATTAATTTCATTTTGATTTGCAAAAGTTATTATTGATTTATTATAGACTGGTCAGAATCTGATTTTTTTATGACAATAGGTTTTTCAATTATCAAATGACATATTATCTTTGACTAACCTGATTTTCTACCATGTGGGGTTGACAAGTTGCATTTATTTTTTTATGAATTTTTATAATAATGGGTTTCATGTACAAGAATAGGTAAGTTTTTCATAACAGTGGTTTGCAGGTGCAGGTGCAGGTACATCCTGTGGGTACAAAAGATAGAAGACAAATGCTCAAAAATTGTTAAAACAGGTAAAATCTACTAAGCGCGTTATGAGGAACTCAGGTATTCTATTACATCTGATAACACTTCATTTTGGGGCATAAAACAAACTTTCTTATGTCAATCTTGAGTGCCTTTACAACTTTCATAATTCACACTTCAGTTTTGGCTCTAAAATGAACATAGATTTGCTTTTTCCATATCTGTTACACATAGTAATTAGGCCCTATGAACACTATTTGTAGATGATCTTAAGAGAGTGGGCTTCTTTCACTTGTTCATGCATGTAAATCTCTTCTTGATGAAAAATCCCCTTGTAGGTAGGGAGGTTACTAAGATTGTCTTGCGTTCTACTAGATTTGTGCATCTTCAACTTTTGATTGATACATTCTCTGTCTAGAGAGGTTGATAGATCATAAGTGGTTGACATCATAGATCTTTGCAAGATAATTTTGGTCTTAGTATGTCGGATTAATCTATCTACTTTATCTTGGTGAAGTGAAGAGGTTAGGGGATTATGCTCTACTTCTTTTTTGGATAGTACCAGAAACCCAGATCCTTGAATCTAATCTAGTCCCCCTATGGTATCTTTTGTGAGTCACCTTTAGAGAGGGTTAATCATAGTGGACATTCCCTTAATTAGGTTAATCATGTGGATGGAACCTCAAGTGGTAATAGCCATTTTCACCATGGTAGCAACAACCGCTATATAAATGTCCTTGTGGAGGAAATCTTCACAAGTGTGGTCTCTTATTGGGCCGTCAGATCTCCCTAGCAGCTCCTGATTAATTAAATTCTTAGACTATGTCAAAACCCCGGTGCACCTGGATTGGAGTTCTCCATCTTGAGATCAAAAAAGTTGTAGAGTCAGACCATTACTACAAACCCTAGTGAGGCTAGTTTTTTTTAATTTTCTAGGAATATGTGCATTATTGAAAAGCTTTTTGGAACATACACAAGTAGTATTTCTAGGGATTAGCACAATAAGTCACTATTTCTTGTTCATGCGCAAGGTTTCTCTTACCCTTGTTCATTGTTTTTAGATGATTGCTTGTTCCCCTTGCTTGCTATTCTGCATGCTTGATATCTACTTGGTTACTTGAGACAAACTTTTACACATATCTTCAAAAACTAGACAGAAAAATTTGCAAACAAACTGATACTGAAAAACTAAAAAATTGTAAATTTGAAGCAAAAATCCTTTTTGGTGTCAAAAGTCATCCTAAAATTTCAAAGCTTGTATCAAAGCCAAAGTCAAAGTTGTCAGAAACCTTCCAAATTTGTTAGAAATCCAATTTGCAATAACTTCCAAATTCTGTCAAAATAGTGAACTGATTCTTGTCATTTCTAGTCATCCTTGGTTAGCCCAAGTTAGATCTTAGGTGCTATCACATGTTTCTCAACATCCAAATAAACTTAAATGGTATCAATTTGCACAAAATAACTCTTGGTCTTCTTTCTTCCACATATCTCATGTCTTCCTAGTCTCCCATTTCCATCCTTTCTCCTCTTCCTTCACACTTCTTCTTCTTCTTCCTAAAACCCTTCACATCTTCTTGATTCTTTTCCTCTTATTATCTAGTCTACTTTCTTCTATTCATCTCTTCTATCACTTCCATGCTTGATTCCTCCTCTTCTAGAACCATGAATTTCAACTATCTTGTTATGGAACCTCTCTTGAAAATGGATGATCTCGAACTCATTGCTAAATTTGAAGACTATTATTCCTCCAAAAATCTCATGGGTGATAAATTTATGACAAAAATAAAAGAAAAATCGATTAAATCAGATGCCTTTGCTAAGATCATACACATGATCCTATCATGACCTCCTTCTTCAAAATGTCTTCCATCTTCTAAGTCTTTTCATTCTTCCTCATCTTCCAAGTCTTCTTCCTCCACTGGGTCCTCACCTTCCTCTTCTCCATGATCTTGTTCCTCTTCTACTTCTCCCAAGAGTCTTACTCCTCATCTCAAGACATACCATGTTGAGAAACCTGATAACCCTTATGATACCTCTTCCATGGAGAGTGACACACCCATCTTTGAAGACTATGATGACTATGATGATGGACAATATAATGATACCTATGACACCTCTATTCCTAAGAGTCCTCATCATGTGCTCATGCTTACTAGAAATGGGACGTCACATTGGAAAGATCATGATGGTGATCCATATGATTCTAATTTTGAAAGAGACTTTGATAATTTCTATGCACAATACCTAGATGATCCATCTATTTCACTTGAAGAAGAGAAAGCTTTCTACATTGATTATAAACATCAATACTATAAGGATCTCTCCTCTAAGAACTCTCATGCTGAAAATAAAGATTACACTCTCAAGAAAGATCATGTTAATGCTGAACCTTTTTCCTATGATGGTTCCCTTCCATCCCCTACTTCCTCCAATACCCATACATTTCCTAAAGCTTCCAAGTCTTTCAAATCTTTCACAAATCCTTCATCTGACAAAAGCCCTAATAATTTTCATGTGGTTCCTTGTAGTTATCCTCAAGGGCTACCTCTTAAAGAAACTCAAGATAACCTTCACTTGGCTGCAAATACTTTCAATAATGCTAAACCTAAAGAGCCTAAGCCTTTATATGCTATAATTCCTACTTCAGATAGTCCTCCACCATCTCTTCCAAAGTCTTCCATACAATCCCAACATGCTTCCTTGTCCTTAGAAGTGGCTCCATGTCAAAAGGACTCCAAAAATGATAAAGAAAAGAACATAAAGAAAGATCAAGATCAAGAAACCTCCATGTCATCCAATCCTTTTAATGATGTCTCTTATCCATTCCATGGTTCTTTTGATCTCGTACACCCTTTCTCATTCATCCCACCATGTCTTAAGTCTTCTCCTAAGCAAGATCAAGCTACCACTTACACTGTTGAGCTTATTGACAATCAAAATAACTTTACTACACTTGCATTTTCCAAAGATGATACTTCCATTAAGGTTATTAAAAATAATGTTGTTACTTCCAATGTTAAGCCTATTGAAAATCAAGAAAAAAATTGTATGCTTGTGTTATCCAAAGCTCCTTGTCAAGATCAAAGGCTTCCATCTTCTTGTTCTATCACTCCATGTTCTCTTCCACTTTCTACTCTTCCTAAGTCTTTTCAAGCTCTGAATAGTCCTATCAAAGAAGTTGCTCCTATTCCAGATGTTCATGATACTATTGAAAATTCTAATGCTCACTCTAAAGATGCTGATGTCCTTGGTTGTTATATAGATGTTGATGAACTTATTGATTATCCTTTTGTATCTTCCACATCCATCCTTGGACCTCCTCCACCAATACTAAGAGCTTCACGTATTCCTTCCATCTTGGGCCCTTATGTCCCTTCACTTTCCCCTCCTAACTTTCCTAATTTGTCATCCATCCTGGGTCCTTACATCCCTCCATCTCCTATCTTTCCTCAAGATCAACATAGATTCATACCCTTGAATACATTTCATCCACTCACCCATCTAAACTAGTCATATCCTCCTTCTTCTTTCACAAGTCCCAAGTCTTTTGGAAGTGACTTGAATGTTCAATACAAGAAAAAGAAATAATACAAGAATCCATCAAAAAAAGAAGATCACGATGTCTCCTCTAATTGACATGGAGGCTTAAATTCAAAAGAGATATCTAAGAAAAAAACTACAAGACAAGTATGGGTTCCAAAATCCATCATTGAAGATATTCTCTCTAAATCATAAAAAAAAATAAAAAATCCTATGGCTATATGGATTCTAAAGTCTCTCTTGAAAGAGTATAATGTTGAGAAACAAGTGAAGTTGACATTCAAGCTTCCAAAGACTTCCACTTCATCTTCTTCCAAAAGCATTTTTCTATTTTATGTGCCTAAACTGTAACCTCTGCTATCCATTCACCATATTCCTTTATGTATTCCTTCATTCACATTTCCTCCATCCTCTCACCACCCTTTAAGGTGTGTGTTTATGTTGATCTTGCCTTCCTTTCCATCTACCCTTTCATAATCCTTCCATTCATTATCCTTCTACCTTCTATCATTTTTCCTCATTTACCTATTCCTCCTATCTTCCAACCTCACTCGCTTTAAATAAAACCTTATCCTCCATTTTTCTCTTCCATCTTCCTTTCCCTATCAGTATCTTTGAGAATATCATTTTGAATCATTGGCATATCATAGTTTACCCTTTCAGGAAGCATTATCTAAAAAGCTTGCCTTCTTCCAAAAAAATTAAAAATATTTGAAAATGGGCCTTAGTGAAACCTGGAAATAGGTGCCTTGGTAGCAAAAGTAAAGAGAAAAAAATTCATCCTATGGTGAAAACCACTCCCTTGTGGCACCTTGGATAATTAACATGATGAAAACCTGGCAATCAGGCATCATGTGTAGTTCTTCTACATATTTCATCCATTTCATCTTCTCTCTTTGATCTTGACAATGTTGACCTATACACAAACATTTGGCTATCTTGTGAGTTATTTTACAATGATCTTGCTTTCATTCCTTTCATATTTAGCCTTCATGTCTAACTTCCTCCATTCATTTTCACCTATCACTATCCTTTTCCCCTTTGGTCTTGATGTAAAAAGAAAAAGAAAGAAAGAGTGAAACACGGTGCTATGAAGCCTCTTGACATGTCTACTCCTTTGGATTGCATCCTTTCCCGCTCTTGCATTATGATTTTGTGACTTATCCTATGCTAGCCTTTCATTGCTTATCCAAATGTGTTTTACATGACAATTTTTTCCTAGCTGGGGTACCCTTGAGGATTTCTTCCCTTCATTCTCCTTCATTCTCTTGTCTTCCATCTCTTCCACTAGCTTACTAATCCCTCTTTTTCTCCACCTTGCTAGACATTGGAACTACATGATGTGATCTTTCTTGGGAGTTCGATGCCCATTCTATTTGGGGCATCCTTTGTACATACTGATTAGTACTACCTATTGAGGTTGAAATCCCATCACTAAGAATCAGAATGCATGGTCTAGTCACTATGGGATGTGAACGATGTTTATGTTTTGATGCTTATACAAATTACTATATCTAAAGGGACATGATATTCAGGTCATCCTGGCATTTGTGCCTTGGTGCTTGTATCTAATCCAACATTCTGAAAACAAAATCAATATTCATATGTCCATGGTTGTCTAGTTAGTGGGTGTTGTATTGATTCTTGAGCATAAAAATCAATATTCATATGTCTATAGTTTCATGACTAGTTGATGTTGTATTGATTTATCTAGTTACCTAAAAATTTCAATGATGATAACAAATCGACACATGATCAATGACTAGGTCCTAGGTCCTAGGTTTTCATTTCATTCTACATTTGATTTTGCACTTTGCATGATCTCACAAATTGCTTGAACACTTAGACAATTCTTCAAAACCAAAAATGCTAAACATGACACAAGGACTGAGCATTGTATGAAGGTTCCTCCAATGAAACAGCAAATAGAATCCTTTTTCGGGATCAAAATCAAAATCTAAGATCATTCATATTATTAACTACTTGCATAATCGACCTTCAATCATCACAAAAATCTAGAATTCAACTTAACTAATTATCTTACATCAAACTATTTGAATTTCAAACCTAGTCAATCTTGGTCTCTAGGACCTCTAAACGATGCATAACGCATTCTCAAACATGTATAACCACTTCTCAAATCAATTAACATGCTTCTAAACCATTCAATGCTAACTTTTCTTGTCAGATTTCAATTTTAATCCTGAAGGGGGCATGGTATTGCACATCATTCAAAGTCTGTAAATCTAAATTTTTAATCAATCTTTCCTCAGTAATCAAGACAACAACCACGTCTAGTTGTTGATTCATCTAAAGTCCTCGTCACTTGGGGAAAATCTATCATCTCTTGGGGCATATCAGATTTATCAATCTGGTATCCTAAATCTATCTTGTAAACTATATCAGCTTTTCGTAACCATCGGTTCATTAGTGTTATTTCCTTGGTTCTTTGTAACTGATGGGTTCAGGATGTGATACCTCTATGATTCATCTTTGAGGACATTCAGGTTTAGAATCGATCACTCACTTCTTCACAATCATAAGGTTCAGAATCAAGTATTTTGACACTTTTTCATAATCATCGGTTCATTGTTGCTATAGTTAACACTATCTTTGGTCATTCAGGACCTAAATCTTAAATCTTTAAATCTTTCAATTAGTTTTTATCTCAGAATCGGTTAATCTTTCAAATTAGTCTCATACATATATATCATACACAAACTATTCTTTGAACCACTACACTTTGCACAATGACTCAAAGAGGGGCAAAATGTAATACCCCAAAAATGGGCTATAGGTTCATTAACCTCCTACATCCTCAAATCGAATGAAATCAATACAAAAGTCCTAACCTAAGGCACATCTTCACATTGAAATCGTAATTGATTTTATCTTAATTCTGCATCGGGGAATATTCCTAGCAATCCTAATTATCTTCGATTTAATAATTATTTGGTGATAAATCTTATTTATCCTAAAGTTTGATTAATTGAATATTCTAAATATTTAATTAATCAGATTTAATACTGCCACTTAATTATTTAATTGAATTTAATTATATTTATTCCTAAATTGTATTATTTAATTTTGACAATAAATCTAAAATCTCATGACTAATTGATTAAATTTTTATTTAATTAATTAAAGTCAGTTGTCAATTTTTAATAATATAGTTTTTGAATAAAGTTTGATTTAATAATTGATTAACCCATAAATCAATTGTTTTTTCAAAAAATTAGTTAAGTGGAAAATAAATCACTTTATTTATTAAATTAATTCATATTAAATCATGCATAATCAGAAAAAGCAGTCAACTTTAAATCAATTTTCAATTTCAATTTGTTAACTTTCTAATCTCAACATCTGATGATGAGTTGAGAAAAAACTAAATTCTATTTTGAGATAAAAACTACTTTCGCATGATTTCATGATTTATTTATTCTTAATTTCTTGTTAACTCAAAAATCAACTTGAGTTTATCAAGAGTGATTTATGGCTTTTCTTATGCATCCCCAAACCCTAGATTTCTATAAAAACAAGGCTCAACTCTTCACAAATCCCTCTCAAAAATCTCTCAAGCTTTCAATCTCTCAAAAATCTCTCAAGCTTTCAATCTCTCACAAATCTCTCAAGCTTTCAATCTCTCAAAATCTCTCAAGCTTTCAATCTCTCACAATCTCTCAAGCTTTCAACCTCTCAAAAATCCCTCAAGCTTTCAATCTCTCAAAAATCTCTCAAGCTTTCAATCTCACATCTCTTGAATTTGCACAATTACTCTGGTGAATTTGCAACTGAAGAACAAAGATTTTGTGACAGGCAATTTTGTGAGATCAATTCATAGTTTTTCATAGCTTTTCATATCAATTCATATAATTATTAGATTAATTTGCATATCATTTCAATTTCATTCTAGATTAATTTCATACAATTTTTCATCCTATTGCATCAAAAATCCAAAAAAATAGATTAATTTGCATTCATATTTCATTGCTTTCATAATTTTAAATCCTTCATTTAGGTGTTGCATTGTCACTGATCTTGATTTCAATTTGAGAACATCATACTCGCACCTACTAGAAGGTAGTAAATCACATGGTTAGCATAGTTTCAATTACATGTAGATTTCAGTTTTTGCTAACCTCTAATATTTTACCAAAGTGTTGTTTCTATAGCTAGGTACAAAATTCACACACATAGCACTAAGAAGGGAGTTGACAGGGAAGGTTGAGTATCACGAAAGAGGTGTACATAAAGACCTCCTAGAATAGTTTGATCATTCAACCACTAATGCAGCCAAAGCCAAAATTTTAGTACCCAAAGACCCTAGGGTTAGAATAGTTGATGGCTTGTATGACAAAGGAAATTACATGAGAGATGTCAAAATTGAGGTTTCTAGTTTGGTACTATTTAGAGTAGGGTTTGGCCAAAGACGTACCTTTTCCCCCACCAGTAATGTATGGAAATTTGATACGGGTAAACCTGTTGTGCCTAGTGTGTTCATGGATGCAAACATCATGATTCAGGTGGCACATAAATATAATCATGTGGCTATAGTTGTAAGAGATATCAGTGGGAACCCTTTGGTTAGTATCACAATAGAAGAAATCAGAGAGGTTTTTAGGTTGAGTGAACCTACCAGTGATCTGGAAAAAAATGATTTTGATGAAATAAAACAAGTTTATAATGCTCAAATAGATTACCCGAGGAATGGTCCTCTAAGGGAGTTCTTCACTAAAATTGGAGGTCTGATCATAGTAGGGCCAAATACACAAAAAAATTTCAAATTGGACTATTTTAACTTTAGGGAAAAGGGTGTATACTGGTCTTTATGCTAGATTTTTGGGGAAGATGCTCAAGATAATATGCCAATACATTTCATGTTTATGATGGTTCAAATTTTACAGCATTACTTGGCAGTCACCTTTGACTTTTCTCCTTTCTTGGCTAAATTAATTCATGAGGGATTAATAGGAATCCAGAAGGCTAAAGTAGACAAACCTTTTTTCTAGTATTCCATGTTGATGTATATGTTTCTATATAAGGGTGCAGATTACTTTGAGAAGGAAATGGACCTCATGAGAGAGAAAGATGGTGAGGAAATGCTAGTACAATTATGGAATCTCAACATGACTTTGGATAGAAATGAGAACAATTTTATCACCTTTGATAGATGTTTTGCATCAAGACTCAGGGCTTTACTATTTATAGAAAATGCAAGGATCCCAAAGGCCTTGTTAGATCTCTTAAGACCTAAGCAGTATGCCACTGATATCAAAATTGTACATAATTGGGGTGATTTCATCCTTTACCCAGTGTCTACCATAATAAGGGTGTATGGCTTCAGGGGAAATCTATTAATACTACCATATTAGATCCCTCTAAAGATTGGGGTTGCATAATTTTTGAGGCAACTTGGAGAATTGCAAGTGAATACCCTCACAGGGAAGGCTAGGGGGACTCTTTTTCCTACTACCATAGTAGCCCACTAGTTTGTGATTATAAAAGGTGGATGGACCCACATGGCCACTTCAAGTGCTAGGGAAGCAGATACTGAGGGTTTCTATGATGACATGTATTAGAATAGGACAAGGTGTGCCTTAATGTATCATGTTTTCAACTTTCTTGAGGACATTATTAGAAATATCATTGATTTACAAGAATAAGAGATCATAAAGGAAAAGTGGCTAGTATATAAGAAGACACTAGATTTTGTGCAGTATTTTGTCAGGGATTATGATCCCTTAAAAGATTTCACCCATTTTGAGAAGAAAATAGAAACTCTTATGAGCCATTTTGAAGGTATCATCCATACCCTGAATGGAAAGAAAGAAAAGGTCATGCAAACTAAGCCAGAAAGGGCTAAGTTTATGTTGACTAAGCATACATTCTCCAAGATGTTATGATTGAGTAGATGTTAGAATAATTGAGAGGGGGGTGAATCAGTTATCCACAGTCCCAATCCTAAAATGTATATCCAAAAATAGTTTACTAAAACTTCTACAGATCGGTAAAGTAAAATAGTATTATGTCTGAGCTTTTACCAATTACTACTTAATAACATATAATGATTATTGATCAAATCCAATATGCAACATGTAAAGTATGAAAAAAAACAATCATCACAATCAACACATAACATAAGAGATTTAATGTGGAAACCCTGTGAAGGGAAAAACTACCTGGGACCAGCAACCCAAAAATTCTTCACTCTTCTAAAGTGAGGTCAGTGAAGACTCAACCCTGTTAAAGGCTAAAAACACACTGTGAGGTGTGACCTTATTCAAGGATTTTAGACCAACCATTATCTTCCAACCAACATTCACTGTGGGGTTGACAGGATAACAAATGTACACTCTATGAATGACATTACAAGACTTTCTAGTCCACTCTGTTAAGAGATTTATCTATTTACAATGGTTAAAATGTAATAGTAGTTGATCTGATTACAACACAACTTCAATTGTAGATTATCAGATCTATGTTAAGCTCATTCAAATCCTTTGATCAATATATTGTTGGAAACAATTGTCTGAAGGTAATTGCTACTCAATTATGTATTGTCTTTGATGTCACACAATGTCATAGTCCACAGCAACCAGTTACTACCGAGCTCAGTCGGTCTACCAGACAGGAATATTAGTGCTTACCGAGTCTACTCAGTTATCGATGAAAAGAAGTGTCTACCGAGTTCACTCGGTTGCCAAAGAAAATTTAGTATTTACCGAGCTCACTCGGTCATCGAAAAAAAAAGTTAGTGTTTACCGAGTTCACTCGGTCATCAAAGAAAAGTTAGTGTTTATCGAGTTCAGTCAGTTATCGAAGGTAAAAGATTGTCGGTGTTTACTGAGTTCCCTCAGTCTCCAAAAGATTATAGAAAGTTATGGTCACCGAGCACTGTCGGCCCTTGAAGGATTTTTGCAAATAGAGTTTGCTTATTTCAGCCGACTATTATACTAAATAATGTCGATTTGACAAATCTAAAATCATATAAATAAAAGGTCAAATGTGAAAAGTAAATAAGAAATATAGCAGAAGATTTTTAAAGAAGAAAAGCAGGAAAGGTGTATGCGAATTTGTGAAGGATGTTCAGATATCCTTGAGGTGTAGCAGAGATTTATTCGATCAGAAAGGATCAGACTTATGCAGAATAGAGATCTATAATCAGCAAGACAGTTGCATTATTTTACAGGTCATTTTTCATTGTTACCTTCTTATCATTGTAACAGTGAATTCTAAATCTCTTAACCGAGTTGGTTTAACAACCATATTGTAAATCCTCTAACAAGGTGACAATTCCATTGAATTGTTTTCAAGACCTCTTACCAGGCCACTCCTAGCAGGGTGTTTTAAATCCTCTAACAAGGTCACACCTAACAGTGTGTTTTGTAACCTTTTACCGGGTTGGCTTCTAACCGGGCATCACTTCAGAAAAGTGAAAATCAGTATATAGATACATTGGTGGTTTTTCCCATATTGGGTTTCCACATTAAATCTTGTGTCTCTTGTGTTCTTAATTGCTTTCTCAATCATATACATGTGCTGATGAATATCTAAAGATAATTTTGCTAATACTTTCTACATCTTCAAAGTTACTGCAATCTATTTACCGAGTGCTAAAACAGATAACATTGTTAAGATATCCTAAGGGTTCTGGAAAGAATTAATTGTGAAGTGTTTTATGGTTGACTGATTCACCCCCCCTCTCAGTCACTTCATCCATATTCCATCAATTGGTATCAGAGCTTTTGGTGCTTGCAGGAAGGGTTTCAAAGACCTAAGCTAAAGATCAAGATGTCTTACAAGAGGGAAATTCCAAAGCTTAACAGAGATAACTTTTCAGCATGGCAAGGTCTCATGCGACTTCATCTGGCTTCCATTGGTGATTCAGGATGCAAATACATTGATGAAGAATACACAATTCCTAATGGCACATTAACTGTTGAAGACATTGTAGATAAAAAGACTCACAACACCATGATGATAGACATTGCATCTGCTCTCAGCTATGAAGAATTTGATGATATTAAAGACTGCACTACTGCATATGAAATGTGGATGGCACTGAAGAAAATATATGGTGGTGATGCAAATGTGAAAAGAGCCAAAGCAGAAAGCCTAAGAGGACAGTTTGACAAGATGAATATGAAGGAAGATGAAAACATTGCAAAATATGTTGAAAGAATCAAAGCAAGTGTAAGTGCAATTAGAGCTTCTGGAGGAACAATCTTAGATGAGACTGTTATAAGTAAGGTACTCAGAACATTACTCCCTATCTATGCAATAAGAGTATCAGCTATTCAAGAAAGAAGATGTGAAACAAACCACAATATAACTTTGGATGCTTTAGTTGGAAGATTGATAGCTTTTGAATTAGACAACTATGACAACTATGTTCCTAGTTCGAAAAATATTGAATTAGCATTTGAGGCCAAGGTTTCACTAAAGAAGAACAAGAAAATTAAAGAAGTTCAGTCAGAAAGTGAAGAAGTATCAGAAGAAAGTTCTGATAGTGATCTTGAAATTGTAGAAGCATTACTTGCAAAGAAGTACTCTAGAGGGAAAGGTAAGTATAAAGGTAAAACTCCTTTAATCTATTTTTCATGTGAAGAAATTGGACATATTGCAGCCAGGTGCCCAAACAAGCAAGTCAAGGAAGAGAAGAGAAGTCACAAGTACTATGGCAAAAAGAATTTCAAATCATACAAGGATAAAGGTAAGAAATCATGTTTTATGGCTAAAGATTCTGATGATAGTGAAGAAGAAATTGTCTTTATTGCTATAAAAGATGAATCTGATGATGATGAAGATAAGATGGCACTTATTTCTCATATAAGCAAAGATGATATATGGATAATAGACAGCGGATGTTCACACCACATGACTGGTGACAAGACAAAATTTGAATATCTAGAAGACTGTGACAGTGGTAATGTAAGATTTGGAAACAATGAACCTTGTTGTATAAAAGGAAAAGGAAGAATCTCATTAACCAAAGAACTCATATGTGATAATGCTTATTGGGTTGAAGGACTAAAACATAATCTTCTAAGTTTAGCACAGCTAATCAACACTGGTTTCAAGGTTGAATTCATGAATGGTCAAGCAAGACTGCTGGATGGAAAAGGAAAACTCATTGGATCAGGCAAACAAACAAAAGGTAACTTATTTTATCTTGATCTCAGTGAATATTCATGCTTTATTGCTCAAATAGAAGAAAGTTGGCTATGGCACAAAAGGTTATGTCATGTGAATTTTGATAACATGATAAAAATAAGCAAATTCAAGAAGGTTAGAGGCATTCCTACTTTGAAGAAACCTGACACTGGTCTATGCAAGAATTGTCAGATTGGCAAAATGAGTAAAACTAGTTTCAAGAGTAAGAACTATCAGTCTAAAGAAATTTTGGAAATTGTGCATACTGATTTATGTGGACCTATTGGAATACAAAGCTATACTGGAGATAAATTCTTTATTCTTTTCATTGATGATTATTCTAGAATGATGACTGTTATGTATTTAAGAGAAAAATCAGAAGCATTTGAAAAGTTCAAATGGTACTTAGCAATAGTGGAAAAGGAAGTAGGGAAAAGATTGAAATGCTTAAGATCAGACAGAGGTGGTGAATTCATCTCCCATGATTTTAACAACTTTTGCATTGAAAGAGGAATCAAAAGACAGGTATCAGCTCCTAGAACTCCTGAGCAGAATGGAATAGCAAAAAGAAGAAATAGATCTATTATGGATTGTGCAAGGACTCTAATGATAGAAAAGAACATCACTATAAAGTACTGGAAGGAAGCTATCAGCACTGCAGTTCATACCTTGAACCGAGTACAACTGAAGAAAGACACATTCAAAACTCCTTATGAATTATGGTATGGCTATAAACCCAATATAAGTTACATGAAAATATTTGGTAGCAAGTGTTATATCTTAAAAGAATCCAGAAGAAATAAATTTGATGTGAAAAGTGATGAAGGAATATTCCTAGGATACTCTAGCAAAAGCAAGGCATACAAATGTCTGAACTTATCTACTCACAAAGTCATAGAAAGTATACATGTAAAATTTGATGAGTTTGCAGAAAAGACTGAGGAAGAAAGCAAAAGGAAACCTGAGAACTACAGAAGATTCGTTTACATTGAACCTGAAACATTGGCAGACCCAACTATCAATAAGGAAGCTATATCTACCGAGCTAAGCACATTTACCGAGTCACAAACCGAGTCAGAGGAAGAAGTTCAAACCGAGTCACAGGAAGAAATTCAGACCGAGTCTCAGCCTGAAGTTACCGAGCAAATATCTACCGAGCCCGAGCAACCTGAAGAAGAGATCCTAGAAGACAACAGCATGAATCATTCAAAAGGCAAGGAACCTGTACTAGCCAAATATGTCAGAAGACATCATACACTAGATCAAATCATTGGAAACAAATTAGATGGTACTATAACAAGAAGCAAGCTAAAAGGTACATGTCTGCTTACTGATTTTGAACCTAGAAATATCAAAGATGCATTGGAAAATGAAACTTGGATTGAAGCAATGAATGAAGAATTAGAACAAATACAAAAGAACAAAACTTGGACTCTTGTACCTAGACCTAAAGATAAGAATGTAATTGGAACAAAATGGGTATTTAGGAATAAGCTGAATGAAGATGGTCAAGTATCTAGAAACAAAGCTAGACTGGTATGTAAAGGTTATTCTCAAGAAGAAGGTATAGATTATGGAGAAACTTTCACTCCTGTTGCAAGATTAGAAGGTGTAAGAACTCTACTTGCTTATGTAGCACACAAAGGATTTAAGGTATATTAGATGGATATAAAATCTGCATTTCTCAATGGAATTCTTGATGAAGAAGTCTACATTGAACAACCTAAAGGTTTTATTGATCCAGATAAAAGGGACATGGTCTACAGGTTACAAAAAGCATTGTATGGTTTAAAACAAGCTCCTAGAGCATGGTATGAAAGACTCCATAACTATTTGATTTAGATTAATTTCAAAAGAGCTAATGATAATAGTAATCTGTATATTAAAGAAGGACAGGATGACAAAATTGTATTGGCAGAAATATTTGTGGATGATACTATATTTACAGGGAATGAGGATCAGTGCAAAGAATTTTCAAAGCAAATGAACAAAGAATTTGAAATGTCTATGTTTGGTTTAATAAAATTCTTTGTTGGTCTTCAAATTCAGCAAAGCAAGAATGGTATATACATTACTCAATCCAAATACATTAAGGAAATACTTAAGAAGTTTGGTATGGAAGATTCAAAACTAGTTGGTACACCCATGTGTACTGGACTAAAACTTACCAAGAATGATGATTCAAAAGAAGTTGATCAGACCCTATACCAATCTATGATTGGAAAATTGTAGTATGTAGTACATACAAGACCTGATATTGCCTTAGCAGTCGGTATAGTAGCTAGATTCTCAGCAAAACCTAAGGAAAATCACATGATGGCAATCAAAAGAATCTTAAGATACTTAAAAGGAATTGAAGAATATGGTTTGTGGTATAAATTTGGAGGCAATCTAGACTTGAAAGGGTTTACTGATGCTGATTGGGTAGGAAACATTGATGACAGAAAAAGCACAAGTGGTGGAGCATTTTTTCTTGGAAAAAGACTGGTATCCTGGACTAGTAAAAAGCAGAATTGCACATCTCAATCCACAGCTGAAGCAGAATATGTTGCTGCTGCAGTAAACTGTTCAAATATTGTTTGGTTTAAACAGTTATTACAAGGTATGAAGGTTGAAATCAAAGAACCAGTTGTTATATTTTGTGACAATACCAGTGCAATAAACATCTCTAAGAATCTAGTGATGCATTCCAAAACCAAGCACATTGCTATCAAATATCACTTTGTTAGAGAATTGGTGCAGGACAAGGAAATCAGATTAGAATATATTCATACAAAAGAACAGATTGCAGACATTTTTACCAAACCATTACCTAAGGATGCATTTGTGTATCTAAGAGGTAAGTTAGGGGTCATTCCCCTATCCGAGGCTCACTAAATACAATTTTAGTGATGCATCAACCAGAACATGATTGAAAATCAACTTGTTGATGCAGCATATTCAAGGAATCATTGCATATGAATCAGTACTTGAGGTACATTAATTTTCACTGGTAATATGTGAATTGTCTTTGGCATGTGTTGTCAAAGAGGGAGTGTTTGCTATGTCTTTGCTATTACTTCAAGAAATTTTCAATAATCAGAAGGAAGAATTTTCAAGATAAAGGAAGTTTGCTGACAGAGGGAGATTTGAATCTGAACCGAGCTAACTCTTTCAAATTTCTTATGATATGACATATTGTGTTGCCATCAATGCCAAAGAGGGAGGTTGTTGGAAACAATTGTCTGAAGGTAATTTCTACTCAATTATGTATTGTCTTTGATGTCACACAATGTCATAGTCCGCAGCAACCAGTTACTACCGAGCTCAGTCGGTCTGCCAGACAGGAATATTAGTGCTTATCGAGTCCACTCGGTTATCGATGAAAAGTAGTGTCTACCGAGTTCACTCGGTTGCCAAAGAAAATTTAGTATTTACCGAGCTCACTCGGTCATCGAAAAAAAAAGTTAGTGTTTACCGAGTTCACTCGGTCATCAAAGAAAAGTTAGTGTTTACCGAGTTCAGTCGGTTATCGAAGGTAAAAGATTGTCGGTGTTTACCGAGTTCCCTCGGTCTCCAAAAGATTATAGAAAGTTATGGTCACCGAGCACTGTCGACCCTTGAAGGATTTTTGCAAATAGAGTTTGCTTATTTCAGCCGACTGTTATACTAAATAATGTCGATTTGACAAATCTAAAATCATATAAATAAAAGGTTAAATGTGAAAAGTAAATAAGAAATATAGCAGAAGATTTTTACAGAAGAAAAGTAGGAAAGGTGTATGCGAATTTGTGAAGGATGTTCAGATATCCTTGAGGTGCAGCAGAGATTTATTCGATCAGAAAGGATCAGACTTATGCAGAATAGAGATCTGTAATCAGCAAGATAGTTGCATTATTTTACAGGTCATTTTTCATTGTTACCTTCTTATCATTGTAACAGTGAATTCTAAATCTCTTAACCGAGTTGGTTTAACAACCATATTGTAAATCCTCTAACAAGGTGACAATTCCATTGAATTGTTTTCAAGACCTCTTACCAGGCCACTCCTAGTAGGGTGTTTTAAATCCTCTAACAAGGTCACACCTAACAGTGTGTTTTGTAACCTTTTACCGGGTTGGCTTCTAACTGGGCATCACTTCAGAAAAGTGAAAATTAGTATCTAGATACATTGGTGGTTTTTCCCATATTGGGTTTCCACGTTAAATCTTGTGTCTCTTGTGTTCTTAATTACTTTCTCAATCATATACATGTGCTGATGAATATCTAAAGATAATTTTGCTAATACTTTCTGCATCTTCAAAGTTACTGCAATCTATTTACTGAGTGCTAAAACAGATAACATTGTTAAGATATCCTAAGGGTTCTGGAAATAATTAATTGTGAAGTGTTTTATGGTTGATTGATTCACCCCCCCTCTTAGTCACTTCATCCATATTCCATCATATATCAATTCTATTTCAATCAATATTCAGTAACTTACTATCGCTCAGTTATAGCTTTTTGATGCTCGATAATCTCTTTAGTTCGGTTCTCCTTAACTAGTTTGATCATGCATGCATAAAGCTTGTTCACATGATATCTCTATAGTCTCCTTCTTCTAGCATAATTTCATCATGAAATAATAGTCTCTTAAATAGACGAGTAAACCATTTTAATTCCATCCATCATATTTTGCCGCTTAATCTCCTTTGTTGATTTTGCCACTTTAACCTTCCTCGGCTGATGTGTTAGTAACATGTTTTGTTTCAATCCCTTAGATCTTCTTCAAATTATGTTAGTCGTCGATCTTCATAACAAACATTATCTTCAAATTTGTAATCATAACACTTTACATCTCATCAACTTCCATTGGCTAAAATAATCATTTAGTTCTTTTATTTTTCTTGGTTAAAAAAGAAATGTGTCGATGAAAACAAGCTCAATTTATACTATGCTCGATATACACTACACTACGTCAGTGTATACTGGAATGTTTCTTTAACCGACAACACTGCTTTGTGCATTTTTCTCTATCCTTAATCATAGATGAATGCAACATAATCAAGTCAATAACATAAGTTCATAGAATCATTCATAACTTACCCAATGTATTCCTCATCCTTATCTATCATATCCATCTTCCTCATGTAGATATATATGTTCTTCATCTCTTCTCTTCTTCTTTCTATAGATGTTTGGGTATAGTAACTTACAAGATAAGTATTATCAAAACTAGTTGACATCAATGAGAACATATTATTGATTTAACCATCTTACATATCTAATCAACAACTCATTGATCTTAAATCATAGATCTTCAAGTTATACAGTTTATTCAAATCAGTTGTAGTTCATCAATCTCTCCCTTTGGCATTGATGGAAACACAAGAAATATGAAATATGCCATATACACATACCAAACATGTATTCTACAACTCTATAAACAAATTTTTTAATGGTACAAGCTCTCCCTAGCTTAATATGTTTAATCACTATGTTACATAAAAGAATTTGCAAGTGCAAACTAACTTCTATGGATATGATATTTTTAGCTCATAGGTTTTCTTCTGTTCTTAGTAATTGATCTTCAATGTTCTCCCTATTTTGTATCTCTCTCCCTTTGTCTTTGGCTTCATATTATTCATATTGATCTCTCTCCCTTTGACAGCAATGCCAAAGAGCAATAAAAACATATAGCTTTGTAGTAGCCATGTAACTCTTTGTTGTCTAGTGCATTCTCTGTATCTTGGTATACTGATATGAAAATTTGTTCCAGTACTTCAGCCTTTCACAACCTTAGATAGAAGTCCAAAGTGTGAACTCTTCTACATCAACATGTATGATCTTCTGATAATATTAGGTTGATGTAACCTCCAGATCACCTTTGTGAATGGTAGATAGGGGACAGACCCCAAGTCTAGTCCTAAAGTATTCATATGTATCCTTCGGTAGAGGCTTTGTAAATATGTCAACAAGTTTTTCTTTTGATGTAACAAATTCTAGATTCACTTGCTTCTCCTATACTTGTTCCCTTAAGTAGTGATACTTAATAGATATATGCTTTAATTTAGAGTGCATCACCAAATTCTTTGAAATATTAATAGCACTAGTGTTATCACAATATATAATCACCAGCTCAGTGATTACCTCATTCATACCTTCTAACACTTTCTTGATATATGCAATATTTCAATAGTTAGTAGCACCAGCAACATACTCTACTTTAGCTGTAGACTGGGAAATGTAGGCATGTTTCTTACTTGTCCATGTAACAAGTGTTTCACTAAAGAAGAATGCTCCTCCAGTGGTACTCTTTCTATCATCCACATTTCCATCCCAATCAACATCAATGTATACCTTCAGTTCAAACTTGCCTTTCTTAGGATACCACAGTCCCTAATCTTCAATTTTCTTTAGGTATCTTAAGATTCTCTTTTTAAAAATCATGTGTGACTCTCTAGGGTTTGCAGAAAATCTAGCAACTATTCCAACAACATGTGCTATGTTAGGTCTACTGTGAACTACATACATTAACTTACCAATCATGGATCGGTACAGTGTCTAGTTTACCTTAGTAGTTCCATCTTCTTTAGTCAGTTTACATCTAGTAGCCATCAGTGTTCCCACAGGTTTAGCATCTTCCATGACAAATGTCTTCAATACTTCATTTATATATTTAGATTGTGTGATGAATATACCATCATTCTGCTGAATCACTTGTAAGCCTAGAAAGAACTTAATCTCTCCAAACATAGACATTTCAAATTCACTTTTCATTTCATTAGCAAATGACTTATAGATTTGATCTTGTTCTCCAAATATTATGTCATCCACAAATATCTCAGCAATCAAGATAGTATCATTAGAATTTCCTTTATGTAATATACATACCATATCTTTGTTTTCTGGATCAATGAACCCTTTAGGTTGTTCTATGTAGACTTCTTCTTCAAGTATCTGATTCCAAAAAGCAGATTTGACATCCATTTGGTAAACTTTGAAATTTTTGTGTGTAGCATATGCAAGTAACATTCTGAATCCTTTTAATCTAGCAATAGGTGCAAATGTCTCACCATAATCTATTCCTTCCTCCTATGCATATCCCTTGCATACTAACCTAGCTTTGTTCCTTGTTACCTCTCCATTCTCATTAAGCTTGTTTCTTAATATCCACTTAGTACCGATAACATTCTTATCCTTAGGTCTGGGTTCTAAACTCTAGGTTTTGTTCTTCTCTATTTGTTCTATTTCCTCTTTCATTGCACTAACCCATTCATCATTTTCTAATGCAACTTTTACATTCTTCAATTCATATTCACAAACTAGACATGTACCTTGTCTTGGTTTACTTCTTGTTTGCATGCCAACTTGTCTATCTCCAATGATTTGTGTCTTAGGATGATGTCTTTTGACAAATCTTGCCAGTATCCAATCTCTTCTATCTTGTTCATCTTGTGTAGGTTCATTTGCTTGTTTGGTAGGTGCTTCCTACTTATCAATTTATTTTTCCTATTCCTTGATATTGTTTTCCTGTTGACCGGTTGTCATGATCTATGGCATCAGTAGGTACTTTGGTTGTTTAATGTAACTGAATCTACCATAGTCTTCCAGTTCCTTTGTGCTTTCCTCTACATTCTTATCATGAAACTCATCAACTCGAACATTAGTACTTTCAATCATTTTATTAATTACTTTGTTAAGACACTTGTATACTTTACTTTTAGTAGAATATCCCAAAAATATCCCTTCATCACCTTTTGAGTCAAACTTCCCATTTCTTTCATCTTTCAGAATAAAGCATTTACTTCCAAAAACTCTGAAATAACTTATAGTGGGTTTGTGACCAAACCATAACTCATAGGGTGTCTTATTAGTGTCCTTCTTTAGTTGTACTTGATTTAGAACATAAACATCTATGCTAATAGCTTCTCTCTAGTATGTCTGAGCAACATTCTTTTGCAACATCAGTGTCCTTGCATAGTCAACGATTGACCTATTCCTCCTTTCAGCTATTCCATTTTGTTGTGGTGTCCTCAGTGCATAGACTTGTCTTTTAATACCATGATCATTACAAAAAATAGTAAATTCATCAGAAATAAATTCACCACCTCAATCAGATCTTAAGCATTTCATTTCTTTACCAGTCTCTTTCTAAACTTTTTCTTTATACCACTTGAACATCTTAAATGCCTCTGATTTTTCCTTCAAGAACATGACTATCATTAATCTAGTATATTCATCAACAAAAAGAATAAAATATTTGTCTCCATAGTAACGTTGAGTCCTCATAGGACCACATAGGTTGGTATGCACTAACTCAAGTAAT
The DNA here is from genome assembly GCA_027943335.1 of Chamaecyparis obtusa. NCBI lineage: Eukaryota > Viridiplantae > Streptophyta > Pinopsida > Cupressales > Cupressaceae > Chamaecyparis > Chamaecyparis obtusa. Next base: position 240,666 of record BSBK01005772.1, read on the forward strand.
TTCTTTGTTGAATAATCTTTTCTTTTGAAACTAGACTTTGTCATTTTACCTTTCTGATATTCATGACACATAACATGATTAGGCTTAGATAAGTTAGGTAGACCTTTTTATTTTTACTAATCTTAATCATGTTATAAAAATTCACATGACATAACCTCTTGTGCCACAACCATGCATCTTCATCTTTCATCATTAAACAAGAAGACTAATCATTATCAAGATAAAAAAAATTACCTCTTGATTGTGTTCTATTTCCAATAAGTCTTCCTCCATCATCAAATATCTTCACTTTCTTTATCTCAAAAGCAACTTGATGGCCTGAATTGTTTAGCAATGCCACACTTAGCAAATTATATTTTAGACCTTTTACCCAATAAGCATTGTCACATCTAATTTTATCATTTATCATCAAGGATCCTTTTCCTCTAACCATACAAGGTGCATCATTACCCATTCTAATAGACCCTCCATTGTGTTCTTCAAGATGATCAAATTTTTTTTCATCACTAGTCATGTGATGTGTACAGCCACTATCTATGATCCATGTATCATTTTTATTAACCTTAGAGATAAGTGTTGTCTCTACATACCTTTCATCCTCTATGTCATCTTTCATTACAACAAATATTACCTCCACATCTTCATTAGTGTCGATATCAATGACATCTTCTTCTGCAATGTAGCACACCTTCTTACCTTTATCATTATTGTCTTAGTTGTCTCTGTTGTAGTGTCGGTAACTTTTGTTTCCTCTTCTCCCATAGCTTCCTTCACTAGATCAGTCTTTGTTTCTATCATCATCTTTCATGTGTGGACATCTAGCAACAATATGACCAACCTCTTTACAATTAAAGCATGCTAAAGGTAATTTACCTCTATACCTTCCTTTACCTTTAGGTAACCTTCTAGCCATAAGAGCTTCAAGTTCATTAAGCTCATCATTAGTATTGCTATCACTATCATCATTTTTATTTCTACTACTAGACTTACCAATCTTCAGAGAAGAAATAAAAGAAGATTCAGCAGATGGTACAACACTATTATCAAAGTTATTCAGTTCAAAGGTTGTAATCTTACCATTCAGATTATCAAGAGTAAGGTTGTTACTAGATACATACCTAGTTTCATGAATTGCAGATATTCTGATAGCATAAACCAGCAATAAGGTTTTGAGAACTTTTCTTACCACTGTCTCTTCATCAATAATACTATCAGATGCTCTAATAGCATGTACTACCTCTTTTAGTATATTTGTGTACTGCACAATATTGTCACCTTCCTTCATCTTCATATCATTGAATCTAGCCCTTAAGCTTTCATCTCTGGCTCTTTTGACATTCACATCACCACTATAAACTTGAGAAAGTTTATCCCACATATCTTTAGCAGTAGTGCAATTTTTGATATCTTTAAATTTGGCATTGGTATAGGCAACAACAATCTTCATCATAGTAACATTATGTTCATGCCTATCTCTTAGTTGATCAAGGGTCAAGGGACCAGTGGGCGGTGTAATGTAGCCATTCTCCATTAGTGTAAGAACAAAATTCCCAATTTCAGATACATGTAGCTTCATTCACCTTTGCCATACTATGAAGTTATCTTTGTTCAGCTGTGGCACTTCCCTCTTATACATTTTGAGATCTTTGTGCTGAAGTCCTTAAAAATCTATTCCAAGCAACCAATGCTCTGATACCAATTGTTAGAATAATTGAGAGGGGAGTGAATCAATTATCCATAGTCCCAATCCTAAAATGTATATCTAAAAACAATTTACTAAAACTTTTGCAAATCGGTAAAGTAAAATAGTATTATCTCTGTGCTTTTATTGATTACTAGTTAATAACATATAATTATTACCAATCAAATCCAATATGAAACATGTAAATTATGACAAAAAACAATCATCACAATCAACACATAACACAAGAGATTTAACATGGAAACCCTGTGAAGGGAAAAACCACCTAGGACCGGCAACCCAAAAATTGTTCACTCTTTTGAAGTGAGGTCAGTGAAGACCCAACCTTGTTAAAGGTTACAAACACACTATGAGATGTGACCTTGTTAGAGAATTTTAGATCAACTGTTATTGTCCAACTAGCATTCACTATGGGGTTGATAGGATAACAAATGTACACTCTATGAACGACATTACAAGACTTTCTAGTCCACTCTGTTAAGAGATTTCTCTATTTACAATGGTTAAAATGTAACAGTAGTTGATCTGATTACAACACAACTTCAATTGTAGATTATCAGATCTATGTTAAGCTCATTCTAATCCTCTAATCAATATATCAATTATGTTTCAATCAATATTCAGTAACTTACTATCACTCGATTATAGCTTTCTGACGCTCAGCAATCTCTGCAGTTTAGTTCTCCTTAACTAGTCTAATCAGGCATGAATGAAGCTTGTTCATGTGATATCTCTACAATCTCCTTCTTCCAGCATAATTTCATCATGAAATCCTAGTCTCTTAAGTAGACAAGTAAACCATTTTAATTCCATCCATCAGATTTTGTTGCTTAATCTTCTTTGTTGATTTTATCGCTTTAACCTTCCTTGACTAATGTGTCAGTAACACATTTTGTTTCAATCCCTTAGATCTTCTTCAAATTATTTTAGCCATTGATATTTGTAACAAACATTATCTTCAACTTCATAATCATAACACTTTAGAGCTCATCAACTTCCATTGGCTAAACTAATCATTTAGTTCTTTTCTTCTGCTCAGTTAACAAAGAAATGTGTCAATGAGCACAAGCTTGGTTTACACTATGCTTGGTATACACTACACTGCATCGGTGTATACTAGAATGCTTCTTTAACCGACAACACTGCTTTGTGCATTTTTCTCTATCCTTCATCATAGATGAATGCAACATAATCAAGTCAATAACATAAGGTCATAGACTCATTCATAAGTTACCCAATGTATTCCTCATCCTTATCTATCATATCCTTCTTCCTCATGTAGATATATCTATTCTTTATCTCTTCTCTTCTTCTTTCTATAGATGTTTGGGTATAGTAACTTACAAGATAAGTATTGTCAAAACTAGTTGACATCAATGACAACATATTACTGATTTAACCATCTTGCGTATCTAATCAGCAACTCAGTGATATTAAATCATAGATCTTCAAGTTATATAGTTTATTCAAATCAGTTGTAGTTCATCAGGAGATATATGGTACAAAAGAAAAGTGGATATAGTGTGGTTGTACATGGACCAAGCAGGCAAGAAAAAACCAAAACAACAAAGGATATCCCTTCCACCTCAAAGGAAGCTGAAATGTAGGATAGATTAGAGGAGACTCCAAAATCAACATAGAATCAACCAATTGAGATTGGTTTTGATTCTCCACCTCCACCAAAGAGGAAAAGAATGGAAGAAAGGCCTGCACATGTTGAGGAGGAATACTCTCCTACCCAATCACCTCTAAATCTTGTAGATCATCAAGAGGTGGTAGAAAAACTAAAACAATTGGGTGGTCTAGGTCAAAATTTTATGACCTATGAAGAGATAAATGAGGGAGTACCAAAGCCACCAGAAGAACCTGAATCATATTTAATAGTCGGGGAGATGGCTAGAAGATAGTTAGATCCTATCATCAAGTAAGCCTGTGATGAATTCCTTGCAGATGATGCTTTTGTTAAGGCTAGGGATTTCATGGAATTCTTGTGGAGATTGCACCTAGAGTATTTTATAGAAACATGTGAGAAAAGGTAGTAAGAAATCCCACAAAAGGACCTCAAGATCATAGAGGATGAGGTAAGAAAAGAGATGATAGAAAGATTTGTAAAGATTACACCAGAGCAAGGGAGAGAATTAGTAAAGAATGTAGGGGTGCTCATTCTCCTTGAAGGGGACATTGTTGATGCAATGGTCCTTGATGTTGTTAGAAAGAAGACTACACCAGCCTATAGGACCAAAGAGTAGGCAGAGAAAGCAATAAAAGGTGTCACCTTTAGTAATGACCATCAAGATTTGGTCATATGGTCTCTTAAGAAGAATGAAAATAATAAAGGTAAATAGATAGCTAGAGGTGCTCTTTCAGGTAGTTTACTAGTGCAAAGGGTAGTGATACCTCAATTGTTGAGGCATTAGGCATGGCCTTGGAAATAGCCAACCTTAGCATGAAGGTGGCAGAGAGAGAAGCTAGGGAAAAGGAAGAGCTCACACTAAAGTTGGACACAATGTTAAAAGCCTATAGAGAGATGAAAGAGGATATTGTGAAAAGGATAAGTTGATAGAAGACCTAAGGAGAAGGTTAGGATAGTAGGCCCAATCCATACATTAGAACAGCTGCAGATTTCTTCCTCCCCTACTATGCCTTATTTATCTAGTCCTATAATTGAATATCCACTCTCCCCTATACCTCCACCTTTAGAGGATGAAGATATAACACAGAGAAATATTGGAGAATGAAAGGTGGGCTCTCTTGGAAAAGGCCAAGAAATTGAGAAATGAGAGACAATTGTTTGAGCAAGGACAATTGGAAGTGTCCATGAAATATGAAGAGGAAATAAGAAACACAATTTTGCAGTTTGCTGAGGGTATTGAGCCCAAAGAAATTTATAAAGTTGGATAAAAATTGGTTAATATTTTAAATTATTTTAAGGAAGAAGTGGCCACTATGGACCCAATTTTGGATATGTGGGTTGCCAGAGGAGATCAATTAGAATTATTTTAGTCTTTGATTAAAACTCAATAGATTGTGGATATACAGTTAACAAGTACCCATAAATTTGTTAAGACTTTACTTGAGTTTGTAGTTCAGAGGGAAAATTCAAAAAGAAAGGCATCCGACGTAAGGGAAATATATTTCCAAGACAATTTTCAAATGTTTCTCAGTCTGTTCAAAGTAGATGGAACCATAAAAGACAAGGAGGGATGGTTAGGACAAATAGATGATGAATTGTCACCTAGAATAAGCACCATTTTAACTATAAACAATAATATTCCCTTTTTCGAAACAATTGAAGTATTACAAGATGCCTCAAAACCCTAAGGAAAAAGATACATCAAGGAAAATTTGAATGGGATATTTTGGTACCTAAAAGAGATGAGGTACTGGCCTTCCATTGGCCAGATGAAGAATTTTATACATCTTGGGAAGAAGCATATTCTTTGGATAGTACCAAGAAAGAAGAGACATCCACTGAGACTGCAACAGATGGTACTTCTTCAACTTCTTGAAGCAAAGCAAACAACATAAATGATCTCATATGTAGAAGGAAACACTTGGTAGAAGTTGAACTAACTTTGGAATTTGTTGCAAATTTTGGCGCCCAAGTCAATAAGAAGCTTTGTAAAAATATAACAAGAAAGTGTTGTATTTGTCATTTTTTGTCGTATATGGTTGTCATTATTTTGTCTTTTCTAAAAGGATCTACAATCCTTAATTTCTATAAAAGGATTCCCTGCATCACTTTGTAAGGACCAGAACTTGAAGATTTTATTGACAAGTTATGAGTCTAGGATACAGTAGACTATATTAGGCCAACTCTTTTTATAGAATAGCAAGTATTATTGGTTTAGCTAAATATTTAGATGGTTTTCATTTTAAAGCATTGTGTATACATACAAATGATATAGAAAATTGAATAAAATCCAGAGTTCATATCTCTCCTTTGTGTGCTCTTTCTTTGAGTTATGAGTTGTTAGATTCATTACATGGATTATCTCTATGTGTGTGTTTATATTCTTTAGCTTTGATCTAAAGATAAAATTAAATAGGCTTTAGATACATCATTAATTCTTTTAAGTTTTCATAAGGATATCAATTAGTGTGAATTTTAGGAATCCTCTTATTAGAATCATCATAGGGTGATAGTATTTTCTAAGGATATAAATCATCAAAGTTCAATATATTATCTCTATATTTCATTTTGTAGTGAAGATGTCACCCAATGGATAAGGAACTGGCTAGCAGTGGAGCTAGTTTATAGGAATAATTTCCTGATGAGGTCTTAGTGAATTCTTAAATATTGATATAAATCTATCAAAAATATTTGAAGTATTGTGACCTACAAGTTATGTCCTATCTAATGGTAATGGAGATTAAATAAATGAGTGGTTATCATTTAGTATTTTCTTACCACGTATTTGTTGTTTTAAAATCTAGTCTATGATTCTTGGAGTAAGGTTTGTTTTACTAGATTAGGAGTACCCTTCTTGGTTTTGCAGAGCTTGAAGTGCAGAGGGAAGTCTTGTTCCTATAGTTTGTCCAATCATCTTAGAATTCATATTTGGATTTAACCCCTTCCTTAAAAAATATAGATGTATTGGTTGCTACTAAAATCATAAAGTCTAGTTTGAGGAACCAATAGATCCCGTCATCACTTCTAACATCAAATTTTTCTATGTCATCATCTCTTTTGATATAGCATTTACTACCAAATATTATAAAATATTTCATAGTAGGAGTATGATTAAACCATAATTCATAAGGAGTCTTATACCTTCTCTAATCTAAATTTTGTTCAAAATATAAACAACAACACCAATATCTTATCTCCAATGCATATGTCACATATTTCCTTCCATCAGCATAGTTCTAGCATCATCTAAAATTATTCTATTTCTTCACTCTGCAATCCCATTCTATTGTGCAGTCCTAGGAGATGATGTTTTTCTATATATGCCATGCTCTTTGCAATATTTATTAAACATATCTGAAGTAAATTCTCCACCTCTGTCTGATCTCAAACATTTTATCTTAGAACTATATTCATTCTTAACTTTTGCTTTAAAAATCTTAAACTTGTCAAAATACTCAGAATTTTTCTCTAAGAAATGAAACCCACATCATCCTGTATAAATCATCAACAAAAAGTATAAAATACCTCTCACCATTAGAAGGTCTTGTTCTTGTAGGTTCACATAGATCTTTATGCACCGGATCTAACTTCCCTTTAGCTGAGTAAGATTTTCTTTGAAAACTACTTTTAGTCTATATCCCCATTACACATTCTCTACACATGATGTTAGATGGTTTTACAATCTTCAATACCTATCTCTAAAATTATTTGTCATCCTTTCTTTCAAAATATTATTAAAATTCACATGAAATTTTTTTTTTTGCCATAACCAACTATCATCAATCTGCAAAAAAACAAGAAGCCTCAGATGTGTTTAGCTCAAATACATTACCTCTTGATTTAGTACTAGCTGCAATCAAATCTCCTAACTTTCTTCTAATATAACTGTAGACACCTAAAAATCCATTAGAAAATAAAAGTATTTTTATGTTTCTAAAAACCCCTGATGACATCATCATTTGTTAATTAATTAATATATTTTTATGTCATTAAGTCCATTTATTTTAATTAAACATCTTTAATTAAAAGATCCCTCCCCAAAACATTTAAATCACATTTAAATGATAAACCCTTTCCAAAAAATGTTTAAATCTAATTTAAACATAATCCCTCCTATTTACTAAAATCATTTAATAAATGAAATCCTCAACCAAAAATCCTTTGAAATAAATAAATATTTATTTATTTCCTAAACTCCTAAATATCCTAGAAAGCCCTAGACTCTTCTAGAAAGTCTTCAATCCTTATCCTAAGCCTTGGTCCATTCAACCCCTTTGAAAGGCAATCCTTATCCTTGGCTTAACCCCTAACCTTACCTCTAACCTTGAATCATCCTTCTAACCCAAGCCCTTCCCAAATCCTATAAATTCTCCTCCTTCCAAGAGCAAAGTATTAGTTATCTTTTATTCACATGCATTGTTATCATGCTAATTTAGTTCTAGCCTTAGCATAATCATTTCTAATTGTTAGATTTCATTGTTTTCTTCAAGCTTTCTAGCACATCATAGCTTAGTAATAATGGATTAACCTTTTTTTTTTCTTTTTTTTTCATATAATAGCATCATATCACATCTCTATTTGGTCTAAAATCAATCTTAGCATAAGCATCATGTAGCTTAATCTACATCTTAGCTCCATTTTGGCTCCTTAGGCTCTGGGGGAAAATCATGTCTTCTATACTTGATTATGTGCCATTATAGAGTGTCCACAGTTCTTGAATGATCCAAATCCTTCCTAATCATCATTAGGGACATGCTCCATGTGTTTTGAGAGCACACCCACATCCCTAAAGCGAGAGAAAATCAAACGACCATAGGGTGCTCTTGTTTAAGCTCTATCTGAGTGTCTTTGCAAATAGTTTTCATTATAAGTTAGGTATATGATTTTTAACTAATTTTCAACATGTCTACACATTTCAAAATAGATTAGGTTTTCACTGATCACATTTTTTCATGCCCGGTGGGACTCCACAAGCCTCAAAGTTGTAATTTTTAGGGTTTTTTGGCCAAAAAACTCATTTTTCACACCTCCCGGATGGATTTTTTTGTAGTGTCGTATGATTTTTGAGCTTTTTGTTCAATTTTAATATGGGATCCCCCCAAAACTCGTATGAAATGATGTATAAACTCATATGGGCCTGTTTTGAGTGATTTTTAGGCCATTTTTGGCACTTTTTGGCCCAAAACTCGTATGGGAACCATGCAATTGTCATACAATATTGAAAAATATCATAGGAGACTGTAATGTGAAATAAATTCTGGCCCCAAAACTCGTATGGGAGGTAGGGATCTCATTTGAGGCCCTAAACTTGATTTTTCTTGATTTTTTGGGCCTATTTGGGGATCCTAGGGACCCTAAGGCTTCAAGCTTGTAATTTATAACCCCATACACTTGAAGGTACTTCATGGAGGCCAATTTATCATCAAATAACTAAGGCCTTAAGGATCATAAACTCTTTTGAAATTTTAGGAACTCAAACACTTCCTTTTCAAGCTTAAAATGAACTTTTTGAGTGCCCTTATGGGACAAATCTACAAGTCTTTCCTAAACATTTCCTAAACGCTCCTAATCAACTCAATTAATTAATAATGTGTCTTAAATAATTCAAAATCACCTCTAAGTACTTTATTTTGGCTAAAAAAAACACCAATCATGAAAATCTAAGGTTTTAGAGTGCATTTATGCAAGCTAGGAAGATTTCAAGTTTTGGGTGCTTAAAAAGAACTTCAAATTTGCATTTCAAAACTAATGGGTTTAAAATAAATCATAAATGAAGTAAAATGGTCCTAAATCAAACTCAATGAATCAATCAAATCTGAAATGAACTCCTTTTGCAAAATCTCAAAGTTCTTTTAAAAACTCATGCAAACTAGGAACAAAAAAATCAAAAAAATATTTGCTAAATATTTCCTAATTGGTTCCTAAAATTTCCTAATTCAGTCCTAAGGCTTTGATATTGATTAAAAAAAATGTCTTTTTGCAAAATATTGAATGTTTCCTATGTTCTCATGCATCAAACCAAATCTAGGAATCTCATTTTGGGTATAAAACATACCAAACTAACACAAAATCTTGAATGAAAAACCAAAGGTCCAAAGAAGTCATTTTTACATTGAGTCCAAATAAAAAACAATCTTGAGTGATTTAAAAGAGAAAGAAAAGAATCTCTTTTTCTTCATCTTTCAAGTTCAGTTCAAATAAAACTCAATCTTGAATTACTTAAAATCAAAACAAAGCTCTTTTCAAAGTTACTAAGGCAACACACAAACTCAATCTTGAATGCTTAAAAAAAATAACTTGCAATCACTCGAAGTTTTACTTTTTGGAGAAAGAAAGAACAAATCAAAATCTTAAACACGTGTTTACAAACATTCATTTCAAAATCACTTAAAATCAATTTGGGAAAATAATCTTCATGATGTGCATCTAGGAGCTTCCCATTTATACAAATCCTTGTTAAAATAAATGACATAAAACACTTGAACTCAAACAAGTTCACTTGTTTTACTTTTAGTGAGGCTTTTCCAGGGAGAAAATCACTTCCTCTCTAGAGAAAGAACTCAAACTGGTATGTTCCCCACCTAGTATAGAAATAAAGTGCTAAGAAAACTCTTGCTTATATCCCCTCAAGCTCAGGTGAGGCATGTTGATGGTAGCCCAAGGTAGGTGAATAATCCCTACTATTTTGACATGGTCAACTAGGCTCTTAAGGGAGTCACATGCATACAAGTGATTGGGAGGACTCCATAGAATAACTACAAACTTGATAAAATAGAAGCTACCCTATCTACATCTGAAGGTATCAGAATCCTTGTGCAAGGGCTGATCCAAGGGGTTTACCGGATCACCTTAAGATAGTCACCATATGTATCCCCTTCAGGGGGAACCAAGTTGTGGGCAAGGATTTTGATACTATCCTAACTTTTAGTTAGTTTCTACTTGATGTGTTTTCCGAAGTTGTAGACTCGGTACAAAACATCTGTTGAAACATACACAAAATGAAGAGTTCTACAATCAATCCTTTTTTCCATGTTAGTCAAATCCTTCAAATCCAAAGATCATCCAAACTTTCAGAATCCTGTCATCCTGGTCTCGCAAATCATGGTCTTCTAGTCATCTTGCATTTGGTCTTATCCCCCTATCCTAGGTTAAAATAGTCATCTTGGTCATCCCCCCATCCCCTTTTTATCTTCCTCTAGAGTCAATCATTCCTCATATCTTTAGCCAAGTCCAAACCTAATTCTAAGCCTTAGTCTTCCAATCCATCTTCATCCTTCTCCAAACTCATCCTCAAGTTAGCATGTCTCAAAAATATTATGATGAGTGTGGTTATTATGTCTCTCCTCTCAATCCATCCTATCCTAATGATGATGAAAGTCTTGTTGATCATGATGCATACTTTGAAAACCTTAGCCACCATGATGATGAGAATCTTGTGGATCACGATGCATACTTTGAAAACCTTAGCAAGATTTCTCCAAACACCCCCCAGCATCCAATAATTCCTCCAAACTATCCTACCGTACCTTCATGTGTATCCACTACCACTCCTTATCCTACCTTTGACAAGGCAAATCCACTATCCTATTCATCCACACCTTCCTCCTATCTTGAGCCTACATATCCTCCATATGCATCCTTCATACCTCCATCTCCTTCTATAGTCGTGTCCCAACCACCATCTTTTCATAGCAACACTCCAAGTTACAACCCTCATCCAAATCATTCATCCCCTTATCCTCCAAATCATTTTCAAAACCAAAATCCTAGTCTTCTCATCCCTTATCCAAATCCTCCATCTCCTTATCCTCCAAATCATTTTCAAATCCCAAATCTTAGTCTTCCAATCTATTACCCTAATCCACCATCCTATCTAAATCCAACATTTTCTATTCTAAACCACATTTCCACAAATCCCTCCCCATAAAATGAATGCATCCTTCAATCTGATTCATATCCCATACCTCAATCCATCATTCCTACCTCACCAAATAGCCAATTCAGTTCTCAAGCTTCTTCTAAACCTACCTATGTGAACTATCTAGTCATGACATCTTCCAATTCTTCATATACACCATAATTCCCCAAAGAAAGTTCACAATATTCTACCCCACCTTCATGTATGGACCATCCTAGCTCCCCATCTTCTACACACTCTAGTCCATCACCTCCTCCAATCCAAAAGTCTCCAAGGAGTTTCACAAGGAAGCCAACAAAGAATCCCACTCCTATAGCTGATGAGACATGCCATCTCAATCCTTCATGTGAATCCATCATTCATGAGACCCATCAACCTTCCCCATCCATTATCCTTCTTCCATATATCCCACTCATTGATCATCTTCCATCTCCCAACATCATTAAGTCATTCCTATGCATTGACTTCACCAAATCTCCATCCACTTCTCCTCCTCCCAGCATTATCCAAGCCACATTCAATGAGCCTCAGGACTTCACCCTTCTTCCTACCATCACAGTTGTAGAATCTCTCATCATTTGATCCACTCCATCTGAAGAGTCCATCCATACATCCGCCATTGCTCTATCCACACAAATCCCATCACATCCAGATCTTGTCCAAAAGCATGTTGAAATAATCATAGAAGAAAATCAAGATCAAATCCCTTCACTTTCTCTATTTCATGTTCCATTGCTTCCATCACCCCCAATCCTAGATCCTATTAGCTCAATTTCCCCCAATCTAGGATTCCACAATCCCAATTCTTCCAATCCAAGATCCTATCATCCCAATTCCTTCATTTGAAGATCCATTACCATCCCCTAATTCTAGTCAAGATCCCATCATCCTATCCTCTCCACTTGAGGATCCTCCAATCCAAACTATCCCACTGCCATCACTCTATCCTCTTGAACCACTTACATTTGTCAAAGGTAGCCCACTTGAAGCAAAGGCAATAAGTTCCATATCTTCCATGATGGAACTAGAAACTGGATGTTTATCATATTCCTCAAGTCATAAGTATCCTTGTTTGGATAAAATGCTCAAGAAATGGAATTATCAAGGAAAAGGCCTAGGTGCTCATGAACAAGGAAATCTAGAGCCCATTCAAGACAAAAAAACATCCAAAATCAAATGGAATTAGTCACACATCAGAAGAAGGCACTTCTTCTAGAAATGTTGGTACAACTAAAGCTAAATTCAAGCATCCTTCCAAACCCACCATCACATCTTCCAAAGCATACAATGCTATTCCTCCTTCTCTATCATTACAACCTCAGACAACCTATCACATTCCTCCTTCATCCTCTAAATCCATTTTGGGTCCCTATGTCTAAAAATCTACTAGCACATATCCTCTACATACCAAATCCATTTTGGGGCCTTACATCCCAAAATATCAACCCCCATCTTATCCTACTCAATCCTTCATCCAAAATCCAAACATCCCTAGTTGGGATCAACAAAGTCACATTACCACAAATCATATCTACCAATCTCCTTCCATCTACCCATCCATATTTCCTCCATCCTACACAACTCCTCATATTCATTCCAATGCTTCTCGCAATTTGGATGCCAACTCAAGAATGCATGAAGGAAATTATCCACAACAATCCAAGGATTGTCATGTCTAGTTTAAACGACATGCTCAACCAAATAAAAATCCCATCAAAAAAATCCAAAGCATCCAAATGGTCACAAAGGTCCAGCAAAGCAAAAGAAAAATTTGATGCATACCAATGGCCACAAAGGCCCACCAAAGCTAAAAAAAAGATGATGTGGATCCCAAAGAAAAAAGATGTAATGCATCTAAAAGAAATATCCACAACGGCATCCAAAGTTGCAAATCCACCAACTACTCAATCTTCTCCTCCATTTTCTCAATCTATTTTGGGTCCCAAAGATCCAAGATGTCCTAGCACAAATCCTCTACCCTATCTGCATCTATCCACCAAAACCCATTCACTTCATCCACCTTATTCACAACATGTGCCAATGTTGGTCTTAATAGAATCCCCCTGTCATGATCAATTCCCATCATTCCATCCAAACACTTTCTACCACCATATGTCCCATCTACCCAATCTCATCCATGCATTTGCATAATCTCTCTATCCTCATAAAGATGTACCAACATCCAAGCACATCAGAAAGATCAATGAAGAAAGTCAGCAACAAATCAGAAGACCAGCATAGAAAGTCAGCAACACATCAACAATATCAGAAGATCAGCATCCGGTTAGCAACAAATCAGAATATCAATGAAAGATCAGCACAAAGTCAATAGAAAATCAAAAAAATCCATAAAAATTGGAAAAATCAGAGAAAAATATCAAAAAAGAAAAGAAAAAGAGAAAAATATTCATCCAATCATGAAAACTTGGCAATTTAAGAACCTTGGACAAGTACCATGATGAAAACCTAGCAAACAGGCGTCATGTGTAGGCTCCCCCCAGTTCCTTTTTGCAATTGGGAGCTATTCCCTTCTACCACATCCAATCTAGCATCTCCTCCATCCCATTTGTCTTTCACCTCCTTCATCCTCCTTTGGATCTAGATGATAAGATAGAGACCACCAGGTATACATGCTTTTGGGTACCTTCATGTATCTATTACCCATCTTCTTCCATCCAATCATATCCCATCCTAATGCCTTTGAGTACATGAATTATCCTAAGCAGGGGGCATCATATTCCTTGGTGACATATTCCTTGGAGACTATCTTTAATCCTTCTTTCCATCTTCCAATCATCAAGAAAATTCATCATACATCTCCCCAAGCATTCTATCTTCCAATCCTCAAGAAAATCCACCATCTAATCTCCCCAAATCTTCCTCTATTTAATCCTCAATAAAATCCTCTATCCAAATTTCCTAGAAAATCCTCCAATCCTAAGTAGTTCTTCCATCCAAATCCTCCATCCAAATCTTCTAGTAGTTCTACCATCCAAATCCCAAGCGTTTCCCTCCAACATTAATCCCTAAGCATTTCCTCCATCTTGGAATCACTTGGTATCTTCCCTTGTCATTGGTATCTAGCTCTAGGCTACCCCCATGCAATCCAATGCCATTTATCCATATCCTAACATTCTCCTAGAAAAACCTCCCACATCTTCCAATCCTATCCATATCTTCTAGCTATCCAACATCCAAGATCAAGGCAACTGATCCAATCACATCCTTAGTCTTGTTGCAAGCCTTGATCTCAATGCAATCATCATCATTGGGATGCATCCTTCCCAAATCCATGTCATTTCAGGGCACATCATCCATCATTATCCTATCTACCATCAGTCTATCTTGGCTTTCTAGCCCGATTGGGGCATCATCTAGCATATCTTGGAGTTTCAGCTTCATCCCCAGATTCTTGTACATCCTATCTTGAGTCTTGTACCATATCGTCAGTCATGTCTCCACCTAAGTTAATTTGCACATATGTGTCTTTAGGTCCCCATCCTTTGCATTAGTTAGCCCTTGAGTCATCATGACCTATCTAGCTAAGCACTTCAACAATAATCCCTTGGTCCTTTTTGAGGTTTGAGAATCTTACCTATGTCTTGTCATAAGAATCCTTATCTGGTATATCTTCCATCTGCTTCGTATCATCAATCCTTTAAGTTTCTCAAAATCCTTATCTTAAATCCAAATCAATCCCAGTGCTCCCCCCTTGACATAAACTTTGTCTAGGGAATCTTTTACTTGTCTTTATAGGCCTCATCATCTCGAGCAAGAGATTGGCATGCACTGGAAAGAATCTTGTCTTCCAAAGATCATCAGTCTATCTTAGGTTGACAAATCCAATCCTATCCTATCTGATCCCACATCAGGAAGAAACAACTCATCCCCAATACTTTTCAATCTTCCACCAATCACACTCGGGGTCCATGATGATGTATCCTTCCTCATGTTCAAACCAAATCTTCCCACCATCAATCCAATCAATCATCCCCAATCATCCTACCTTTGGAAAAAGGTTTTGTGAGATACTTATTATTTCATTCGGTCCCCTTAGATCTTTGCCTATCTTTTGACCTATCTTGTAAATATCTTCCCATCCATTGTACATATCATCATGTCTTGTTGTACATATCTTTGTTACTCCTACAACAAAATTTGATCAGAAATATTGTCCCACCCAGCCTCACACTTCAACAACATCAATTGTCAACTATCTTTGATCTCAACTATTATCTTTGAAATTCATCATTTGCCAAAAAAAAACACTCATTCTCTCATTAATCAGTGGGTCCTTGAGGATGTATCCTTCCTCTTGTTAGATCTAATCTTCCACCAAGCACACTAGGTCCATGTCGATGTATCCTTCCACACGTGCAAACCAATCTTCCCACCATCAATCAGCTCAATCAGCTCAATCAAATCAATCTATCTCCTTAGCAAAGGATGTCTTTTGAAGTTATCATTGTGACCTTGGATTTTGTCCTTTGAGTCTTTTTAATCTTTGAGGACTTCTCATTGTTCTCTACTCAAAGTCACCATGATCCTTTATATCATGGTGTGCTATGAATGAGGACAACCTGGGGCAAGGTCTTTTGATCTTTTGCTTCTACTTATGATTCAGTTGTGTGTTTTTGGTTGTTCCCACATCATTTTTTCCATTCCTCCTCTGGGTTTCATGTGTGATGCTGGGGCAACCCTACGTGTATTTTTAGCACCAGTCTTATGCAACACTGGTGACAAGGCCTTGTGTTCTTTCATAACTTTGATAGGTCTCTAGCATTTATATATCAAACTAGGTTTTTCTCTCAAAATATCCAATGCATGGAGCTCCTAAAATCCCCCTCATCCTACATCATATAGATTAATCTTTCATATCACATCTTCATGTAGCTACATCCTATATTTTGCATTCCATCTCACATTGCATTCATCCACCTTTTCTCTAGGAAGCTTGGTTCTTTATCTCCCCTTCGTCCTTGGTATTTCCTTTTGAGAAAATTCCACAATGTTTGATCCTTGCATTATTTTCTTGAGGGGGCACAAGCCCTTATTCCTCTAAATTCTAGCCTAGGGCATCTTATTTTCTTGTCTTTGACACCATGCTACTTGTGGCATCGCATCAAAGAGGGGAAAAATGAAGACATCTAAAAATCCATTAAAAAATAAAAGTATTTTTATCTTTCTAAAAACCCTTGATGACATCATCATTTGTTAATTGATTATTTATTTAATTAATTAATATATTTTTATGCCATTAAGTCCCTTTATTTCAATTAAACATCTTTAATTAGAAGATCCCTCCCCAAAATATTTAAATCACATTTAAATGATAAACCCTTTCCAAAAAATGTTTAAATCTAATTTAAACACAATCCCTCCTATTTACTAAAATCATTTAATAAATGAAATCCTCAACCCAAAAGCTTTTGAAATAAATAAACATTTATTTATTTCCTAAACTCCTAAATATCCTAGAAAGCCCTAGAGTCTTCTAGAAAGGCTTCAATCCTTATCCTAAGCCTTGGTCCATTCAACCCCTAACCTTACCTCTAACCTCGACTCATCCTCCTAACCCAAGCCCTTCCCAAATCCTATAAATTCTCCTCCTTCCAAGAGAAAGTATTAGTTAGCTTTCATTCTCATGCACTTTTATCATGCTAATTTAGTTCTAGCCTTAGCATAATCATTTCTAATTGTTAGATTTCATTATTTTCTTCAAGCTTTCTAGCACATCATAACTTAGTAATAATGGATTAACCTAGTTTATTTCATTTTTTTGCATATAATAGCATCATATCACATCTCTATTTTCTCTAAAATCAATCTTAGCATAAGCATCATGTAGCTTAATCTGCATCTTAGCTCCATTTTGGCTCCTTGGGCTCTGGGGGAAAATCAGGTCTTCTATACCTAATTATGTGCCATTATAGATTGTACATGGTGCTTGAATGATCCAAATCCTCCCTAATCATCATTAGGGATATGATCCATGTGTTTTGAGAGCACACCCACATCCCTAAAGTGAGAGAAAATCAAATGGCCATAGGGTGCTCCCGTTTAAGCTCTATTTGAGTTTCTTTGCAAATAGTTTTCATTATAAGTTAGGTATATGTTGTTTAACTAATGTTTGACATGTCTACACCTTTAAAAATGGATTAGGTTTGGATTGATCACAATAACATCTCCCATTAATGTGCTACTCCTAAAGAGAATTAATGGTTGTCATTAGTATAATTCGGTCATACAGTCAATCAAGGAGACAAGACAAGACAGTCGGTCAATACACAGAGCCTAGGCACCAAGTAGAACATAAGGTAGATCACTAAGTTAATTGGACACAATTTTGACCAAGCACTCTTACCGAGCCAAAGGATAATTGAGTATAGAGAAAAATAGTCACCAAGCATTCATATGAATCGAGCACCAATTAATTACTGAGCGATGAATATAGTATACATCGAGTGAAACATGAAATGACATAGCAATTTGGAATGACACAAATTACAAGGCAAACAATTTACACTGATTAAGGAAATAGTTTACCAAGATTGAGACAAAATTTAATATGGATGTAATCATTAAATTGTAGATGATTCCTATGTAATGATGATCTATGTTTATCATTTCTACCATTGATCTTAGGTTTTCTAAGATAGAATCTAAACCCTAATTAGGTAAAGATCAGTTTGACATAAAATTTGTAAGGATGTAATTTTGACATGTATCACACATGTAGTAGCTACCACATTGGAAGACATTTGAAGATCAGACAGGGTTATGATTGACAAGCATTGATAAAACATTCATTTTATCAGAAAAGGAAGGATACTAAGTAGTATTCATTGAAGATATCAATCACATTAAGGTGATAATAGATAAGTATATTACAGATCTAAATCAGGCATGTTAAGTTGCTATTTACATATCAATCCTACTATTACTCTTTAGCCATTGTAGCAGATTTTAAATCTCTTAACATGAGTGAACTTAACAATTCTTTTTCTAAACCTCTTAGCCTAGTGTACACTTGATTGTGTTTATAAAATCCTCTAACTAGGTATATCTAGCTGATCTCATTGTTACTCCTAATAGGGTAAGATCACCAGAACTGATCAAAATCATTATAGCCTTAATTGAAAAACTTTGTTACTACAGTAGTGAAGCTTTGTAGGTGTCATCCCCACCACATTTTTTATGTTCTAACAAGGGTTTCTGCAATACCACAATACTTGAGTTATGTGTATGAATTTTCATGAATGGTTTATTGATTAGATTACATGCATTTACATTTTAGTAATGTTTTGGATATATGTTAAATGAAATTGATACAGTTATTTAGTGATATTCATGTTTGCAAAGATTCAGTTTGAAAAGTTTTATAGGTACAGATTCACCCTCCCCTCTCAGTACATGTCTTTCCATAATCCCAACAATTGGTATCTGAGCTTGTTCTCCTATTAAGGAAGTTTAACCACTAAAGAGTAAATATATTAAGGATGGAAAGGTATAAGCCTGAAAAAACTATAGAGAATCAGAAATTACAGTTGTAGATCTACATTGAATAATTCAAGCAAGCGAAAGAAAAATTGAGAGATTTACTGGTCAAAAGGAAGGATATGGCATTTTGGTATAATGAGATTGCTTATCATGAAGAAGACATAGATGATTCATTTGAGGCATCTAGATCTAGATCTGGTAGTATATTTGATGCATTTGAAGGAACCATATCAGATCTATTTGAAAAGAATCTACATCTTACTAAATAAGTGAAAGAACTACAGATTGGTCAAGAGACACAAATGGTTAGAATGATTGATGTCATGAAAAATGCAAGACAAGTTGAAGAAGAAATAGATATAGCTATTGAAGATATGAGTCAAATGAGTGAAAATATGGAATAAAAGGAATTTGTGATGTTGAGACTCACCAAACATCATTTTGAAATTTCTAATTAGATGGTTGTCATGAGTGAGGAAGTCAACTGAGTAAACAATGAGCTTACTAGGAAATTGGAAGACATCAATGAATTGAGAGAAGAAAATGAATGATTTAAGAATGAAGTAAAGATTCAATGACAACATAATCAAATGATTAAGAAAGCTAAAGAAAGTACAAAAAGAATGGATGAATTCCTAAGCAACCAAAGAAAACTTGATAGCACTACAGGTTTATGCTATACCGAGTAGGGAGAATCATCAAGAAAAGAAGAATAGAAGAGTGCCTATGTGAATCCAATGAAAAAGAAGCTCTCATTCTATTATTGTGGAAAACCAAGCCACACATCAAATATTTACAGAAGAAAAGAAAAAGGTATTCCTAAATCCACTCCTAAATTTGACGATTATTTTTATAATTGTAATAAGTACAGACATCAAGCACATGTGTGTAGATCAAATTTGAATAAGTCACCTAAGAAGCACTACATGGAAAAGCATTGTCGCACTTGCAACATGCATTGACACATATCACAAGAATGTAGGACAAAGATGAAGCAAGTCTAGAATATAAAAGGACAAACTATGACATATCAACCGAGGAGGAAAGGTAATTCATATACTTGGGATTACAACACTTGGGTTAATTGCACTACATGTGGTAGATATGGACATATTGCATAAAATTACATGAGAAAGAACTAGAGAGGAAGATCTTGAAATTGGATAAATTTTGGAATGACATGTTTTCACTATCACAAGGTCGGTCACTTGAGAAAAGACTATAGAGACCGAGCACCAGAGGTAAATGCTGATACAAATGGTAACAAAATTGAAGAAGTCATGAGGCTAAGAAATAAAATGTGGAGAAAATCATCGAATGAAAATGCTAGATCAAGCACTGTAGTTGGTGACATCTCATCCTTTAGATTAGGTGATTTCACCACCTCCACATAAGGAATTCAAGTAGGTATTAAACTTAATTTCAATTGGTTATATCTTACAATAGTTCCTTATGTCTATTGATTGAACACCAAATCAGGATGAAATAAGATGGACTAGGGTATTGTATGTTTTGAGCTTAAAATGTGTATAGTCGATAAAAGCATGACCACGTAAAAGATTGTTAGTCAGTGAAAATGGAAAGGTTAACCAAGTTGAAGTATCAACCGAACAATATCTAGTGTTAACCGAGCTGAATTTTCAAAGTGATAACCAAACATCGCTATGTTTACCGAGTTGTGGTAGGTAAACTATTTAATGCAAAAGTTTGAGCGGGAAAAGAAATTTTAGGTATAAATAAACAATGATGCAAGTCATTTTAATACACAATGATCAAGAGCAGAACCAAAGTGATTTGAGAAAATTTGAGCAATGTATTTTTTGAGCATTCAACAAATATTTGAGCACTAAATAAGAATCAATATGTTGATGAGTTAGGTGAAAATATAAAGGAGACGGGTAGAATAATTCACCCTAAGATGAATTGGTATGTACATATGTCAACTAAGGATTAGGAGAAAATTAAAGAGGAAATCATCTAGATGATGATTAAATTTAAGAGAATACCTATTGAATTTTTGAAATATATCCCTAAGGAACTTCATGACAAGGTATCGGCAAGGTGGACATATGCCTTGCACACTAAAAAGAAAATGAGGGAACACTCTTTGATTTTGGCAATGCCCACACTTACATTAACCAACGTTGATGAGATGATGAAAAAATATGCCAACTGATTATTGATGAAAGACTAGGTACTAAACATTTTGGTAGGTAAACTTGAAGAAGTTAATGAAAACAACAAAATATTATGGATAAAAATTCTGGATTCAAGGGTTGTTGCTGATAAATTTTTATTGGCTATAATCCCCAAGAAGAAAACTAAAAGAAAAGGGAAAAGAGTACATTCAGATGATGCTGACATATCCACAAAGGAGCCAATTCATATATCCAACATTGAGGTAAAAGATGACACTTATGTCGAGGACTTCTATCCAAATGGATATACTCAAGAGGAAAAACATGATACTCCCAAGAAATTATTAACAACCAAGATAGATGAATTCTTAATTGAAGACATTACAAATGGAGATCTTTATGATGATGCTAAGGATGATGAATACATCACTATGGTTGCAGGTAATACCAAAGATCAACCTATTGAGGCAATATAAGTTGACATACCTAGTAATTTTTTGATATTAGTATAGGTAATTGATATTGCTACACAACGGTAACCCGATGATCAAACACCTGAGCAGTAGAAGGAAACAACCAAAGGATAGGGTGCAAAAGAGAAAAAGGACAAAAATAAGCCTAAAAATAAAGATGCAAAAACTAAAGAGCCTGAAAATAAAACAAATGTAGATACATCTACAACTAATACCAAGAAAGAAGCCCAAGGTCATCAAACCAAGATAATAGTTAAAGGGAAGGATAAGGAAGAGAGTGTGTCTATCAAGAAAGAAAAGTATAATCTAGAGACTAAAGCTCTAGTACCATATGTGAAATCTCCCACATCTAGCACACAAGAAAAGAAGAAAAATAAAAATCATGGTAAGGGTCCATTCACATTAGATGAAGTCATAGAAATTCCCACATGTGGCCCGAGGACTCAAGATCTAGAAGCATTGAGAAGGTATGGAGAACTATTCACAAGGAAGGCTATAGAAGAAAAACTAAGACAAGAAAGTAAACATAAATAGGTCTTAGAAGATGTTAGAGAAATTTTGATGCAAGTAGTCCCTAATATCAATGTTGATGAGGTAACTCCCATCATTGATCAACTTGCTACTTGAATCGACCACATAAATAATCCCAATATAGATGCAAATAAAAGAATTGAAAAAAGAGCAGAGGCCAAGATACAGTTAAAGCTAGCAGAGTAGATCAACAAGGAAGTGGTAGTAAATAAAGTAAAGTTATCCGAGTTAATAACTGAGATTGATGTAATTATTCAACAAGTTATTACAATTTTGCACAAAATATGCACTATAGACCACTTCACTATTGGAAAGTTGAGTATATTGTTATGATTTAGTGTTTTCATTATGGAAATAGTCATATGAAGTTTTGGAGTCAGTGCATTACTTAGAATATCAAGAAAATGGCTAAGTATGGAAGACTGGATAGATATTAGAGTACGAGATGAATAGAGCATCAACGCATGTGCGTATGACCAAGTTTTGGCATGCACCCTTGAATTTAAGCTTGTCAGTATGTAATCATGCTAAATCTAAGAGTGCATGATCAGAAGAGTCAGTATGATGAAGATACAATGAGTTGAAGAGACACAGACAGTGAGCGGCAGAACAAAACAGAGCATAGGGCCGACTAATGGTATTTTGGTTAGCCCTTATAATATTGTTTTGTAAAGGCTATGTACCTATTGTATCTATGTTATAGACATGTTAATATCATTTTTTGTAAACACGCTTGAGCCAATTCATTTGGAAGCATTGTATGTAATAAGTTGAAGGCCAACCTAGTGAATAGTTTTGTTAGCACATATAAATAAGACATGTGCCTTTTTAATTAAGGAAGTATGAGATATAGAGTTGATTGTAGTAGAGAAGAAGTATGTGAAATGAATTTATAATTTTGTAGTGCTTTACAAGAGGCTAAAGCATCAATGCACAAAAGGAACTGATCAGACAAGCAATGTCATAGCAGCAGTTCACCTTGCAAATATAGTGTGTATCTAAGATCCAAAAGGTTGTAGCCTTCACCAATTGAGTAGTGAGCTCTAGGACAGTGTGTCCCCACCCCTGATAGGGTTATGGTAAAATACTCCTAATAGGGTCTAACCCTTGACCAGGTCACTGTACTAAAAGCATTGTAAAGATCAATTCCTAACAGGGTTGTAAGATCTTCTAACAAGGATCATAAAACACTAGTGGAGTTCTTAGTAGGTGTCAATTACCACTAAGTTTTTTACCTATTTGGGTTTCCATGTAATCGTATTTGGTTTTATGTGTTATGGTTATTTATCTTACTTGCATTGATATTCATTTCAGTACTTAAGCAATAAAGTTAAAGTTCAAGATATCAGAAAAAGTAATAATCTATAGAACACTGATTCACCCCCCCCCCCCCTCTTAGTGTTCCCATTCCTAACAATTGGTATTAGAGCTCCAGTCCTTTGAAGAAAGGTTTAACCACTTGAGGAGATCATGGATATAGGAGAAGTGAAACATCTGAAGAAGAATCTTGAAGCAGCTCTTGAAGATCTTGCCAGATCTGAAAAAGAAAAGGAAGAACTGAAAGATAAGGTTAGTAGTTCTCAAGTAATCATCAAGAAACTAAAAAAGGACTTGAAAGACTATTCTAGAAGTGATTTGGGAAAAATGGTTAAAAAGATGAATGAGGAAAACACATCTATAAAGGATCAGATTGGAGATTTGGATGAAAAGCTATTCAAAAATCAAGAAGCTTATGAAGAACAAGTCAAAGAAAATAAACAGTTGGATGAAGAACTAAGGCAAGCAAACATGAAAATCTTGGAGCTAGAAAATATCAAGAAGAAAGTAGAATCAGAATTGACTAAAGCAAAGGATCACATTGACAAGTTGCACACAAGAAAGGATCTAATAGAGTCACAATTTTATGCACAAAAGATTAAAGGAGATAATAGTGGTATTGGTTTCAATGAAGCCCAAGTTTAGATTGATGATATGCGAGGAAGAATGAAAGCATCAGAAGGATCTACAGAAGCTAAGAGGATTGGAAATTAGATCAAAGCTAATGCTAAACCATCCAAAGATGAACACAAAATAGCAAACAAAACTTGTTATGCATGTAACAAGCATGGTCACATAGCAAGAGATTGTAAAGAGGTAAGACCTTTCAATGGCTACTGTTATTCATGCAATAAGTTTGGCCATAGAGCTATGAATTGTAAATTAAATCAAAGAAATTAGACTCAGAAAAATTAGAGAATTCATCCAAAGAAGAATGTTAGAAGTCCTTACAACATTACATGTCAGATATGTAATTATAATGGTCACATGGCTAGACAGTGCAAAATGGTAACCCACATCAATGCACCAAGGAATATAAGGCCTCCAGTTATTTGTCACTCATGCAACAAGGCTGGACACATTTCAAGGTTCTACAGATCAAAAGTGTAAAGACAAGAAATCCCTAAAAATTCAGAAGGATCAATATTGGATGAAGCAAGAGAAGTAAAGTTTGTGCAAGCTACATAAGATGCAAGCATGATTTGGAAGGAAGAAAAGTCAGACAATGCTGGTGAAATAGTTGAGGTTGCATCCACAATGGATGCACCTCCTATTTATTGTTAAATGACCGTTATGGTCATAGGGGGAGTTAGATTAGCTCTAGACCCCTACACAACTAGTATACTCACTTTCAAAGTATGCACCTTTGGATATAACTATTTAGAGACTAGTCTATGCAGTATGCAAGAGCGCACACTACCTGATCGATAGCAGAAAGGAAGATTGGAATTCGCTGTGGGATTGTTTGTTTACATGGAAAGCATTAATGGCAGAAATTTTTTTTTATATTCATCGAAGATACTTTATCTGCACATTTACATTCAAATTTGAGCCTTTGGAGAGCACATGAGATCTAGCAGTTAAGAGTCAAAGGATTACAGTTGGTTTATCAATGAAGAAGTTAGAAAGTTGGTTATGAATTTCTTGTTCAGATGCGATGGTTTAGAATTCATTTGGAGACCTATATAAGCATGATCAAGTAAGTTATGGCCACTCCTATTGTATTTGATGTTGTTGAAAGGAAAATATATGTTTTTAAGAAGCATCCCTTCAAGTCTACCCTAGATGACATGGAAGGAGCATTTTCTAGGACTCCTATGGGAGTTATGCACATAGAGGACATATGCACATATATTTATTACAAGAAGGAACCTATTGGATCAGATAGGATTAGGTCACACCTAGAAACATGATGAATCTAGAAAAAACATTCATTGATGAGTTCGTGCACCTAGAAGACAACCCTATAATTGAGTATGCCACAACTTATGATTTTTATGAGTCTGAATAGATTAAGATTCTTTTTAGAAGAATTCATGATGACCTATTCTAGATAGGAGAATGATGAAGGGTGCTCCCCTTAATACCGCAAACACATAACAGAAATAGAGAAACAACAACAAAATGCAAGAACAGAAAATTGGCTTCTTATTATCTCCACAAATGTGGAATTACAAACTTTCAGAATTACAATATGCAAAGCCACATGGGCATTCCCTTACAATATTCTGTAGGACAAAGCCTCGAATCAATACCCAGATCTACTACCCAGAACTATTCTGAACTACCTAAGACAATAATACAGCCTTCCTTATATAGGCAATTTTCCACCACTTGGGAAGGTTCCAGAATTTTAGCCAATAAGGCCGACCAAACTTAGAATTATTTTTATTTTACATTTCATTACATCATAGTCGGCTCAAAACAAATTTTGAAACCCGAACAGAAATTTTGAAGAAAATTATTTTTTGCCATTTCAGGTGACCCAACTTCCGAAGACCATAAGTCATCAGCAGTTAACCCGATTGACTATTGTAACCCCATTTCGGAAAGGGCGCGAGGAGCTCTACAATGCCTAAATTAAGCAAGCTTCATTCAGCCCAAAATTTGACCTCATCCGGGGCCTCTAAAGCCTTCAAAACTGAGTTCAAAGTTTCTGTCCCCTGCTGCCAATACCGAAAATCTTCAATATCTTCCAATATACACTTGATCTGGCAATGAAACTTTACTGGCAGACTTACATGACCAAAGTGAACCTCCAAGAAAGAAATCAGATCATTCTGAGCACATATGAAAATTACCAAAAATAGTAACTTTCCATAAATAGCAGCTCTGCACAAGATAGCCCTTATTGAATTCAAAAAAATAGAAATGTTTTTGGGTGATGCAAGATTGCTCTTACACCCAGGATGCTCCTGCATCAGACACCCAGGGTAATTTGAGAAGTGACCCTGTCACGACTTAGGTGTGCAGAGGAAAACCAAGACGGTTAACCTCCACCCTTGTTAGCCATGATGAATCTTCAATAGGTCATCCTTTCCACTTGACCAGATATTCTTCATATGTCCTGTTCCTTGTGCTTCTGCCAACACGACTGTCCAGTATATCGTCGATCTCCTTAGTGTCTGAACTAGTTGCTGGAATACTCCACTGTGCTGCTGTGATCTCATCTTCAACACCTCCTTCATGATACTCTGTCAAATCTGAAATGTTAAACACTGGTGAAATATTTAGCTCAGTAGGCAATTCTACCTCATATGCGTTTCCTGAATCATGTTTCTTCAGTATCTTACATGGTCCAAACTTCTTCATTTTCAGCTTGTTATATGTACCAACTAGAAACCGCTCCTTCCGCAAATGAACCATGACTTCATCTCCAACCTAAAATTCTTTATACCTCCTTTTCTCATCTGCCTTAGCCTTATACTGTGCATTCATCTTGGTAATATGCTTCCTCACCTCCCCATGGATGTTCTTCAAGTGTTCTGCAAAATCCTCAGCTTCAGCACTACTTATTTCTCCTTTATCTATCTTCCTTAATTCAGATGCATTTCTCGGACTACTTCCAAATACAATCTAGAATGGTGATTTACCAGTGCTCCTGTTGATAGAATTATTGTATGCAAATTCTGCCTGTGGTAAAATCAAATCCCATCCTGTTGGCTTATCTCCAACCAAACATCTCAGTAAATTTCCCAAACTTCTATTCACCACCTCTGTCTGTCCATCAGTCTGTGGATGATGTGATGAACTGAACTTCAAATCT
The DNA here is from genome assembly GCA_027943335.1 of Chamaecyparis obtusa. Lineage (NCBI taxonomy): Eukaryota > Viridiplantae > Streptophyta > Pinopsida > Cupressales > Cupressaceae > Chamaecyparis > Chamaecyparis obtusa. The sequence goes on from BSBK01005772.1 coordinate 267,644, forward strand.
GTCTTCAACTTCTTCCACAATGTACGCCAGAAATATCCAACAAACTTCGCGTCCTGATCTGAAACTATGGTTGTTGGCAAACCATGTAGTCTCACTACCTCTCTGAAAAACAATTCTGCTACATGAACAGCATCAGTAGTCTTCTTGCAGGGAATGAAATGTGCCATCTTTGAAAATCTATCAACCACCACAAAAATTGAATCATGTCCCCACTGAGTCCTCGGTAAACCAAGAACAAAGTCCATGCTGATATCCTCCCAAGGCTTCTCTGGTATAGGCAATGGCTGGTACAACCTTGTATTCTGCTTCACTCCTTTCGCCATTTGACATACTCTGCAACTCTGTACAAACTTCTTCACATCTTGCTGCAACTGTGGCCAATAATAATTCTCACTAACCAAACCAAGGGTTTTATCACGACCAAAATGTCCAGCCAATCCTCCACTATGCTTCTCCTTGATGAGATTCTCCCTCATAGAACTTCGTGGAATGCACAACTGACTCCCTCTGAATAGCATATCATCTTGGATGATGAAATCCAACCATTTCGTCCTGTCTAGAGTAACAGGCTCTGTACAAGCTTTCCAAGCTTCACCAAAATCAGGATCCTCTAGATACAAATTCTTGAGCTCCTTGAACCCAACCACTTCAATCTGCATTTCTGTCAGCAGTAGTTACCTTCTGCTAAGAGCATCTGCAACCCTATTAGACTTTCCACTCCTATGTTTCAAAACAAATGTATAACTCTGCAAAAACTCAACCCATTTCAAATGCCTCTGATTCAACTTTCCTTGACTATTCAAATATTGCAAAGCTTGATGATCAGTATACAAAACAAACTCCTTAGGAAGCAAATAGTGTCTCCACTTCTTTAATGCTTGAACTATAGCATAAAATTCCTGATCATAAACAGAATATTTTCTCTTGGCATCATTCAACTTCTCACTGAAATAAGCAATAGGTTTACCTTCTTGGCTCATAACAGCTCCTATTGCAGTACCACTAGCATCACAATCTACTTGAAACACCTTATTAAAATCTGGAAGTACTAAAACAGGTTGTTCTGTAACTTTTTGTTTCAATAATTGAAAACTCTTTTCTGCTCCTTTAGTCCACTTAAACTCTTTCCTATCCCCTCTCATTGTTTCAATCAAGGGTCCACAAATACTGCTAAAATTTCTGATAAAATTTCTGTAAAAGCTAGCTAGACCATGAAAAGATCTTACCTCAGTAGCATTCCTTGGAGTAGGCCATTCAAGGATAGCCTGTACCTTCTCTGGGTCCATTTTTAGACCTTCCCCTGAAACTACAAACCCCAAATACACCAACTCTTTCTTCACAAAACTGCACTTCTTCAAATTAATCAACAATTTCTCTTCTCTTAGCTTCTCAAATACCATACGAATATGCATCATATGCTCTTCCAATGTCTTACTAAAGATCAGAATATCATCTAGGTAAACAATGACAAACTTACCCAGAAATTCTTTCAGAACCTCGTTCATGAGCCGCATGAAAGTGCTCGGTGCATTGGTTAGCCCAAAAGGCATGACTAACCACTCATATAGTCCTTCCTTTGTCTTGAAGGCAGTCTTCCATTCATCTCCTCCTCTGATCCGAATCTGATGATATCCACTCTTCAGATCTATCTTTGAGAAATACACAGCTCTACTCAAGCAGTCCATAATATCATCCATTCGTGGCAATGGAAACCTATACTTGATTGTGATCTTGTTTATTGCCCTAGAATCTGTACACATCCACCACTCTCCATTCTTCTTTGGTGCTAATACCGCAGGTACAGTACAGGGACTCAGACTCTCACGGATCAATCCTTTCTGTAATAGTTTATGTACTTGTCTGTTCAACTCCTCACTTTCTGCAGGTGTCATTCTGTGTGCTGCCTTATTCGGCAAACTCGCTCCTGGGATCAAGTCCATCTGATGACTGATCTTCTTGACTGGTGGTAATCCATCAGGCACGTTATCAGATACAATATCCTGAAACTCATTCAACAAATCTGCAACTTCTACAGGAACATCTTCTACTTCCTCTTTACCAGCTTTTGGAATTAAAGCAAAACATACATGCTCATGCCTCATACCATCTAGAAAATTTCTTCCATCAACAAAAGTTATCCTTGCATTACCACATACCTTTTCTTCAGTCTCCTTCAATGGTTTTAGCTTATGTCGCACTCCATCCTTTGTCAGGGAATAGGTATTCACACGGCCATCATGTACAGCACATCTGTCAAACTGCCATGGTCTACCCAACAACATATGACATGCATCCATAGATATGATATCACACAATACCTCATCTTGGTATCCGCCAATCTTGAACTTCACCAGGCATTGTTCATTGACCATGACCTTGTGGTCATCCTGTACCTAGGCAATCCGATATGGATGTGGGTGTTTCTATCTCTTGAGCTTCAACTTTGTCACCATCTCTTCTGACACCAAATTGTCAGTGCTTCCACTATCGATAATCACATCACAACATTTACCTTCACACTTGCACCTGGTGCGAAACAAGCTCCTCCTTTGCTCAGGTTCATTCTCACCACTCAACAGGACTCTTCTATTAATCAAAGTTTCTCCTCTTTCAGCATCTTCAGAATTTGATGATCTGGCATCTTCATCTACATGTGCAATTCTGGCCTGGCCTTCATTTCTCCTATCTGTTCTGCCTTGGCGCTGAGGACATTCAAATGCCCTATGACCTTCTTCTCCACAGTGAAAACATGTTCCACGGAAGCCACCTCTTCCAGATCCTTGTCCTCTTCCTCTTCCTCTTTGATCTCTATTATTCTGATCCTGGAAGCGATTGGAATTATTTCCTCGCTGATTCTGACTGCTACTGGCCTCATCCTTCTTTTTCGGATCTTCATTTCGGCCACCATATGACCATCCACCAGATAGTCCACCGCGACCTCTTCCATTTTGTCTTCTCTCAAACTTCTTGTTCAGCTTTTCCTCTACTTTTAGGGCAAACTGGTATGCCTCTTCAATACTGTTCATTCGAACCAGATTCAGCTCCTCCTGAATGCTTGGCCTTAACCCATTAAGGTATCGGGCAACTTTCTCCTTATCAGCTTCTGCATGGCCTGTTCTGATGAGAAGTCGATAGAACTCCTCTATATACTCCTGAACAGATCTTCCTGCTTGCTTCAAACTCTGCATTTTCTTCAGTAGGTCAAGCTCATAATCAACAGGAATGAACTGTCACTTCAATTTATCCACCATCCGATCCCATCTCATGATTTTCTCCTTTCCCCTTCTATTTCGCTCCAACTGAATCTCTTGCCACCATATCTTCGCATGACCTTTCAGTCTGGCCTTCGCAAATTTGACCCTATCAGGATCCTCAACATCTTCATACTCAAAATATTCTTCACACTCATTGATCCAGTCGATCAATTCCTCTGGGTTAAGATTTCCAAAAAATGTAGGAACCTCAATTTTAGGTCTTTTCCCAATCTTGGAAATCGCCCGAAAAAGTCTTTCTTCCTCCTGGTTCACAATTTCAACTTCTCCTTCTTGATATTCTTCTTCAGCTTCATCCTCGCTTTCGTCTCCGACATTAAGATTCATTCCTCTGCAAATCTCTTCTTGCAATGCTCGCACTTGTCTCTGCAGCTCTCTAACCTCAGGTGTTACAACACCAGCTCTTCCGCCACGTTCCCTTCATGGAGGCATTTTCACGATGCATGCTGAAACCCTAGCCACGGTCCTGGTGCAAACTGCCTCACAGTCAGCGATCTGTTTACACACTCAAGAACTCCTGCTCTAATACCACTTGATGAAGGGTGCTCCCCTTAATACCGCAAACACATAACAGAAATAGAGAAACAACAACAAAATGCAAGAACAAAAAATTGGCTTCTTATTATCTCCACAAATGTGGAATTACAAACTTTCAGAATTACAATATGCAAAGCCACATGGGCATTCCCTTACAATATTCTATAGGACAAAGCCTCGAATCAATACCCAGATCTACTACCCAGAACTATTCTGAACTGCCTAAGACAATAATACAGCCTTCCTTATATAGGCAATTTTCCACCACCTGGGAAGGTTCTAGAATTTTAGCCAATAAGGCCGACCAAACTTAGAATTATTTTTATTTTACATTTCATTACATCATAGTCGGCTCAAAACAAATTTTGAAACCCGAACAGAAATTTTGAAGAAAATTATTTTTCGCCATTTCAGGTGACCCAACTTCCGAAGACCATAAGTCATCAGCAGTTGACCCGATTGACTATTGTAACCCCATTTCAGAAAGGGCGCGAGGAGCTCTACAACACTTGAATTAAGCAAGCTTCATTCAGCCCAAAATTCGACCTCATCCGGGGCCTCTAAAGCCTTCAAAACTGAGTTCAAAGTTTCTGTCCCCTGTTGCCAATACCGAAAATCTTCAATATCTTCCAATATACACTTGATCTGGCAATGAAACTTTACTGGCAGACTTACATGACCAAAGTGAACCTCCAAGAAAGAAATCAGATCATTCTGAGCACATATGAAAATTACCAAAAATAGTAACTTTCCATAAATAGTAGCTCTGCACAAGATAGCCCTTATTGAATTCAAAAAAATAGAAATGTTTTTGGGTGATGCAAGATTGCTCTTACACCCAGGATGCTCCTGCATCAGAGAAGTCCTAGTTACTATAACCACTGATCTCATTCATGAGATGAATGATCTTCCTAAGATAGACTCCATTCTTCCTGTAGGCAAGGATGTCACGAAATTGGTTGAGCAAGCTTGTAAGTCCCGTAGTGACAAGTGCGGAATGATAGTTGAACCTATAGAAGAGAAAGACATTAAACTAGTGTCTATGGTACTAGGATACAAGTTCCAACAAGCTAATAGGGTCAATAGTGTGTTCACAGCCACTATTCAAGTAGCCATTAGGATTGTGAAAGAAAATGGTGAACTCAATTTGTGCGAGATCTTGCATGCACAATTGATGGACAACATAAGAGCTATCAAGCATGATAAAAGTAAGATATTCAAGTTTGGGTCACTGATAATATACATGTACTTCCATATCCTTGGGAAAGTATTAGATTTATACCTTGACAAAATTTTACCTACAATGCCACAAATATCACTTAAGGCATCAACTGAGAGTACCTTGAAGGACTACATGGAATTGGAGATCAAAACATCTAGGATAACAATGCAGAGAAGGTATATGATACCTAAAAGTATAGTTGAGAAGTATAAGGATAGTATATGCTTCATGGTGGATATAGACATAACTTACATGGAAGAAGTAGAGCCAAGGACCAAATGGATTCATCCACTTGGCTATGAAGTAGAGGAACACATTCTAGAGGCATATGCACAAGTCCTCCTATTAGTGCCAAAGGATCCCAATGAACCAAGGTGGGGCACCTATGAAGAAAAGACTAGACAGTGTTATTTCTATTGAGCATTCAAGGTGTCATTAGTATCAAAGGTTATCAAAGATATCGGTCGGTCACTTACATTGAGAAAATTGATAACTAGAGGTAAAACAAACCAGTCAGTTAAGCTTATATATCAATCACTATATAGTTTACCGAGCAACAACATCACCGACACTGACAGACAGTAAACACCAAGTGTCACAGTATACACTGAGTAGTTTATATAGTGTTTACTGAGGATCATAGAAAATGTCATAGTAATTTGAAATGGTACATTCTTCTATGCAAATGGTTACAATAGATCAAAAAACATTTTACCAAGATCAAGGAACATTTATTGTTATGATATTCATTAAATGCAATGTATATCTTATGTAATAGTTTGATCTAGGTCATTTTTGTACACCATAGATCTTAGGGTTATGACTAAGTTGTGTAACCTAATTTTGTTAAAGTGGAAAAAGTAGATCGCTATATAAATGTATGTTTACATCATTTGTGATGTGAATTGATCTGAGAACAGATATATGAATCAAGGAGAAACTTGAAGCATTTGCCTAACTTCAAGTCTATTAGTTAACAGAGCAAATTGCAGAGGATATCAAATTAAGCAGAATCAAAAAAGGCTACTGAGAAGTTTAGAGAAGAGATTCATCATAGTAAAAGGTGAAATACATTCAAAACTTATAGATCTGTATCAGACAATTGAGTTGTCAATTAGTAGATAATTTCCTATTGCTTTCTAACAATTGTAATAGAGTTTTTGGATAAATCTCTTAGCAGAGTAGACTTAACAGTCTTATGGAAATATCTTAACCGAGTGCACACTTCATTAGTGTTTTTAAAATCCTATAACTAGGTAGATCTAGCTAATCTAACATATTACTCCTAACAGGGTAAGATCACCAGAAGTGATCAAAACTTGTAGCCCTAACAGGCAAACCTTTTCTATCTATAGTAGTGAAGAATTTGTGGGTGTCATCCCCACCATAATTTTTACCTTCTAACAAGGGTTTTTGCGTTATCAAAATACTTGTGTTATGTGATTTTTATTTTGATTTTATATTGTTTACTTTCATAAGTTAAATGGATGATTGATACATACAATTAGATACAAGTTATTTTGCAAGGTTATCATTATTTACAGTCATAGATCTAAAAAGTTTACAAGTAAAGTTTTTGAAGCAACTAATTCACCCCTCCCCTCTCAGTACCTATCTCTCCTAATTCCAACAATTGGTATCAAAGCTCAGTTCTCTTGTTGAACAGTTTAACCACTGAAGAGTAAAGATCTAATTCATGGAGAGATATAAGCTTGATAAGACTATTGAGAATCAAAAGATACAAATGCAAATGTTTGTTGAATAGTTTAAGAAAGCTAGAGAAGTAACGAAGAAACTAATAGTTGAAAGGAAGAACCTAGCTATTCTACAAAATGAGATCGGTTACCATGAAGAATCTATTGATGAAATGTTTGAGCATATTGGATCTAGTTATGGAAGCATCTCTGATGGATCTAAAAGTATAATCACTAATTTTTTTGAAAAGAATTAGCACTTACTTGATCAAGTGAAAGCACTACAAATCGGTCAAGAATCTCAGATGGTGAGAATGGTAGAAACAATGAACAATGCTAGACAAGCCGAACAAGAAAGGAATCTAGCTATTAATGACCGAAGATAGATGACTGAAAAACTTCAAGCTAAAGAAAATGAAATACAGAGACTCACTGATCGTCACTTCCAAGTATCTAATCAAATGATGACTGTGAATCAAGTGGTAAACTGAGTGAATGGATAATTGTCAAGAAGACTAGAAGATGTTGCAAGACTCAGAGAGGAGAATGAGAAGATGAGAAATGAAGTGAAAAATTAATAGAAACACACTGAAATGATGAAGTTGGCTGAGGATAGTTTAAGAAGATTGATGACTTTCTAACTAATCAAAGAAAATTTGGGAGTAAAGCTAGTCTAGGCTATACTGACGAAGGAGAATCATCACAACAAGATGAAAAAGTCAACAAAAATCAAAATCAAAGACCTAAAGTGTTGACATGCTATCATTGTGGCAAACCAAGCCATACTTCAAATGTTTGTAGAAGTAGAGCACAAGGTAAACCTCATGTTATTCCTAAATTCAATGGATATTGTTACTTTTGTGGAAAATATGGACATAAAGCATATGAATGCAGAGAAAAATAGAATGCTAACAATACTACTATGGAGAAGTTGTGTTACACTTGTAACAAACATGGACATACTGCACAAGAGTGTAAGGCAAAAATGAAGCAAGTATGGACTTCTAAGCAGAAAACACAGTGAAAGCCTTATCAACCAAAGAGACAAGGTAATTCTTATGTTTGGGATTATAACACTTGGGCTAACTATATTGCTTGTGGTAGATATGGAAACATTGCAGAAAATTGTTACAGAAAGAGATGGATTGGACAATCAAGAAGCTGGACAAGCACTGGAATGGAATGTATGCACTATCATAAATTCAGTCATTTAAGCAAGGACTGTAGAGACCGAGCACCAGATGAAAATCATGTATTTGAGAGTGGAAACACTATTGAAGATATCATAAAGATAAGGAACACGATGTGGAGAAAGGCATCTAATGAAAATGCTAAGTCAAGTAATGCTGTCAGTGAAACCTCATCCACTGGATTGGGTGACATCAGTAACTCCACTTAAGGTGACAAAGGTATGTATGGGACTGATATTTATAGTGACCACATCTTACATATAGTTCCTTATACATGATGTACAAATACCAAATCAATATGAATAAAGATGCATTATGGTTTATATGTTATGAGCTAACAATGTTATATAGTCGGTAAAAGAGAGATTGAGAGTTGGTTACCCGTCAATAATCACTACACAAGGTTAACTAGACAATAGTGAAAATTGATAGAGAAATCCTATGTTAACCAAGTGACAAGTAAATTGTAATCATCACCAAGCTGATAGCTATTGTGTACCAAAATTTAGGTCAGGCATTTAATGCATGAAAGTTTGAGCAGGAATATTGAAAAGTCTATAAATACATGGGAAATAGAGTTCATTTTTACATTGCATTTTCAAAGAGAGAATATTTCACAGAGAAGAGTTCGAGCTAAAATATTTTTAGAAGGATTCAAGGCTACTATAGATTGAACTAACATCACTCTTCAATGACTCTGATTCAGTTCATTTGCTACCAAACACTTTTTTTTAAACCTGCTACTAGCCGAAACCCTAAATCAATTTATGGCATCTACATCATCCGCTAGCAAATCAAAAAGTGTTGAGGAAGAAGTTAATCTGATTGTAAGGGAAAATTTTGATGAACCTAAGTTCAAGCCACATCCTAAGGTCACATCTCAAACAAATTCAATGGGCACTTTCTCAAGCATAACAGATAGGGTTTTATTGAAAGAAGATGTAAGAGCATATATTCATTGCAAAATTGGAGTAGGAGACTTTGAAATTATTGCAGCATATCAACAAGTCTGTGGCACCGATGGAAAATTAAAATAAAAATATAAGAAGATTGAGGAATCAGGGTTATCGTGTGTCACATACTATCTGCATTCATTTAAGATAGATTAAATCATAATCATATTGAGTAGGTATCACGATGGAAAATTCTAGCTAGATAAACCAATAGAGGTCACTAAGAAAATGATTAGTAGGATTACTGGCTTCCCTACAACCAACAAGGAAAAATCCTTCCATAGTTCGTCATGACCTGATGTTGAGAAGAATACTGGAGCTCAATGGGATGGTCAGGAACTAAAAATTTCTTCAATCAAAGACCCAACAGTTAAGTTTACAGAACATGTAATTGGGTACAAAATATTTCAATCAAGTAGACTCAACATTGTACCCTATAGCACAGTAGACATGGCATACAAAATTATGGAGAAAGGTCACCAGGTCAATCTTGTCAAGGTACTGTTACATCAACTACAGGAAAACATGAAGACTATAAGCTCAAAGAAGTCAAACACATGTAAGTTTGGATCACTACTTGTTTGTATATATTTTTATATATAGAAGTATCTCCCTGGGGTCGGTAAAGTAAATTGGACAACATATAAACTAATAAATGCACATATTACTGAGATGATGAGTAAGTTAGGAGATAAACTGAATATAGAATTTGATGCATACTTCAAAGAATTTTAGACCAAAATGCATCAAAGAAGTAGAATTCCAAGGGAATTAGTTGAAAAATTTGAGACAGACATTTGTTTTGTAGTCGACACAGATCATTCCATGATAAGAGCAGTTGAACCTAGATCAAAATGGCTGGCACCTATTGGTTATGAAATGAACCATGATTTGACATTGAAATCTATTAAGCCACTGCTTGCATTACCAAAAGACCCCATTGCCACTAGGTTTAGAACATATGAAGAGGCCAAATCTAGAATCACTACAGGCATAGAGATCGGTAAAATGTCTAGAAGAGAAATGAAGATGAAGAAAGATCTTACTACTAGATTTGGAGATGTCTCTAACTCATCTAAGGAGACACCAGTTGAACAAGCAATCGAAGGTCAGTTAATGTTAGATGAAAAGCCATATGATAGTGAGGAAACTGAGTCTAAAGAAGAAAAAGATCCCACACCGGTTCCTCCTCCCAAAGTTCCTAAGAAGAAGTAGTTACTAGTACAAGAAGGTATAAGGACAAGATCATCAACTGTAGCTTCACCACCATAAAAGAAGGAAGCAAAAAAGGTAATAAAATGAAAGGGAGCTACACTAACTAAGACTTATGCAAAGAAAGGATCCAAGGTTGCAGTTGAGGCACCGAAGAAAAGGAGAAGACTGATAAGAGGTAGAGAAGACCATGAGGACACTAAAAATGAAGATGAAATCAATCAATTCAAGGTGGTAAGGAACAAGGTAAGGTCAATAGATGAAGTCATTGAAGATATAATTGAGAACAGAGACCTTGCTAATCTAGAAATAGGAAAATTTGACAAGATGTCAACTAAGGATCAAACCAAGATAGAAGAGGTAGTCATCCAAATGATGATAAAATTAAAGAGAGTTCCATTGGAATTTCCATGTTCATTACCAGAGGAGCTGGATGACAAGATAAACCAAAAGTGGGCTTATGCACTTGAAACTGAGAAAAGAAAGAGAGAAAGATCTCTATTTTAGAAAGCCCCACATCTTAGTATACCAAAAATTGATGAAAACATGGCTAAGTACCATGCAAGATTTATGGTAAAGCACCGAGCCATGAAAATACTAGATGAGAACATGGCATATGTAGATGAGATTGGTGATTCTCTATGGAGATCTATTTTTGAGGCTAGAAAAAAAGCTGAGAAAAAGGCATTCTTAAACCTATCTAAGAAGAGACAAGATTCCAAAGGTAAAGGTATTTATATTGATGATGGCACAAAAAAGAAGTCAAAGGACACCAGTATATCAGTTACCAAGGTAATTGATATCACCAAGAAAAAGGAAGAAATAAATGTTTCATAGGATGCACTAAATCCAGTAGAGATTCAAAAAAAGAAGAAAACTGATGATGATGTACTCATTGAGGACATAAAAAATGGTGATCTTGATGACAAGGAAGATGAGGATGTAAATATTGCACCCCTAAATAATCAAGATGAAGAACAAGCCACTGAATGTGCATTTACATCATTACTGGGTAAGCTTCTTGTACTTGCAAAAGCAATTGAAATCATTTCACAAGTACAACCTGATGACTCAGACCCTGAGCAACACAAAGAAACCATAGGGGTACAAGAAATTGAGAAACCTATAGAGATAAATGAGCCTAACAAAATAGAGGCACCTTCCATCGAGACAAAGGTAACAGATGAGACAAAGGAAATTGAGGTGATCCCATCTGACACCACACCTAAGGCTCCCACTCCATCAACTAAGACAATGAATACTAAGGAGAAGAAGAAGGAAGAGAGTGTGTTAACTAAGAAGGATACTCTGAAGATTGGAGATAAGTCTCTTGTCAAGAAATCACCATTAGTATTGAAGAAGAAGAAGAAAAAGAAAGGAAAAGGGCCAGTCACCCTAGATGAAGTGATAATTATTCCTGAGTGTGACTCAAGGACCCTGAGCCCTGAAGAACTAAGAAAATATGGGGGATTATGTTCAAGGAAGGTAGCTCAAGAGAAGCTGAAGCAAGAAACTAAGAGAAAAGAAATTCTACGAGATGTGAGGGATATCCTACAACAAGTAGTACCTAAGGTGAATATTGATGAAGATACTCCCATCATAGATCAACTTTCTATATTAACAAAGAAGGTCAATGCCCTGGATATCAATGCAGACAAATAGATTGAAGAAAGGGAAAAATCAAGGATGCAAAATAAACTGGCAGAGAAAATCAGCCAAGAAGTGGCAATTAAGAAGGTCAAATTATCTAAGGTAATCACCGAGATAAAATCTATCACCCAGCTAATTTGTCATTTCTTACTAAAGATTTGTATTGTAGAAACCTTCACTATTGCAGTCAATGAAAAGATAAAAGGATTGGAAGATGAAATTAAGGTGAGTACAACTATAGCTATAACCGAGCCAAATGCTTTCACAAAGCACATTCACCAAGTTCAAGAACTCAAGTGATTCATAGTAGATTTAAAGAAATAAGAAGAGCACATAATTGATCAGGTCACTGAGTTACAGACAAAACTCCTGCCATACCTAAAAAAATTTGAGGCACACATCGTCAAAGTAGAAAAACTTGTTGCAACACCCGAAATTTCTATGTTGGATAACATCTTTGACATGCATGCACAAGTCGGTCTTGAGCACATTGCTCTCACCAACTTGAAAGAGGAATGTGAAAACCTCTTGGAGTCAATAAAGAAAACCCACTAGCATATTTTTGACAAAATGTGAGTATACTATTAAATTTTTTTTGTATTTGGCATTACTATCAAAAAGGGGGAAAGAAATGTATATGTCAATATTCCAAATAAATATGTACATAGATGCTACATATACTAAATATTAACTGAGAGAATACACCGAGGGGGAGAACTTTAGAAATTTTGATAAGCATATATGTATATGGCGGAGATATAAGTTATATATAGAAAATTTTGTCTATATACATTCAAGTTTTGATACTAGTGCCAAAGGGGGAGATTGTTATCTTTATTGAGAATTCAAGGTTGTCACTAGTATCAAAGGTTATCAAAGATATCGGTCGATCACTTACATTGAGAAAATTAGTAACTAGAAGCAAAACAGACCAGTTGGTTAAGCTTATATACCAAGCACTACATAGTTTACTAAGAAACAACATCACCAACACCGACATATAGTAAACATCGAGCATCATAGTATACACCGAGTAGTTTATACAGTGTTTACCGAGGATCACCAAAAATGGCATAGTAATATGAAATGGCACATTCTTCTATGCAAATGGTTACAAAAGATCAGAAAACATTTTACCAAGATCGAGGAACATTTATTGTTATGATATTCATTAAATGCAATGTATATCTTATGTAATAGTTTGATCTAGGTCATTTTTTTACACCGTAGATCTTAGGGTTATGACTAAGTTGTGTAACCTAATTTTGTTAAAGTAGCAAAAGTAGATCGCTATATAAATGTATGTTTACATCATTTGTGATGTGAACTGATGTGAGAACATATATATGAATCAAGGAGAAACTTAAAGCATTTGCCTAACTTCAAGTCTATTAGTTAACAAAGAAGATTGTAGAGGATATCAGATTAAGCAGAATCAAAAAAGGCTACCGAGCAGTTCAGAGAAGAGATTCATTACAGTAAAAGGTGAAATACATTCAAAACTTATAGATTTGTATCAGACAATTGAGTTGTCAATTAGTAGATAATTTCCTATTGCTTTCTAACAATTGTAATAGAGTTTTTGGATAAATTTCTTAGTAGAGTAGACTTAACAGTCTTATGTAAATATCTTAACCGAGTGCACACTTCATTAGTTTTTTTAAAATCCTATAACTAGGTAGATCTAGCTGATCTAACATATTACTCCTAACAGGGTAAGATCACCAAAAGTGATCAAAACTTGTAGCCCTAATAGGCAAACCTTTTCTATCTATAGTAGTGAGGAATCTGTGGGTGTCATCCCCACCACAATTTTTACCTTCTAACAAGGGTTTCTACATTACCAAAATACTTGTGTTATGTGATTGCTATTTTGATTTCATATTGTTTACTTTCATAGGTTAAATGGATGATTGATACATGCAATTAGATACAAGTTATTTTGCAAGGTTATCACTGTTTACAATCATAGATTTGAAAGGTTTACAAGTAAAGTTTTTGAAGGCACTGATTCACCCCTCCCCTCTCAGTACCCATCTCTCCTAATTCCAACACATAGGTTGATTCAGTCTTAAACAGTGTTGTGACCAAGAGGAAAGCCTCTAAGATCACCTCTAAGATATTGAAGATTCATGGTGTGAAACAAGGTGGCCTAGATAAGGCAAGGGAAGCCAAGATTGCAATGCAACTTGAGAGCACACCCTCTTCTAAAGAAAAAATAGAGAAGATTGATGACCCTAAAGAGAAGAAATTAAAAATTGAGAAAATAGATGATCCAAAGGAAAACAAGAGTAAGATAGATGATATCACTCCTGTGCCCAGAGATATAATTGACTTGGAGACCACACCACCTCCTGAGTATAGCAGGATGCCTAAGAGGAAGAAGGAGACTGGCATAGCCATCCATCCTCTAGATCAACTAGAAGTCAAAGGAGAAACACTCAAGCACCTCTTGAGGTAAGTTTCAAACTGAATCTACAAGTTTTAAGAACATAGATAATTTATGAAGGAAGGATTGATCAAGTAGGGAAGTTCTATGATAAGTACAATGAGATTGACAAATCATAAATACACTCCATGATAATTGATTCAAGGTAGGAAAGCAAGAGGGGCCAAAGGATGGTGTACCCTAATGATCCAAGCCTGCAACACACATGCGAAAGAGACAAACAACAAGAGTGAGAGAGAGAATGCCAAATTTGTCATATATTATCATCAATTTGAATCATACATGTTGGGTTGTAATGCCTTCCTAGTTAGGGCCTGTTATTACAATGAATTATAGAAGTCCTCAAACATTCAAGGATCTGCTACCAATCTCTAATCTAATGCCTTCTATCTTCTATCCCCTGAAAACTCTCTCTAAACTACCACCAAACATCTACATTTATACAAGAAGTTACCAAGCTAAGTCGACCTTCAAATCCATAATTAATAGAAGTAATAGTCAAATATGGTACCACACACTTCCCAATGATGAATACAAACATTAATTCTATGATCTAATATAAATGCACAAGTCAGCCACAATAGGAAACAAAACTAAACCCATCGGTAAGAAAGATAACCGAGCAACAGACAGACAACACTGAGTGCCAATAAATTAACCAACTACCTAGGAGATAACCAACCACACTTGGTAACCAAAGGAACCTGACCAACTACCAACCAACTTGGTCAAAGAAGAAATTGAGCAACAAAGATAGAACTCCAAATTCTTTTTGGTGACATAGGATTGCCAAGGACCCGAGATGCTCCTACATCAATAATCAAACACATGATTAAGTTCAAGAAGACACTCTGGGAACTTAAGATAGTCATTCTTGATAGTGTATGGAACATCTTAGACTCCTTAAAAAGATAGGCTATAGAAGAAGACTTCAAGATAAGGGAGAAGATACGGGATGAAATTCTTTGAGAAGGTATTCCTGAATAGACACATGTACCCTCCCACTACGCCTGCAACCCAAGCTCCACTTAAGGAAGGAATAGCAACAGAGGTCACTAATGAACCTATAACAAGTCTGTAAGATTTAGCACCCATAGTGATAATATCTATAGATGAAATAAATTATGTACCCATGCCCAGAACACAAAAAGATGACACAATAATGATTGAAAATGTAGAGATATTGTTAGGAATGGAAACACTGAGAGGGGGGGGGGGTGAATTAGTGTTCACTGTATTTTATCTTTTTGCTTAATCTTTAAAATGAACTTAAATGATTTAGTACTGAAATGAACATCCATATAAACATGAAACATGAAATCAACACATAACACCAATATGGTTATGGGGAAACCCAAATAGGTAAAAACCCCGGTGGGAATTGACATCCACTAATATTCTATACTAATGTTTTATGATCATTGTTAGAAGATCCTTAACCTTGTTAGGAGTTTTTTTATAATGCATTAAGTATAGTAGACCTTTTCAAGGGTCAGACCCTATTAGGAGTCTTTTATAATAGTCCCTATTAGGGGAGTGGATAGACTATCCTAGAGCTCACTGCTCAAGTGACAAAGGCTACAACCTTCTGATCTCAGATACACACTATATCTATTGGATGAACTGTCACTGTGACACTACTTGTCAGATCAATTCCTTTGATGCGTTGATTCTTTGATCTCTTGCAAAGATCTAATACATCTTATAGACTCTTCACACACTTCTACTCTTCTTATCACAACTCTTTATATTCTTACATGCTAATTACAATGGGCACATCTCATATTTATAAGGGCATACAAAATAAACAACTAGGTCGACCCTTAAACCTATTACATACAATGCTTCCAAATGAATTGGCTCGAGTGTGTTTACTAAAAAACATATATACATGTTGGAAACCTAATTACAATAGGTGCATAGACTTTACATCATTAGAATATAACTGCAACTCAAAATGATAACAGTCGGCTACTTACTCTATTCTTCGCTAGTACACACTGGCTGTGTAACTTCAACTATGTGTATCTTTCCCATACTTGCATATCTGATCATGCACTCATAGAATAAGCATGAATATAGTCTAAACAACTTAACTTCTAGGGTGCACACCATAACTTGGTTGTACGCATGTGTGTTGATGCTATGACCTTCAGGAACTCTGTACACTATCCAGTCTTCAATACTTAACCAATTTTTGATCTTCTCATCAAGTGCGCTGACTCCAAACTACTATATGAATTTGTTTCCATAATGAAAACACTATATTAAGTCATATACATTAGTATAGCCAACTTTCCAACAATCTCCCCCTTTGTCATTGATGGAAACAAAGGGATATGGCCAAGTTACTAACTATCCTTAATACAAAATTTTTTTGTCTCCCTATACATATCTTTTTATCTTATATCTCCTTATACATATCTATTATCCATATTCTATACATACTCCCCATTTGACATTAATGACAAAGGTGTGTCAAAACTAAATCTACAAAAACTTACTATGATAGTACATCTGGATATGCAATCTGTAGATTTTGGATCTCCTTCTTCCAAAATGTGATCAGAGAATTTAAAATTTGTAGATGGGCACATAAAGCATACTGAAGCTTCTCCATATTCTCCAAATCTATGCCAGGACCTTGATCATATGTGACCATGGTGGCATCAATCTCCTTGATGTTCTGATTGAGGATGTCTAATGAGGGCACAAGAGCATTCCTTAGTTGAGTCTACCTAGCCCTTATCTTGATCATCTCTTTTTTTTCTTTCTCAATTTTATCAATATGTCCTTGGTAGACATTGTTGCACATGTTCACATCAATAGATGGATCTTCCATTAATTTCCTAATGCTATATATCATAGCTTTAGCCTCTTGAATCTTCTTGTATAGATCACCAGTTAACTTGTCATGGTTCATGCATTCAGCAATGATCTTTCTTTCCCTTTGCTGCAAATTCCTTCAAGGATGCTTGACAAGCTTTTAGTGAGCTTAGGTCAAGTGCATAGTTGCCAACCAATTCACTTAATCTCTTCTTCAAGTACTTTTCCTGTGCAACTAAGCATGTAGATTGTTCCAGGCTAGAGAAATTTCTTTTGAATTGTGAAATGACTATGTTATCACTATCCTAAAATTTCTCATCCTCATGCTAAAATTTTGAAAAAATCTGGTTCTTAGACCTGATTGTTAGGTTTTAAGGCTAAAACCCTAAGATTTCAAGAAGCCATAGCTGGTCTTAGCATTGTTATATTTTTGCGTTACTTTTTGGCTCACTAACTCACCAAATAAACATGTGCAATATCAACCCCTTTTAAGTGACCACTTTACATGTTATATTGTTAGGTTGTCGAACGAGACCCTTTCTAATATTTCTCTCAAGCCTAAGTTTCCCATAAATATTCCTAAGTAACTAACCCTTTAAAAATGAGTGGTTTTCATTGAATCTCAAGCCTCCCTATTGTTAGAATTTCTGACATGCGATTTGGCAACAAGCAGACATCTGTCTCGGTAGGCCCATCTTCTGTGAAGCTTGCTGGTGATTAAACCAAGTAGTGCATCAATGACTATCATTATACCATTGGGTTGACATGATTCCTATTTAAGCATCATGTATAGTGACAAGTGTCTGATCAAGCTTTACTAATAGTAGCAAGATTTTGGCATGTCAGTCTCAGCAGTGTGTTTTTCAGGATGACACCTGTCTGACATGAAGTAACA
Source organism: Chamaecyparis obtusa (assembly GCA_027943335.1). NCBI lineage: Eukaryota > Viridiplantae > Streptophyta > Pinopsida > Cupressales > Cupressaceae > Chamaecyparis > Chamaecyparis obtusa. The sequence continues at coordinate 285,544 of BSBK01005772.1, forward strand.
ACTGTGGGGTCAAAATTTTCAAAGGATAAAGCATAGTTTGATCTTACAGTTGTCATTATACCACTGACAGAAGATGTGAAGTATTTAAGCATCATGGTATAGCGATGACGTTCAATGTTGTATGATGGATGAGATGGTGAGTGGGCCCTAAATTGCCATGTCACTCTGACATGTGTGTTTTTGATTGGTTGAAATAAGCATGATGTGGTGGTCAATAGGATGTTTGATATTAAAGAAGAAAATGAGAAAAGGGCCCGCCCACCTATTCTTGTAAACATGGTAGCTTTTGAGTTGATAGAAAGATAAGTGAAGTGTTAGTGTGGGTTAGTTTTCTAAGATACTTAAGGTTCAAATAGATCTCGTGGTTGTCGGTATACCACTGGGATAAAGTGCATGATTTTTAAGGTCTGTAGTATAGTGACAACCATTGATCTTGTTCAAGGGATGAGGACTCAAGGGTGGGTCCTCTATCACCATTTCATGCTGACATGTTCATTTCTGATTGGCCAAAGGTGGAGGTGATTTGTCAAGTTGTCAGTATACTTGACACCGAGGAGAAAGTTAGGGTTTTCCACCCACTAATCTATCTCACGTGGAATTTCTTGATTCAATGAAGGTTTCAAAAGGGAAGGTGTGGTCATTGCTTTGGGAAATGATAAAAGTGCTATGAGTTGGAAAGAATCATGTGGTTGTTGTTACACTGCTCAATGAAGATGCTTGGTTTCTATGCCTGCACTTTAGTGACAAGGTGACACTTGTTCACTCTGATTAGGGTAAAGTTAAGTTGTTTCTTTTCCCACATGGTTTAATTTAAGCTATTCTCATTGGCTAGGAGCTCATTGTGGAAAAATAAAAAGAAGGTTGCTCGGCTATTTTTGCTGATCATCTGATGCACTGAAAGGAAACAACATCAACAGTCTGAATTCAAATTTTTGCTCTATGACGTTGCTTGTGTCCTGTGAATGCTAAGGCCACTAGTTTTCAGTAATGGTGGACTTAATGAGGTATGTGCAAATGAATTGTAAATGGTTGGCAACATTATCTACCAAAATTTGATAATTGTTTTCTTTACCTCTCTCATAGGCATTTTGGTGAACTAGATTGTTCTCTAGAGTGATATCAAGTGAAATTTTTTGAATTCGAGAATTGGTTGAAGTCTGTGAAGGAATTTTAAGAAAATTCTACTACTAGCTGATATTATTTAGGGTTTTCTTGGGAATTTATACATTATTTTAAGAGGCCCTAATTAAAATGCCACCAAAGAGGGGACTGTCTAGGAAGATAAAGTATAAAGATAGGGGTGTCTTTGAAGACTTAATACAATTTCTTCCACATTCAAATAATGGGGCAACTATATTGAAAGAATTGGTCTCGAGGAACCCTAGGGATTATGTGAATAGTGGGCTCCATGACAGAGGGAACTACATGAGAGATGCTAGGGTGGGTGAAGATTACAATGGCCTTATTTTTTTTAAAGCAACATACTCACAGAGAAATTCCTGTGCCCCTCTTAGAAACATTTGGTAGTTTGATATAGGAAAGTTGGTAGTTCCTAGAGTTTTCATGGATGCAGAATTGTTAATTCAAATCGCTAAGTGCTATGATCATGTGAAAAAATGTGTCAAGGATATAAATGGAAATAATTTGATTATTATCACAAAAGATGAGATTAGGGAGGTCTCCTCATTGAATGACCCTTCTTTTGGGTTAGAGAAAATAGATTTTACTAAATTTACTGAGCTGTATGAAGCCCAGAAGGATTATTTGAGGACAGCGCCTCAGAGGGATTTTTTAGACTAGATTGGATCCATGTGTGTCATCAGTCCAAGTACACCAGAGCCCTTCAGGATGGATTTATTCAGTAATAGAGCACAAGGTTTTTATAAGTCTTTGACTTTAATCCTAGGGCATGATGAGGCCACTCATATGCTAATTCCATATATGTTCATGATGGTACAATCACTACATCCCCAATTGGCACTAATCTTTGACTTTTCTTCTCACTTAGTTGACCTAATCCATGAGGGATTGATGAGAATAAAGAATACGAAAGTTAGTAGGCCCTTTGATGTTGGCATTAAGCATGATTTTCATTAGTGACAACACTTATTTTGAAGAGTACATACCGAGTAGATCAGTGCATACCAAGTAGATCAGTGCATACCGAGTAGATCAGTACATACCAAGCAGATCAGTACATACCAAGAAGATCAGTACATACTAAGCAGATCAGTACTTACCAAGTAGAGCTTACTGAGTAGAACAGTGCATACCAAGCTCACAAAGTTTCACAGTGTTTACCTAGTGCTGCACGGTTAAATAGGAAATTTAGTTTCTATCGAGTAACACTTTATCTACCGAGTCTCCAGTGTTTACCAAGTTTGAAAGCATGACCGAGTGGTTAGTATGGACCAAGTTTCCACTTCTACCGCGTGCATGATGATGCCAAGTAATGCAATGGACGCTGAGTATCAGAAAGTCACCGAGTTAGTTTGCAATAACCATGTAACTATATTTGGGCCGACTCAGTAATATTTGTGTTTACTTGTTTAAGAGCTGACTTTGTAATTGTTTTGGAATTGACTTAGATTGATATATAAACAATGTTTTATGTCATATCCAAGAATGATGAAATATAGACAAGTATGAAAAAGAGAGAAAGGAAGAGATAAGTGAATTACAAAGGGCTACAGCAGTATAAGAAGCAGAAAAGATTTATCCATCATAGAAGGTGATCAGTACATCAGAGAATCTCAATCAGCAAGTACAGTTGCAAGTAAAAGATCTACTATTTCATCCTAATAGGTGAATCAGCTTGAAATCCTTTAACTGGGTAGACTTAACAATCTTTGTAAAAATATCTTAACCGAGTGCATACTTCATTGTATGTTTGTAAATCCTCTAACAAGGTGGACCTAGCAGTCCTTATTGCTCCTAATAGGGCGGATCATCAGAAGTGATCATTGTAAGCCTTAACTGACAAACTTTATACTGTAGTATTGAAGTTTTATGGGTATCATCCCCATCCCAGTTTTACTTTCTACTTGGAAGGTTTCTGGGTCACCAAATCTCTGTGTTCTAAGTGTTATGAATGTTTTATTCTTTTTGTTACTCTGCATGCAGTGAGATTATCAATCTAATATTATTAAGATCTGAATCTATTAAAAGTTTTGAAGTTACTGATTCACCCCTCCCCTCTCAGTAACCTAGATAGTCTTGAATATTTCCAACAATTGGTATCAGAGCTCAATGGATCTCAGAATAAAGTTTGATAGCTTGAGAAAAGATTCAGGACAATGGAGATATTCAAACTGAACAAAGTAATTGAGAATGAAAAGCTAGATCTGGAAATGGCCATAACTCAACTCAAAGAAGCAAGAGAGCATCTTTCCCTTTCCCTAAAAAGAAGGAAGGAACTTGCAAATCAGATCAATGACCGCCAGTATGTTGAAGAAAAGATTGAAGACTTTTTCCCTTCAAGCAGCTCAGATGAAGCAAATAATACAATCAAAGAACTTCTAGAAAATAATGGATCTCTGCAAGAAGAAGTGAGAAAATTGAAAAGAGAATAGGAAATTCAGTCAACAAGATTCTGTGAAGTCTTGGAACAAAGAAACAAGATGAAAGATGAAATATATGGAAAGAACAATGAAATCTAGAATAAAACTCTTCAGCTAGAAAATCTTATTGATCAAATATCCAATGCAAATGAAGAAATCTTGACTCTAAGATCAGAAAATGAAAATATGAGAGAAGAGCTGAGATCTAAAAAGCAAATCAATTTAAGAGTGATGAGTGAGCTAGATGCTAAAAGGAAAATCAATGAGAGAATGTTGAAATCTCAAGAAGATATGAATCAAGTGTATGAATGAAACCTTCATAGGAAAAAAGGAAAAGCAGGACTTGGATACAAAGAGGAAGATGAATCCTCCAAACAAGGTACTCAAAAGAATCAGAAACCTTTTTGTAATCACTATGAAAAAATTGGTCATACTTCAAACAAGTGCTGGAGCAATGGAAAAGAAAAATTCAATGGAAAATGCTACAATTGCAATCAGCTTGGTCATAAAGCAAATGAATGCAAGGAAAAACCAAGATTTAAAGGCATATGTCACAAATGTAGCAAACAAGGTCATAAGGCATCAGAATGCAGAACTAAAACACCCAATCCAGTGGAACAAATTATTAAAGCAATGTTTGGTTGGGATTACAACACTTGGTGTAGATGTCATTACTGTGGAGAATATGGACACATTGGCATGAATTATGTAAGGCACCACTTGAGAAAAAGGGATTCTACCATAAGATGTTATAATTGCACTAAGCTTGGTTACATAGCTAAAAACTACATGAATTTAGGCAAAATTGAAGATGAAAAGAAAGCAAAAGCAAATAACATTAGGAAGTAGATGAGACAAAAGTGGATTCCTAAACCTACTGAGAAAACCAATCCTAAAGTCACTAATGAAGAGAGTGGCTCTATGAGCTCTAACTAGTCTCCAAGAAAGCACTAGAACTGTATCCTTATAGACATATTACAAAATAGTTCCTGAACTAAAAAGAAGATAGATCCAAATCAGTATGCAAGATATAGTAGGATCACCAGAAGGTCAGTATTAGTTACCACCAAGCAAGGTCAGGATTAACCTAACTTCATTTGGTTATCGAGTAAGGTCAGAGAAGTATGAATTTGTATGATCGCCAATTTGTGGAGTCTTCACCGAGAAATTAATTCATAGTGGATGACAGCCTATCTAATTCTATACCCTAATTCATACTGAGCATTAATGAAAAAGTTTCAACAAAAGGAGTGAAATCAAGTTCACTATTCACCATGAACAAAAGTCTCCTAGTGCAGTCAAGCATTTTGAAGCATATTTCAGCAAGATATTCTCTTTCCTTGAAGAATTTACTATGTTCACTGAGCTATCATGGCATCATCCAATGCTAAAATGAAGAAAGATTCGGAAATGTTGGTTCATGGAGAATGGAAAGTACCAGATTTCAAACTCATGCCCGTAGTTGCCAGAATCGTAGACCTGAGTGGAGCTAAATCTTAGATTCCTCCTAAGGTACTCCTTATTAATGATATTTGCAGTCATTTTAAGTGTACAATTCAAGAGCTTGGAACCCTAGAGATAGATACTATCCATGAGGAACTATGTGTTGATGGTGTTCTCAAACCGGAGCATCAACATTTGGAAGATAAGGGTTTAGTTCACATCACACACTTGCCTCAGAGCTTTCAAATAAAATGGATCAGATATATCCTCAGTCAAGTACATGAAGGTAAAATATGGCTTGAGCAACTAGTAGAGATTACGAAGAAGATGATTCACTGAATCACTAGTCTTCCCATGCTCGACAAAGCAAAATCTACAAAAACCCTAGGTCAGACGGAACTAGAAGAGAAAACCCTAGCCGAGTGGGATGGTAGAGGTATGAAGATAAGCATAATTACTAATGCAAAGTTGAATTTTGGTATACATATTGTAGCTCACAAGATATACAGTTCAAGTCAGCAGAACAGTGTTCCATGTGAAGCAGTTGACCTAGCATATAAAATTGTAAAGAATAATCTATCATTTGACCTAGCAGATCTTTTGTTGAGACAGTTCAACAAGAACATGGAGAGCATCAAAACTTCAAGGAACAATCCATGTAAGTTTGGCTCACTATTGGTTTGTTTTTTTTTCTATGCTCAGAAGTTTTTCCCATCAAAAGGCACGGTAGTATGGAGAAAAGATGTGCCGGTTCTTTATCAGATGAATGAATACATTTTAGAAATGGGTGACAATTTTGAAAGCATAATGGATAACTATTTTGAATCATTTAAAGATAAAATGAACAATAGATTCTGAATTCCATAGAAATTGGTGGAAGATTACAAAGATGATATTTGTTTCATGGTGGATTGTGATAATCTGTATATACAGGCAGCAAAACCAAGGATTGTAATGTGAAACCTCTTCCTTATGAGGTAAATATTGATGAAACCAAGAATATTATTGAAGCCCTAATTAATCAACTTGTTAACCCAAAGGCACCATATTTTGGGACATATGAAGAAGCTAAGGAGAGAATTGAGCTTAGTATAAAGCTTCCACAAGTGGTTAACAAAGGAAGAAAGAGGTTGGCCAAAATACAAGCTAGCACACCTCTAATGTCAACCGAGGAAAAATGAGAGGACCTTGAAGAAGAAGAAGAGAAAAATGATGAGGAGGAAGAAGAACAAGTACCAGTAAAGAAGAAAGGAAAAGTATTTATCACCAAGGCACCCAAGCAACCCTCTGTAGTATTTACAAGAAGGAGTGCAAGAGGCAAGGCAGGAAAAGTCAGTGAAGAAATAGTATTCAAAAGGCCTCCTCCTTCATTAAAAGAAAAGATCAAGGATATGAAAGAAGGATCTAGAATTGCAAACTTTAAATCTCTAAGATATGAAATCAGATCTAAGGAAGAGTAGTAGGAAATTGAAGATGCTATTATCGAGAATATAGGAAGATGGAAATACTCACCTGAAGAGATAGCTTCTCAAATCCCAAAAACTCTGCTAAACAAAATTAAGTTAAGATGGTCCAATGCAAGACAAACTGTCAAGGACATCTATGCTCAAACCTTGAGGCAATTAATGCCAAGTTTGAAAAATGCTGAAATTAATAAGGCATTGATAGATAATGAAATTAAGATGACACTCAAATTCAACAGTTGTTTGATTTTGATCAAAGATATTGAGTCGATTGTGAAGAGTACCACTGCCACATGGAAAAACATCTATAATCTTCACAAACCAAGTGTGGAAATAGTGATAATCAAGGATATTGATGATGACAGTGATGAACATGAAGAAGATACTGAGGTAGACAAGCAAAGTGATGAGGAAGATAATATTGTTCGGATAGCTGCAAAAGTCATTGCCTCACTTCCTCACTCTCCAGCAAAAGTTGCTACACCTAGCATAGAGATAACTTCAAGTATGATTATGACAACTTCCACAGATACATCAAATGTCAAATCATCACTACCACAACTCAATGAATCATCGACAGAAATGGCTACCACCTCTTTTACTGAGTTGCAGTCTCCTGTATCTACTTTAGTACCTACTTCCATATCAATTTTTCCAGCAGTAAGTACCTCAGTTTTGGATACTTCAGTAACTATTTCAGTTTTTGATTCTACAACTATGAATACTTCAGTTTTGAGCCCTTCAAGTATTCCAGTTAGTAGTTTATCATTTTTCACAGTTAGTCCTACAATGTCTACAATAACTTCTACAAAGGCATTAAGTGCAATAACAGTTGATCCTAAGGCTCAACCAAGTACAAGATTTCTAAGTAAGAATGTAGAAGAGGATGTAGACTTAGATGAGGAAATAGAGATTCCAAAATTAGACTTTGCAAATCTTTCAGAAGACCAAATGCAAAACATTGGTGAACTCCTTCAAAAGAAAGAAAACCAGAAGAAACTAAAAGAAGAAAGGGACAAGGAATATAAAATTATTGAAGATGCAAAGGATATTTTGTCAGAATCATTAGGTATTAAAGTTGATTCCTCTCAACATATTTTGTTATAGTTAGCTGAGCCAGTAAACAAGTTCCATGAGGATTCCTCTACGTCAAAGAAGATTATTGAGAAAGTCGAGAAGAAATTTGACAATAAAGTGCTTGAGCATGTTGCTCAGCATATAGCTATTAATCAGGCAGGATTATCTTCATTTTTGACAAATATTGAATCCTCCTATTCCAATGTTACCTCACTTGTTGCTAAGCTATGTAATGTTGCCGAGTTCACTAAGGAAGTCAAGGAAAAATTGAATAAGATTGATGAGGATCTGAAGGATAGTGTACAAAGGTTGCAACTTGAACCTAGTTCAAGCTCTGTACATCATATGAAAATCACATTCCTATCAAATAGGCAGTCGAAACTATTAAAAGAAGATACAAAGATCTGGTCAAAACTGCTAGATATTCAAAACATGATCCTTCCCATCATGGACATAATGCAAGAGCACATTGTTCACTCAAAAGCATTACTCCATGAAAATCAATTTTCCATTGCAGACCACATGATTGAACTCTCTGCAGAAGTCCAAATTGCACTCCAAACATGCAAGATTCTGCAAGAGAATTGGGATAGAACTCTGGCACTAATCATGAAGGTACATTCTGATTTTCTCTCACATTTTGGATTGTCCCTGTAAAATACTTGTATATACACCTTTGGCATTATTGTCAAAAAGGGGGAGAAAGTGTATAATACGAAAGGGGGAGAAAGTACTCTATATAAGGGAGTCATGAAATGTATAAACATAAACAATAGTTTGACAAAGATAAATTTTGAAAAATTAAAAAAAAGAGAGATTTAGCATGATTCTTGTATATAAGTGTTTTTGTCACTAATGCCAAAGGGGGAGATTGTTGGCATTAAGCATGATTGTCATTAGTGACAACACTTATTTTGAATAGTACATATCGAGTAGATCAGTGCATACCGAGTAGATCAGTACATACTAAGCAAATTAGTACATACCAAGCAGATCAGTACATATTGAGTAGATCAGTACTTATTGAGCAGAGCTTATCAATTAGAATAGTGCATACCGAGCTTGCAAAGTTTCACAGTGTTTACCAAGTGCTACACGGTTAAATAGGAAATTTAGTTTCTACCGAGTAACACTTTATCTACCGAGTCTCCAGTGTTTACCAAGTTCAAAACCATGACTGAGTGGTTAGTATGGACCGAGTTTCCACTTCTACCGAGTGCATGATGATGCCAAGTAACGCAGTGGACGCCGAGTATCAGAAAGTCACCGAGTTAGTTTGCAGTAACCATGTAACTATATTTGGGCCGACTCAGTAATATTTGTTTTTACTTGTTTAAGAGCTGACTTTGTAATTGTTTTGGAATTGACTTAGATTGATATATAAACAATGTTTTATGTCATATCCAAGAATGATAAAATATAGACAAGTATGAAAAAGAGAGAAAGGCAGAGATAAGAAAATTACAAAGGGCTATAGCAGTATAAGAAGTAGCAAAGATTTATCCATCACAGAAGGTGATCAGTACATCAGAGAATCTCAATCAGCAAGTACAGTTGCAAGTAAGAGATCTACTATTTCATCCTAACAGGTGAATCAACTTGAAATCCTTTAACCGGGTAGACTTAACAGTCTTTGTAAAAATCTCTTAACCGAGTGCATACTTCATTGTATGTTTGTAAATCCTCTAACAAGGTGGACCTATCAGTCCTTATTGCTCCTAACAGGGTAGATCATCAGAAGTGATCATTGTAAGCCTTAACCGGAAGACTTTATACTGTAGTATTGATGTTTTGTGGGTATCATCCCCACCCTAGTTTTACTTTCTACTTGGAAGGTTTCTGGGTCACCAAATCTCTGTGTTCTAAGTGTTATGAATGTTTTATTCTTTTTGTTACTCTGTATGGAGTCAGATTATCAATCTAATATTATTAAGATCTGAATCTGTTAAAAGTTTTGAATTTACTGATTCACCCCTCCCCTCTCAGTAACCTAGATAGTCTTGAATATTTCCAACACTTTGGATGGTGTTCTATGCTTATGCATATGTTCTTGTTCAAGGATGAGCAATTTTTTAGCTCAATAATCAACATTGTTAATGAGAGGAATGGAGAAGCCCTTCTAGTTTAGTTGTGGACCACAACTTTGTCATGGGATAGAGTTGATGCTAGTTTTATTGCCTTTGACAGGGATTTTACTTCAAGACTTAGGACACTATTATTTTTTGACAATCCTAGAATCCCAAGGGAATTGCTAAGATTAATCAAGACAAAAGAGTTTTGTCAAGATTTCACTATAGTTCACAATTTTGGTGACATCATATTATATCATGTTTCCATAGTTTTTAGAGTATATGGTTGCAGAAAGGCACCTTATAGTTTTCCATATCAAGTTCCACTAAAAATAGGATATGCTAAAATATTAAGGTAGATTGGTGACCTACAGGAGAATGCCCTTCCTGGTAAAGGAAGAGGAACATTCTTCCTTGATATTACAATTGCCCATCAATATGTTATCACTAAGGGAGGATGGGTATATTTGAACCAAGTATTTTAAACCTATAGAATGCCTATAGCTGCAACAAGATGTACAGATAATGAGGGCTTCCTATCAGGAATGTTTAGAGATAAGATTAGGTGTGCTCTTATGGAGCACCAACTCAATTTTCCTAAAGATATAATAAGGAATGAGTTTGTCCTCCAAACTCAAGAAATAAAGAAGGAGAAGTGGGTGATCTACAAGAAGACTATAGATTTCATCAAAAAAATTGATAAATCTTATGATCCATTAAAGGGTTTTGAGCCATGGGCAATAAAAGTATAGGCTCTTGTGGAGCATTTTGAAGGCATCATGCATGTAGTGAATGAGAAGAGGGTTTTTGTGAGAAAGATAGACCTTGAGAAAGATAGGTAGATTTTGAGCTAGCCAGGATATGTAAAATTGACCCCAAGGGGAATCTATACAATGCAGAAGAGAAGTGGGTACACTGTTCTCTTACCAACACAACAGAGAGGTGAGGATATTCCTTCCACTTTAGGAGGAACAAGGTGAATGATCCAAAAATGCAAGGACCCTCTCCAAAGAGGCAAAGATAAGAGGGATCAGGATTAGAACAAATTGTATACTCTCCCTCTCAATCCCGTTTACATTTAGATGAACATGGGGTAGTAGAATAGTTTGTATAGATGAGGAATGAGGGAAACATTTTTTTTTGCAATGATGAGCTACAAGAAGGAATGCTAAAGGCACCTAAGGAGGTTGCAATGGACCTTACTATCACTGAATTTGAGGGTAAAAAAATTGACCCTATTTTAAAAAAATCTAGTGACTCTTTTGTTGCTGATGATAAATTTGTAAGGACTAGGGCTTTTTTCCAATTTTTGTGGAGAATGAAAATAAATCAACTTAAAGAAATCTATGAGAAGAAGAAAGAAGAGTTCCCTGATAGGGACATAATAGAGATAGAGACTAAGACCAAGGGAGAAATGATGAAGCAGTTTGAAAAGATCACTCTTGAGGAGGGAAGGGCTATGGTCTATACTGTAGGGGTGTTGATTATGCCAGAATGGGATATTGTTGGTGCAATAGTCTTTGATCAAGTTAGGAAGAGAAAGGTAAAGAATCTTGCTACTACAGAATAGGCCCAACAAGATCCTAGGGGAATTGCTTTTTCAAAAGATCATGCAGCCTTTTTAATGTGGTCCCTTAAGAGGGAGGAAGATAGCAAAAAAAGAGGCTCTCTCTATAGAATATGTAGGAAACTTATTGGTACAAAGAGTACGTGAGACTTTTGGTGTGGAAGCTTCAAAACTAATTTTGGAGACTGCCAAGTTTAATGTCAATTTGGCAAAGAAAGATGCTCAAGAAAAAGAAGAGCTAAGGCTCAAATTTGAAACTATCCTCAAGTCCTAAAATGATCTTAAGATAGAGCTGATCCAAAAGAAAAAGTTAATTGGTGATTTATTAGGACTGCAGGATCACAGGTCACCATAACTAATGATAGCTAACAAACCTACAATGGCTTCATCATCTAGCCCTATCATTGAGTTTCCACCATCACCCTACCCAAAGACACACCTTGATGCAAGACTTAGTTGGGAGAAGCAGCAATTGCTTGAGGAAACCAATCACTTTAAAAGGTAGAGGAAACAATTGGATAGGATAAGGGAAGAAGATGTGAAATATAAGAGTCTGTTGAAGCAAGAATATGAAGACAAGGTAACAGAAGCTATTATGCAATTTGCTACAAACTTGAATCCCATAGTCTTGTTTGACCATGCTAGAAGGCTAAAGGTATTACTTGTATCATTAGATAAGTATAAGAGTGAGTTTGAACCAGTTTTTAAGAAATGGATTGAGAGATCTCCAAATGTGAGATTGTTCTGATTATTGTCTAAGTCTCAAAATGATCCTTATCCACTGATCAAACCATTGCACTAGAATGTAAAGAAGCTTGTGGAGCATGATATAAATTTGGGTGATTTTGAGAGAAAGTCAAATTTGATGAAGGAATTAACACTTGCCAGTTGTGACTCGATCCCAGGGGTTTTTAGGAAGAATGGTGAACTTAAAGAATTGATCAAGTGGAGAGCACAGATAGATGATGACTTCTCTACTAGAATGACTAGCATTTTGACCCTAGAGAATACTTTATTTTTTATAGATACTATTCAGACTTTAATTTCGGCTAATTCTAAATTTGATTTCATTCAGAGAGAGATTAGTCAATTGGAGGATAGGTGGGAACAATTATCTAGTAAAAATGTAGAATTTGAAAGTTTTGAGTTCCCAAGAGAAGAGGTGTACAATAGGTGGAGGTATTAGTACATACCTCATGTAGAAAAATTAAATACTCTACCAACCTCTTGAAACAAGTGAAAATAGTTACTTTTTGAGCCATCAAGGTTGTTGAGATGCAGAAAGGTATTTATTACAGGATTGATAGTAGAGATATTACAATCAGATTTGTTGAAAGAACCCAAGGACATAATTGAAGACATAAAGCAAGGTGGATCATCTACAAAATATCTCACCTATTTGATCAGTGTATTTATTGTAAACCTAATAGGGTTGTTGTAAAGTTTTTAGGTTAGGAATTTTGTAAACCCTAGAATGATCGATAGCTCATTACATTTCCTTGTATATAAAGGATTTTCCACGATCATTCTAGGCATTGAGAGTTTAGGTGTTGAAAAGATAGAAATTCTGAAACCCTAGCCCTTAGTCAAGGATTGTAATATTTTGTATCATTTTATCAAAGAAATAGAGAAGTACAAGTTGTCACTGCTATTTTGCAAGCTTACTATTTAGAATATGATGTATACAATGATCAAGGTTATACTTAATACATATCTCAAATCTTTGTCTCTCCTTTGAGTTTATTCTATGAATCTTTAAATCTTTCTGAGATTTATATGTATGTATTTGGCTTTGAGTTTTGATCTAGGGTTGGATTAAATATTGCTCAGGGTGGGATACATGTTTACTAAATCTATTTAAGGATTTCTATAAGTAGGGAAGAGTTGGGGTGTTTGTATTTATGTTTAAAAAGACCAGTCATTTTCAAAACATCTTTGTATTCATTTTATCTTTTGATATTTTTCCCAATGGATAAGGCACTGGCCTGTATTTTCCTATCTTTTCTTTATGGGGAATGATCAAGATCTTGTAATCTTGAAACATAAAATCAATACCAATATTTTACAATTTTATTTACTTTAAATAAGTTGTTTTACCCAATGATGGAGAGTCAATGAATAGTAGGTTGTTATTTAGTACTTTCTCACTGTCATCTATTCTTAGATCTAGTATTAAGTGAAAAATAGAGTTAAATCTATTGGATCAGGTGTACTCACCTTAGTTTTGCAGAGCCAAAAGTGAAGAGGGAAGTCTTGTCCCTATAGTTGGTCCAGTTGCTTATAGATTTCCCACATTTGGAAGTAACCACTCCTTAAAATTAGTCATAAGCATATTGGTATCTCATGGAGTGTAAAATATTTTGAAGAACCAACAAGATGGAAACTCTACTGGGGAAGTTGTAAAGATTTTCATAAAATAACGTAGGTACAAGTTGAGCTAGACTCCTGGCCTACTTATTTTTTAAAAACTAGTTAGTTACCTTACATACAGAGTTGATTCCTTTTCAATTTTTGCCTCCCCTTCCTATTTGTTTAAAATCATAGAAAATCCCATTTAGCTTGGTGGTGACTCTAAAACATCTTTGTACTAGTGCTAAATAAGATATCACTATATCATAATGAGTTTCAAAATACAAGGTCCTGGAGGAAGGAACACCCAGAGGAAAGTTTGCAAGGTGAACTCCTAGCTACATCTAGATGAGGTTAGGTTAGAATAGAAAAAAGTACTAATGACATGTCTCTTACCTAGAAGCAAAAGGGAAACTCAAGACAAGAAAGTTTGGCTCCTCCTAGTCAGGAGGGAAATGCCTCAGAATATGAGGAGGCAGTTGACCTAGGCCTAAATCAATATGAGGATTATTATTCCCCCATAGAAAGAGAGGGTGAAAGGTTTCCCCACAATAGGAAAATAATCCCTAGCAGATGGTATGGAGGGGGGAGAAGATCTAGAAGTAAGAGTAGGAGTGGACAAGATTTTGTCCCCCCTTTCATCCTTGGTTCATCATTACCCCAAGGCTTCCATGAGTCTTAGGATCAAGAAGAAGAGCCTTAAGCATAGTAGGTTGAGTCTAAAACAACTTTACCTAATTCTAAGTAGATATTTGAAGAAGTATATGAATTGGAAAGGAGGATTCATGAACAAGAAACTATTAGGCAGAAGAGAGAAAAGGAAAGAGAATAAAAAATTAGGCATGTCATGATAAGGGCTGACCAATTAAAAAGACAACTAGTAAATTTAGAAGCTATAAATTATGTTCCCATTCCTGAACAGACAAGTGAATATCCCATTGTCCAACAGGTCTTTGAAACAAGGAATCCAAGGGATAAGGGAAATAGGCCCTAAATTTCCCATAGATTTGGCTTTAAGGTTGGAAGAAGACCTTGAAAATGCCAAAAGGGAATAGGAAGTGCTAGCTAAAGAATTGGAAAAAGAAGAATTGGAAGCTTTAGCACTAGAAATGAAAAATAAGATTAATTTTCTTAGACGGTCTACAGGACCCACTAACTTTGCTAATTCTATTATTACACAAGGGGAAAATGTTGCAAATTTAGCAAATCAAACAACTGGTGTTCCCCCACTAGGAGGAATCAAAATTTTTGCCATAAAAAATACTAATGCATCTACATCTCAAGGTGCTGGTATTTTTAATATAGGGGTTATACATGAAAGATGCAAACAGTTGGTTTTTACTGGCATCCCTGGATACCCTAACCCCATCCCTGAAGAAATCAAGAAGAAACTTCCAAAATTCACTTGTGAGGAAAACCTAAAAAATTTTATTGACATAATTAATGATTATAACATTGTTCCTAATGATGTTATCATGAAATTATTTGTACAATCCCTAACAGAAGATTCAAGGGATTGGTTTAGGGCTTTGCCACATGGTAGCATAGGTTCATGGGATCAGCTTAGGCATTGTTTCAAAGAACAATATGGTGATAAAACACATGAGGGTTTTATGTTAAATGAATTTAATAACATTAAGAATAATTTAAATGAGGATGTTGTTGAGTTTAATGTCAGATTCCAAAAGGCCATGGATAAACTCTTGCAAGTCATCAGATTGGATGATAGAGTATATCTTGTCACATATTTATATGCCTTTGACTCTAAGATGGGCTACCTTTTGAGAGATAAAAACCTAAGGAGTCTTGTTGAAGCTTATAAACTAGCTATGAACATAGAGAGTAACCGAAGAATTTCAGGAAAGTTGGGAAGAAAGGAAGATAAAAAATCACAATTGTTAAATAGAAAAGATCCAAGAAAGCCTATGAGTGTATAACCTAAGGATGATGATAGCTTAAAGAAAATTTTGAAGGAAATAAAGGACTTGAAACCTAGTGAGAAAAGAAACAATAAAGTTGTAGGGGGGATAGGTTTGCCTTTAATAATTTCAACAAGTTGCCAAGAATGCAGAACTACCCATATAATACTCAATGGAAAGATGGGAAGCATATTCTTCCTAAGAGAAAAGACAAACAAAATGATACGACCCCTTATCCATTGCAAAGGAACTCAATGAATGTAGTGGAAGATGTCCCATGGTGTATTGTTTGTCAGTCACCACATGATCCAAATTATTGTGTCATATCCCAAAGTGTCTCTTCACAAGAGGAGCAAGAGTGTAATGAGGAACAACCTTATGATGACCAGGGATGTGGAATGATTTCCTCCCATGTTTGGGATGAAGTTGACTCTACTGAAGAGGATGAAAATTATGATATCTTCAATTTTCAAACTAAAGCTAAATCATACCATCAACAAGTTTTTTTAGATGAATATAGTGAGCCTGATAACATCCAGTGCAATGTTTTGAAGGGTAAGGAGATAGTTGTTTTGAGAAGACCTTCTAATGAGGAAATTGCTTTGATAATAGTAGATATGGTTACTCAAGCTAAAAAAAATTACAACCTAATAAATAGAGTAGTTGGTAATCCAAATCAGAAGCATGCTGGTATTTTCATCAAGAGAACAGACAAAGATGTAAAGACACCACAGAATAAGTCAAAGGATGTTGATGCTATTGATAAGGTCAAAATAAAGAAAAATTCTAAGCCTAACATTATTTATAACGTAAAATCCAAACCCATAGTTGAGGTTGTTCTAGCTTCA
The DNA here is from genome assembly GCA_027943335.1 of Chamaecyparis obtusa. Classification (NCBI taxonomy): domain Eukaryota; kingdom Viridiplantae; phylum Streptophyta; class Pinopsida; order Cupressales; family Cupressaceae; genus Chamaecyparis; species Chamaecyparis obtusa. The sequence continues at coordinate 301,839 of BSBK01005772.1, forward strand.
CAAAAGGAGGATGGAGTCCATATTAAAGAACCTACAGATATATCCGTCCAAGAGGTTGATAAGAAAGTTGTAAGTTTGAAACTAGATGTCTCTGATTCAAAATATGTTCCAATTGATATGAGAAAATTATTGTCACAAATTACTATCAAAGTCCCATTGCTAGAAATGATGAGAATAGAAGAACATAAGGAAAAGGCCCTAAATTGGGTAAATGGTGTGGTATCCATGGATTCCCAAAAAATAGAAAGGGTTGAGAAACAAGTAGCAACTATGAATGATGAAAATGAAAATTGTAATGAGGAGATTGTTTCTGAAATTCCCCAAATTTATTTGGATGCAAATTTTGTTAGTACTGCAACTGGAATAGTTGATCCTTTCTTTTTGACTCTGTAGATAAATGGGAAGTTGCTAAAAAATTGTATGATTGATTCTGGAGCATCAAACATTGTTATGCCTACTGAGGTTATGAATTCATTAGGATTAGAGGTGGACACACCTCATGGTAGATGTCAAGCAATGGATTCAAGGGAAGTACTAGTTGTGGGTACTATCAAGGCTCTACCTTACAAATTGGCTGCATACCCCAATAAACAATTGACTATGAGTGTCTTGGTAGTGGATATTCCTCTCCAATATGGGATGTTACTATCAAGGAAGTGGAGTTCTTCTATGGGAGGCAGCATACAGTGTGATTTGTCATTTACCACATTTAACTTGGAGGGACATAATATTAAAGTTTCTGGAGAACTTAGAACTCCACATATGATTGAAGAAGAAGAAGACAACATGAATTATTTTCTTGACACTAACATTAATTCTTTCAAAGTCCAAGGTAAAGATGATGAGAAGAATATTGAAAATACACATAAGTCAGAAAGCTAGGAGGGATGGATTGATCTTGATAGTTTGTGGACCATGTATTTTGATGGTGCCAATAGCAAGGAAGGATGTGGAGCTGGAATATTGCTCATATCTCCAAATGGTAAAACTTTCAAATTCTCCTTTACTTTTCTATTATCATGCACAAATAATGTTGTAGAATATGAAGCTCTATTGATAGGTCTAAGGTTGGCATCAAGGCATGGTATAAAATGTTTAAAAGTCATGGGTGATTCTGAGTTAGTTGTCTCCCAAGTTAGATCAAAGTATGCTTCAAAAAATTAGAAATTAAAGTAGTATAGGAATACAGTATGGGATGAAATTGAAAGCTTTAGTTCTTTTAACATTTGTTGGATGGAAAGAAGTTAAAACGGAATGGAAGACTTGTTGGATAATGTGGCCCTTAGACTTGAAGATGTTACATTTGCAGATATATCCAATATAGAGGTGCAAGCCAGGCCTTCCATCCCTAATAATGTAGAGAATTGGCAGGTTTTCTCTGATGACCAAGACATATTAATATTTCTCCAATGTGAATCTCATTTTGGTGACAGAGAAATGGATTTCAGTACTTATGTTGATCCAGTGAATGGTAAAGATGTAATTTTTGGGAAAGAAGTTTTGTAGTTGAAATAAAATAGAGTTCCCAAAGGATTAGTTGCTCTTGAAAGGGTGTTTGACAATAAAGACAAAGCTTTTTCTACTAGTATTGATAAAACCAATGAGCTCGAAGAAATAAACTTGGGCACAAGAATAGTTCCCATGAAGGTTTGTATAGGTAAGTGTTTGTCCCCAAGAACTAGAAAAAATTTGATTGATCTTCTCAAAAAATTTAGGCATGTTTTTGCTTGGTCTTATGAAGATCTCAAAGCTTATAGAGAGGACCTCTTTCAACATGAGATTCCACTAAAAGAAGGCACAAAACCTCTTAGACAGAAGTTGAGACCTGTTAACCCTACCTTGGCACCTAAAATGCAAGTTGAACTCAAGAAGATGATGGAGGCTAGAATAATCATGCCTATTAGGCACTCCACTTGGGTTTCAAATTTGGTGCCTATTAGAAAGAAGAATGGTGACATTAGGCTTTGTGTTGCTTTTAGAAATCTTAACATAAATTCTCTAAAGGATAACTATGGATTACCAAATATGGAGAACATGTTATAGAAGGTCACTGGGTTAGAATTGATGTCCATGATGGATGGCTTTTTTGGTTATAATCAAGTTATGGTTAAAGACATAGAGAAATTTAAAAATGCATTTACAACCCCATGGGGGACTTATGTTTATGTGAGGATGCCTTTTGGGTTGACTAATGCTAGTGCCACTTTTCAAAGGTCTATGGATGTAGCCTTTGTAGATTTCATTGACAAGTTCATGATGGTATATCAAGATGATCTAATAGCTTTCTTAGCCAAGGAAGAACAACATTGCCAACATCTAGAAAAGATTTTGATTAGAGCATTAGAGTATGGGGTTTCTTTGAACCTAAAGAAGTGTGCTTTTGGTGTGGTAGAGGGAAAACTTCTAGGGCATATTGCTTCAAAGGATGGAGTGAGGATAGACCCTGAAAGGGTGGAAGCTATTGATAAAATATCTCTACCAAGGAATATCAAGGGAATTCAGTCCTTTTTAGGAAAAGTCAATTTCTTGAGGAGATTTGTTACAAACTTTGCAGAAATTAGCATTCCCATATCAAGAATGTTAAAAAAGTGAGCAAAAGTTGAATGGAATGTTGAAGCAATACAGGCTTTTAATGATATTAAAAGGGCTATCAAGCATGCCCCCATTTTGAAAACACCAAATTATAGCAAACCTATGTAGATCTTTTCCTTTGCATCTGCCCATACTGTTGCAGCAGTACTATTACAGAAAAATGCTGATGGTTTTGAATAGCCTATTTCCTTTTTAGCAAGACCTTGCAGGAAGTAGAATTAAACTATGATATCATTGAGAAGCAAGCTTATGCCTTGGTGAAAGCTATTAAAACATTCAAGTGTTATTTGGTTGGAGCCACTGTGGTTGCCTATGTTTCAAGTGCTGCAGTCAAGGATATCTTGGTCCAGCAAGAAGTTTCAAGAAGAAGATGTAGATGGATCAATAGGATTCAAGATTTTAATATTGACACTCACATTACAAATTTGGTAAGAGGATTGGGCCTGGAAAAGTTGATGGCTCAAAGCAATCTAACTACAAACCAGATAAACATGTTGGAAGAATATCAAAGACCTTTTGTGTGTAACATGGATTGTTGTGAGTGGTACTGGGATATTGTTAAATATTTGCAAAAGATGGTTTTACCCCCTGAATTAGATGATAAAAAGAAAATAACTATTAAGCTTCATTCCATAAGATATGCAATTATAAGTGGTGAGTTGTGGTGGAGGAGCAATGAGGGTGTCTTTCTTAGGTGTGTAGATCAGGATAAGGCCAAGCTTTTGATGGATGAAATGCACAATGGGATTTGTGGAGGACACTATATGGAAAAGACTACAGCCCACAAGATCATTAGGTTAGGTTTTTTGTGGCCATAACTTTTCAAAGATACCCATTAGTTTGTAAAGAAGTGTGACCCTTGTCAAAGATTTGTAGGAAAATTAAAATTTAGTGGAAACCTGTCTCTCAAACTAGTTACTGTTCAGGCTCCTTTCCAAAAGTGGGGTATGGATTTCATTGGTGAAATCACTAATACGTCTAGTGGTGGACATTCCTATATCTTGGTGGCAACTAATTACTTCACTAAGTGGGTTGAAGCAATCCCTTCAAGGAAAGAAACTAGTAAGGTGGTAACAGATTTTATCATGCAAAATATCCTTACAAGGTTTGGTTGCCCAGAAACCATGGTGGTTAATAATGCAATGTGTTTTAGGTCAAAGGATTTTGTTGACTTTTGTTAGGATAATGGTATAAAAATCTCATATTCATCTCCCTACCATCCACAAGATAATGGCCAGGCTGAGTCCAGTAACAAGAGTTTGATTAAAATTTTGAAAAGAGTGTTAGATAAGAATAAGAGGGCATGGGATTCCAAGTTGTTACAAGCCTTATGGGCTAACAGGGTTATAGTAAAGAAAGCAATAGGGTGTGCTCCTTTTGACTTAGTATATGGGATTAATGCAAGATTACCCTAGAACAATTTGCTACAGATGTATCAGTTCATACAAGCATATGATGATGATGTGGAGGAGGATATGACTATTAGAATAAATGATTTAATTCAATTGAATGAGGTAAGAAATGATGCACATGATAAAAAAGAGAAGATCCAAGCCTAGTGTAAAGTCCTGTATGACAAAAGGACTACTCAGAGAAATTTTGCAAATGGTGATTTGGTCCTGATGTGGAATGCAAGGTTAGAAGATAAAGGAAAGCATGGGAAATTTGATCCCATCTGGTTAGGCTCATATATCATTGAAGAAAAATGGGGAACAAGTTCATATTTATTGAAGAATCTAATAGGAGAGCTCATGGAATTGCCAGTTCGTGGTCAATTCTTAAAATTTTACTTTTCTTAAACATTTTCCTAAGTCCCTGTGGAGGTTTAGATTTAGGGTTTTGTGTGCAATTCTATTTTCCACTCAAAATTTTGTTCTGGTCTACTCTTCCAGGAGATTCTAGTTTTCTTATTGTATCTACAGGAGATACATGTCCCTGAACATGAGCCACTATTATCACTATCCTAAAATTTCTCATCCTCATGCTAAAATTTTGAAAAAATCTAGTTCTTAGACTTGATTGTTAGGTTTTAAGGCTAAAAACCTAAGTTTTCAAGAATCCCTAGCTGGTCTTAGCATTGTTATATTTTTGCATTACTTTTTGGGTCACTAACTCTCCAAATAAACATGTGCAATATCGACCCCTTTTAAGTGACCACTTTACATGTTATATTGTTAGGTTGTTGAACGGTACCCTTATTAATATTTCTCTCAAGCCTAAGTTTCTCATAAATTTTCCTAAGTAACTAACCCTTTAAAAATGAGTGGTTGTCATTAAATCTCAAGCCTCCCTTTTGTTAGAATTTCTAACATGTGATTTGGTGACAAGTAGACATCTATCTCGGTGGGCCCATCTTCAGTGAAGCCTACTGGTGATTAAACCGAGTAGTGCATCGATGGCTATCATTATAACATTGGGTCAAGATGATTCCTATTTAAGCATCATGGTATAGCAACAAGCGTCCGATCAAGCTTTACTGACAGTAGCAGGATTATGGCATGTCAGTCTCAGCGGTGTGTTTTCTAAGTTGACACCTATCTGAGGTGACATAAAACTATGGGGTTGGACTTTTCAAAGGATAAAGCATAGTTTGATCTTATGGTTGTTGTTATACCACTAATGGAAGATGTGAAGTATTTAAGCTTCGCGGTATAGCAACTACTATTTGATGTTGTATCATGGATGAGATGGTGAGTGGACCCTAAATTGCCATGTCACTCTGACATGTGTGTTTTTGATTGGTTGAAATAAGCATGATGTGGCAGTTGACAAGATGTTTGATATTAAAGAAGAAAATGAGAAAAGGGCCCACCCACCTATTCTTGTAAATGTGGTAGCTTTTGATTTGACAAAAAGATAGGTGAAGTGTTATTGTGGGGTTAGTTTTCTAAGATACTTAAGGTTCAAATAGATCTCATGGTTGTCGGTATACTAATGGGATAAAGTGTACAATTTTTAAGGTCTACGGTATAATGACAGTCGTTGATCTTGTTCAAGGGATGAGGACTAAAGGGTGGGTCCTCTGTCACCAGTTCATGCTGATAGGTTCATTTCTGATTGACCAAAGGTGGAGGTGATCTATCAAGTTGTCAGTATACTTGGCATCAAGGAGAAAGTTGGGGTTTTCTACCTACTGATCTGTCTGACATGGCATTTCCTGATTCAATGAAGGTTTCAAAAGGGAAGGTGGGGTCATTGCTTTGGGAAATGATAAAAGTGCTATGAGTTGGAAAGAATCTTATGGTTGTTGTTACACCGCTGAATGAAGATGCTTGGATTCTATGCTTGCGCTTTAGTGACAAGGTGACACTTGTCCACTCTGATTAGGGTAAAGTTAAGTTGTTTCTTTTCCCACATGGTTTAATTTGAACTATTCTCATTGGCTGGGAGCTCGTTTAGGAAAAATAAAAATAAGTTTGCATGGCTATTTTTGCTGATCATCTGATGCTCCGAAAGGAAACAATATCAATGGTCTGAATTCAAATTTTTCCTCTATGATGTTGCTCACATCCTGTGAATGCTGAGGCCGCCAGTTTTCAGTAATGGCAGACTTAATGAGCTATGTGCAGATGAATTGTAAATAGTTGGCAACATTATTTACCAAAATTTGATCATTGTTTTCTTTATAGCTCTCATAAGCATTATGGTGAACTGGATTATTCTCTAGAGTGATATCAAGCGAAGTTTTTTTTCAGGTGCCTGGTAAGTCATAATTTTTTGAATTTGAGAATTGTTTGAAGTCTATGAAGGAATTGTAAGAAAATTTTGTTACTAGCTGATAGTATTTAGGGTTTTCTTATGAATTTATACATTGTTTTAAGAGGCCCTAATTAAAATGCCACCAAAGAGGGGACTATCTAGGAAGACAGAGTATAAAGATAGGGGTGTCTTTGAAGACTTAATGCAATTGCTCCCACATTCAGATAATGGGGCAACTAGATTGAAAGAATTGGTCTGAAGGAACACTAGGGATTATGTGAATAGTGGGCTCCATGATAGAGGGAACTACATGAGAGATGCTAGGGTGGGTGAAGATTATAATAGCCTTATTTTGTTTAAAGAAACATACTCATAGAGAAATTCATGTGCCCCTCTTAGCAACATTTGGTAGTTTGATATAGGAAAGTTGGTAGTTCCTGGAGTTTTCATGGATGCAGAATTGTTAATTCAAATCACTAAGTTCTATGATCCTATGACAAAATGTGTCAAGGATATAAATGGAAATAATTTGATTAGTATCATAGAAGATGAGATTAGGGAGGTCTTCTCATTGAAGGACCCTCTATTCGGTTAGATAAAATAGATTTTACTAAATTTATTGAGGTGTATGAAGCCCAGTAGGATTATTTGAGAATGGGGCCTCAGAGGGATTTTTTAGACTAGATTGGATCCATGTGTGTCATCAGTCCAAGTACACCAGAGTCCTTCAGGATGGATTTATTCAATAAGAGAGCACAAGGTTTTTATAATTCTTTGACTTTAATCCTAGGGCATGATGAGGCCACTCATATGCCAATTCCATATATGTTCATGATGGTACAATCACTACATCCCCAAGTGGCACTAATGTTTGACTTTGCTTCTAACTTAGTTGACCTAATCCATGAGGGATTGATGGGACTAACAAATATGAAAGTTAGTAGGCCCTTTAAATGGTATTCTATGCTTATGCATATGTTCTTGTTCAAGGGTGAGTAGTTTTTCAGCTCGAAAATCAACATTGTTAAGGAGAGGAATGGAGAAGCCCTTCTAGTTCAATTGTGGACCATAGCCTTGTCATGGGACAGAGTTGATGCTAGTTTTATTTCCTTTGATAGGGATTTTGCTTCAAGACTTAGGACACTTATTTTTTGACAATCCTAGAATCCCAAGGGAGTTACTAAGATTAATTAGGCCAAAAGAGTTTTGTTAGGATATTACTATAGTTCACAATTTTGGTGACATCATATTATATCCTGTTTCCATAGTTTTTAGAGTATATGGTTGCAGAAAGGCACCTTACATTTTTCCATATCAAGTTCCACTAAAAATAGGATATGCTAAAATATTAAGGTAGATTGGTGACCTACAGGAGAATGCCCTTACTAGTAAAGGAAGAGGGACTTTCTTCCCTAATATTAAAATTTCCCATCAATATGTTATCACTAAGGGAGGATGGGTATATTTGAACCAAGTATTGCAACCCTATAGAATGCCTACAGCTACAGCAAGATGTGCAGATAATGAGGGCTTCCTATCAGGAATGTTTAGAGATAAGATTAGGTGTGCTGTTATGGAGCACCAACTCAATTTTTTTGAAGATATAATAAGGAATGATTTTGACCTCCAAACTCAGGAAATAAAGAAGGGGAAGTGGGTGATCTACAAGAAGACTGTAGATTTCATCAAAAATTTTGATAGATCTTATGATCCATTAAAGGGTTTTGAGCCATGGGAAATAAAAGTAGAAGCTCTTATGGAGCATTTTGAAGGAATCATGCATGTAGTGAATGAGAAGAGGGATTTTGTGAGCAAGATAGACCCTGAGAAAGCTAGGCAAATTTTGAGCTAGCCAAGATATGTAAAATTGACCCCAAGGGGAATCTTTACAATGTAAAAGAGAATTGGGTACATTGTTTTCTTACCAATACAACAAAAAGGTGAGGATATTCCTTCCACTTTAGGAGGAAACAGGCCTATGAATGATCCAAAAATGCAAGGAACTCTCCAAAGAGGCAAAGATAAGAGGGATCGGGATTAGAACAAATTGTATACTCTCCCTCTCAATCTCGTTTACATTTAGATGAACATGGGGTAGCAGAACAATTGGTAGAGATGAGGAATGAGGGAAACATTTTTGTTTGCAATGATGAGCTGCAAGAAGGAATGTTGGAGGCACCTAAGGAGGTTGCAATGGACCTTACTATCACTAAATTTGAGGGTAAAAAAATTGACCCTATTTTGAAACAAGCTAGTGACTCTTTTGTTGCTGATGATAAATTTGTAAGGACTAGGGCTTTTTTCCAATTTTTGTGGAGAATGAAAATAAATCAATTTAAAGAAATCTGTGAGAAGAAGAAAGAAGAGTTCCTTGATAGGGACATAACAAAGATAGAGACTGAGACCAAGGGAGAAATGATGATGCAGTTTGAAAAGATCACTCCTGAGGAGGGAAGGGCTATGGTCTATACTGTAGGGGTGTTTATTATGCCAGAATGGGATATTGTTGATGCAATAGTCTTTGATCAAGTCAGGAAGAGCAAGGTAAAGACTCTTGCTACTATAGAATAGGACCAACAAGATGCTAGGGGAATTGCTTTTTCAGAATATCATGAAACCTTGGTAATGTGGTCCCTTAAGAGGGAGGAAGACAAAGGAAAAAGAGAGGGTCTCTCTATAGAATATGCAGGAAAATTATTGGTACAAAGAGTAGGTGAGACTTCTAGTGTGGAAGCTTCAAACCTAATTTTGGAGACTACTAATTTTAATGTCAAGGTGGTAGAGAAAGATGCTCAAGAAAAAGAAGAGCTAAGGCTCAAATTTGAAACTATCCTCAAGTCCTACAATGACCTTAAGATAGAGCTGATCCAAAAGGACAAGTTAATTGTTGAGTTATTAGGACCGCATGATCATAGGTCACCACAACTAATGATAGCTGAAAAACTTGGAGTGGCTTCATCATCTAGCACTATCATTGATTTTCCACCATCACCCTACCCAGAGACACACCTTGATGCAAGACTCATTTGGGAGAAGCAACAATTGATTGAGAAAACCAGTCACTTTAAAAGGAAGAGGAAATAATTGGACAGGATAAGGGAAGAATTTGTGAAAGATAAGAGCCTGTTGAAGCAAGAATATGAAGACAAGGTAACAAAAGTTGTTATGTAGTTTGCTACAAACTTGAATCCCACTGTCTTGTTTGACCATGCTAGAAGGCTAAAGGTATTACTTGTATCATTAGATAAGTATAAGAGTGAGTTTGAACTAGTTTTTAAGAAATGGATTTAGATATCTCCAAATGTGAGATTGTTTAGATTATTGTCTAACTCCCAAAATGATCTGGATCCACTTATCACGCCATTACACCAGAATGTAAAGAAGCTTATGGAGCATGATATACTTTTGGGGGATTTTGAGAGAAATTCAAATTTGATGAAGAAGGAATTAACACTTCCCAGTTGTGACTTGATCCTAGGGGTTTTCAGGAAGAATGGTGAACTTAAAGAATTGATCAAGTGGTGAGCACAGATAGATGATGGAGAGTCAATGAATAGTAGGTTGTTATTTAGTACTTTCTCACTATCATCTGTTGTTAGATCTAGTATTAAGTGAAGAATAGAGTTGAATCTATTGGATTAGGTGTACCTACCTTGGTTTTACAAAGCCAAAAGTGAAGAGGGTAGTCTTGTCCCTATAGTTGGTCCAGTTGCTTATAGATTTACCTCATTTGGAAGTAACCACTCCTTAACATCAATCATAAGCATATTGGTATCTCATGGAGTGTAAAATCTTTTGAAGAACCAATAGACTGCACTTACATCATCAAAATAATGTACCTTGGATACTTCCTTCTCTATAGGTAACAAACTATTCAGTATGTTTACTAACTCTATAAGGAGAGGATTCCTCATTACTTATTTTTCCTTGGCCTTCTCCATGGCTAAGATGCTAAACTTAATTAGGTCTTCTTCTCCCCATGAATCCAAATTGGTTGTGTCAGGTGTCAAACTTGACAACAATGCTATTGAGGGAGTGATGGGAGTGTTATCCATCACTTCTTGTTTTACCTTGATTGTTTCATCTTTTTACTCACTTATTTTTACCTCTTCTTCTTCCTTTTGTTTTTCAACTTCTTTTTCTTTTTCTTTCTTTTCTTCCTCTTTTTCTTCTTCTTTCTCATTTGTTATATCTTCAATCAATATTTCTTCTTGATGGGTAGGAGTGTTACTGCATAAGATTTCTGCCTCTTGAGTGCTTACAAATGGTGCTTACAAATGCCTCTTCAAACTTATCCAATTTGATGTCAGTGGAAGCCATGGCTATCTCTACATTATCAATGATAATGGTGCTATCCTTTAGTGACTCTTTCATGGGTGCAGATTTATCTACCTCTATTTGAGTTTCCACTGCAGGCACTAAATCTTGAGGACCTGTCACTGATGCATTAGTGGGCTCTACCACCTTAACTTCCTTTATGGGTACTTGTGGTGTGGGTGCAGTAGCTAGATACATGTGCATATTCATGAATACTTTCTTGAATGCCTTATTTGTTTCCAAAGCAACAAGATCATAGTTTTTGTCCATAATGTGAAAAGTCCTTGACTTTGTTCTGAGATGTGGCTTCGCTAAGTCTAACAACAAACACTTCTCCTCTAGATAACATACAGGAAGGATATCATGTAGAATCTTTTCCCTTATTTGTAGGTCTTCTTCAATAGCCTATCTCTTTTGGAATTCTAGGATGTTCCAAACATTATCAAGAATCATAGTATTAAGTTCCAAGACTATTTTTTTGAACTTCAATATGTGTTTAACTATCATACCATGTATCTCACATTTGTCTATTTCACTATATTTTTCATAAAACTTCCCTACTTGATCAATTCTTCCCTCATCAATTATTCTTGCACTTAGCACATTGTGACTAGGTTTGAAACTTACTTCAGGAGGTGCTTGTGAGTTATTTCCATTCCTTGTGACTCTTGAGGCTGGATGACTAGTGTTGGTCTCTTTCTTCCTCTTTGGCATTGCCTTATACCTAGGAGGAGCAGTGAGGTCAATGGTTTCCTTGGGCACAGAAGGAGTAACATCAATATTACCCTTCTGTTCATCAGATTTTTAAATCGTCACTTTCTTCATCTTAGGATCATTTGATTCTGCCTTTGCTGCATCTACGCTCTCTAATTCCAAAGCAATATTTTGCTCCCTTGCTTTGGCTAGGTCTTCTTGAGACACTCCATGTATTCTTAAGATCTTAGAGGTAACCTTGGCAACCTTTCTTTTTGCTACTACATTGTTCAATTTAGCATTGACATCTCTTGTCTTCTCCTCATAGGTTCCCACATCTTGGCTCATTGGGGTCTTTAGGTGCTGCTAAAAAAAATTGAGCATAAGCCTCTATAATAGGCTCTTCCACTTCATATCCTAGTGGATGGATCCACTTTGGTCTTGGTTCCACTATCTCCATGCATGTTGTGTCTATATCAACCATGAAAAAAATAGTATCCTTGTATTTCTCAACAATGTTCTCTGGTATCCTATAACTCATCTTCATTTTGACCCTGAATGTCTTCAACTCTAGTGTCATGTAGTCTCTTAGAATGCTCTTTGTGGATGCCTTGAGAGATATTTGAGGCACTATGGGAATGGATTTTTCTATATACAAATCAGATAATTTTCCAATAATGTTAAAGTACATATAGATGATTAAAGACCCAAATTTGAATATCTTGGTCTTATCATGCTTGATTGCCTTGATGTTGTCAATTAGTTGTGCACACAAGATTTCACATAGGTTGAACTCTCCATTCTCTTTTACTATTCTTATGGCTACAAGAATTGTGGGCACAGACACACTATTCACCCTGCTAGTGTGTTGAAACCTATACCCAAGTATCATAGACATCAATTTGATGTCATCTTTCTGTTAGGAATAGTCCCAAGAGATAACTGAGAGGGGGGGTGAATTAGTTATCTACAAGTTTCAATTCTTTATCCAATTAAGTATACTTAAACATAAAGCATAAACATAATCAAAGAACACATGAACACAATACCAATATTTTGGTTACGGGGAAACCCAAATAGGGAAAAACCCAGGTGGGACTTGATACCCACTAATATTTTGTACTAGTGTATAATGATCATTGTTAGAAGATCCTTTAACCTATTAGGAGTAGCTTTACAATATATGAAGTACATTAGACCTGGTTAAGGATCGGACCCTATTAGGAGTCTTTTACAATTGTCCCTGTTAGGGGAGAGGATGCACTATCTGAGAGCTCACTCCTCAAAGGGGTGAAGGCTACAACCTTCTGAATAACAGATACACACTATATCTAGATCTTGGTGAGCTGTGCTTTGACCTATTGTTTGGATCAATTCCAAAGAATAGAACATATATTCTACTTGGTCACATTGACCTTCTTCTGATGGTTCAACACTTCACACACTCTTGTCTTCTCTGCTTAATCAATCATGAACCACACTCAAGCAATCACAAATGACTGCCTATAAATATCTTTCCTCCAAATGATATAATCAAGTTGGCCTATTAGAACCACCTTGAAATCATATTAGAGAAACCATAATAAACTCCAACAAACATTTTTTCAGCTCTATTATGCACGCAACTCATTCTGGGACCTATCTAATAAAATAATTATAGACACATGCCACACACTGTCGGCTCTACCAAAACAACTGGAACTTTCTTTGTAAGTTGAATTAAATTATGCACTCTTAACTAAACATCAATAACATTTCTCAAACCTTAAATCCAAAGGCACATATCCTCAAGATAGGCGCAACTCAAGAAATAATAAAATCTCTGTCGGCTCTTCTGGACAAACACAGGAAACTACTACTGGCAAATAGAGACTACATAATTTCACTTGTGTTCATCATCAAACTATGTGTTCATAACTAAAACATCACTAACATGTCTTCAAAATATATCCTAGGCTGTATGGCCATAAGACAACTGTATGAACAACACTACACAAAACACTACCTGTAACTCTATCAGGAACACTACTGACACAAGCTGCTATATAACTATCTGTACTTATAGTTAACCTCTACACCCATGATATCATGTTGATATCATGTCAATGCATCATATACTAAAGTCTTACTACATAAGAATTCCACACATGCTACTTTCCATATGTTTTCATCAATGACAAACATACAGTCAGTACTGGCCTACTGGCAAATCTCCAACAATCTCTCCCTTTGGCATTGATGGCAACATGTGGAATGAAAAACCACCATCAACCCAAATGAACATTTCTTTTATAACATTCTCCATTTCCTCTTCAAATCCTCCCCAAAGATGAATCCTCCATATGCTACAATATTTTATAATATTCTCCATTTCCTCAACTGTACTGCTATCACAACTGAATGTTGCTCCCCCTTAGTATATTACTCCTCTTTTTACTTTTGTTTTTCATGACTCTATATATATACTCCCCCTTTGACATAAATGGCAAAGGGTGCCACTCATTTTAAGCACTGGTACTACTCTTGAGGTAGAGTAGTCAACCTTCCATCAGTCCCTGAGGACTGATGCCATTCCTACTTCCTTCTAAGAAGAATCAGGGAAGGGAATTACTCCCAACTTCCCCTTGAGATAATCAAAAGTATGCTTAGGAAATGGCTTTGTGAATATATTTTCCAACTTTTCTTTAGTACTCACATAGTCCAACTTGACTTCTTTCTCTACCACTTTCTCTCTTAGGAAGTGATACTTGATCTCAATGTGTTTTGTCTTTGCATGCATCAGAGGGTTTTTTGACATATTGATAGTGCTAGTGTTATCACAGTGAATAACAATAGGATAATCAATCTAAATTCCAAAATATTTTATCATCTTCTTGATCAAAACAATTGTAGAAAAATTCAAGGCTTCTACAACATACTCCACTTTTGTTGTTGACTGAGAAATATAGTTTTGTTTCTTGCTTGTCCAAGTGACAAGTCTATCACCCAGAAACACTGCTCCACCTGAAGTACTTTTTCTATCATCAACACATCCTACCTAATCTACATCTGTGTACACATGAAGCTCAACATTTTTTGAATTAGGATACTATTATCATGTGCAAAAAATTTCATGGCTCTAGCCCTTTTCCCCTGGTCCCTGCAGTTATTTTTAGGTCTCTGCCTTTAGCCCTAGTTCAAATATTCAAAAACTAGCAGTTACATGCAAAACCCTGGTCTTGTTCTATTTTAATGTTACCTTTTTGGGCCACTTAAGTTCCCTAAAACCCATGTGTGAAAATTGTTCCCTAAGTCCTTAGCGCTTAATATTTCCTCAAGCCTAAAGTCTAGCGGGTTTAATTTTTCCTAAGTCCTACACCTTTAATTTTTCTATGTTTTCTATTGTAATCTTTTCCTAGGCCTAGCCTCTCTGACACCATCTCAATCTGATGGTGGGCATATGTTCTTATAGAGTGTCTCAGAGGCATGTAATCTTAAGATGACCATCGATCCTCCTTTATGATGTATCTTTTCAACAGAGCAGGTCCACTACCATGTTGGCACAGTTGGCGTTCTCTCATTGGTAAGTGTGTTGCTAAGAGGGATCCTATCAGTGGGGCTCGCAATGAAGGCTTTTCAATCTACAGTCAGTGCATGATCTTAAGGAATATTCTTCCCCTTTGAGATCATGCACCATCCATTGATTTTGAATCTTACTTGGACATGTCAGTGGGACCTAGTTTCTAGATGTGTCAGTGGGTCTTGATCCTGTCAATGAATTGATGAATGGCGTATGATCTTATGGGTTTTTTTAGAGGCTTAAGATCTTGTGACGGCCATTGATTTTGTTTCCTGTCAGATGGTTGTCAGAGATGGGAGAGGATTCCTAATCAATGGTTGGTGTGTAAGTGCATAGAATCTTTTGGGCCTTTCAGATCTTGTGCTAGTCATCTGATCTTCCAGGTGGCTTAATGTTCTCAGTGGGGCAATTTTCCAGGTGGTGTAGGATTGTTCAAATTTGATTGGTTGATGTGGATGATGTGGCAAGGTGGGGTCATTTTCAGAGAGATCAGTGATGAGGACATGATCTACAGTCGGCATAAGTTCTCATGAGTTTTGTCAGAGCTATGAGATCTTACGCCTATCATCTGATTATAAAGATTATAGAAGGTGGGTCCTATGTCAGTGTGACCGAGCATGAGCTATGAATGACCTAATGAAAAGTGGCATAAAGAGGGCCTAGGTGGGGTCTAAGGTCTTAACAGTCTGGATAAATATGTTTAGCAACCTGAAAAGTTTCAATGGGTTTCACTCATTTGTGAAGAAAAGTAGCAGTGATCTGATTTGACTAGTGATTCAGTAAAAAAGCATTCATGTAATCGCTAAATCATTTGGCGGAAGTAAAATGTGTTCTGCGAATTGGTGAAAAGATCTTCAGTCACCAGTTTGCCAAATGTGACTAAGGTTAAACATTTTCCTTTTGTTCACCAGTTACAGAGTTAAATGGTGGGTTCATTTTTCACTTCACGAATAAGAAAAAGCCTTGTCACTGGTTCACCAAAAGTTAACCCTCAAATATTTGTGGCAGTTAAGTTCATGACCGCACAGTTGCATGACTAAATATAACTATTAAGAAAGAAGCCCATGAATACATAGGATCGAAAGGTTAGGTTATAAAGTTGATCTCAAATTGAATTGTGATCACCGATTTGTTGCAGGCACCATAAAGTTACCGTTTGATTTCAAATTCAAATTTACAGAGTGTTTCTAGTGAAAGAAAGGACCAAAATTGATTTTTGGCATGGCTTGAGTTGGTGAATTTGATTTTGTTTGCCATTGCAGTGTGGTCCAGGAATGTGATGAGTATTTGCAGAGATCTGTACCATGCAAAGAATTAAATGAATGGCTTGAGGTGTGTGGTAGGTTGTTGAATAGACTGGTTAGTATGGAGAATTGATGATCTTTAGTATGCTTTTCTTGGAGAATTATTATGATTGAAGATCTATTTGAGATCTCTTTCTCTAGGTGGCTTCTTGTTCTTCCCCTGGAATTAATTTTTGTTGTAATTTTGGTGGGTTTGGTTGTTGTAACCCTAACCCTAGCTGTCCAAAGCTTTTTGCAATCTCTTTGAGATTCCCAAGACAACTAGCAATATAAAGAGTTAGTTTTTTGATAGAGTAAAGGTTCAAATTTTAATCAGTCCAGAGGTTCTGATTTGGATTAGTTCCAGGAGGTTGTAGCAAGGTTGAGAACATTATATCAGGTTGAATAGAAAATCCTTGTAGTCTTTTTTAGGTTATTGAAGTGGTTTGATTCTTTGTCCTACTTTGAATATGTACGTGCCTCATCATACTTAATATAAATGTTTCAAGCTTTCAGGTCTCTCCTTGTTGCCAATATTGTGAGTTTTGGATTTATTGATCCATTGCATAGGATTACCTTTGCATATGTTCTTTTCTTTAGTTCTTGATTTAGGATTAGCTGAAATATACTTTAGAAGGGAAATAGATTCATTTGTTTTGTCTATAGAAGGATCTTATAAGTAGTGGATGGGCTGGAATGTTTATATTTATGGCTATGAGTCTTTGACAATAGTTGGTTCATATTTAATGTGTGTATCTAAGATCTGCCCAATGGATAATGGCACTGATCAAGGATTAGTATTTTTA
The DNA here is from genome assembly GCA_027943335.1 of Chamaecyparis obtusa. Classification (NCBI taxonomy): domain Eukaryota; kingdom Viridiplantae; phylum Streptophyta; class Pinopsida; order Cupressales; family Cupressaceae; genus Chamaecyparis; species Chamaecyparis obtusa. The sequence continues at coordinate 318,788 of BSBK01005772.1, forward strand.
GTTGAATTCAATGCTTGATTGGCTCTTGTTTACTTCTTTCCATCTTCATATATCAACACTTTTTCAAGTTTTAATTGTGTTTGGTTGATAGTAGTAACACCCTATAGTAATGGAGAGTCAATGAATGTGAGGTTAGCATTTAACACTTTCTTACTATCCAATCTATTGTTTAGACCCAGTCTTTGGTGTGTGAAGTAGAGTTTTCACTGGGTTAGGTGCACTTGCCTTGGTTTTGCAGAGCCAGAAGTGAAGAGGGTAGTCTTGTCCCTATAGTTGGTCCAGTTACCCTAAGATCCTTATACATTTTGGAACTAACCAATCCTAAAATCACCCTGAGGGTATATTGGCAGCCTAAGAGCATAAGTGTCCATTTTGAACACCAACAAATACCATAGACCATAACCTATAGTTCCCTGCAAGTCTCTAAATATTCTCTTTACTGTCATGAGGTGACTTTGTTTGGGCTCTGCTACAAATCTTCCAACTATACCAACTACATTGGAAATGTCAGGTCTAGTATGAGTAAGATAAATGAGTTTACCAATCATAGACTTATACAATGTTATATCAACTACTGTGAGTCATCTTCCTTTATAAGCTTGCATCTAGTAATCATAGGGGTTCCTACTGGCTTACAATCATCCATCTTGAATTTCTACAGTATCTATTTTACATACTTTGATTGATTAATGAAAATCCCTTTTTATGTCTGTTGGACATTTAATCTCAAAAAGTACTTGATAGGACCAATCATACTAATCTCAAACTCATTCTACATTTCTTTTGAAATTTTAGCACTGAGTTTTTCATTACCTCCAAAGATAATGTCATCAAAAAATATAGCTACAAGTAATAAACCTTCAGATGTCTCTCTAATGAATAGATTACAATCTGCTGCTCCTTTCTTGAATCCAATCTTTGTTAAGTATCCATCTAGTCTCTCATACCATGCTCTAGGGGCTTTCTTAAGTCCATAGAGGGCCTTCTTCAATCTACATACCATATCAGGTCTATCCGATAAGGTGAATCCTTTAGGCTGCTCAATGTATACTTCTTCTTTTAAGTCTCGATTCAAGAATGGTGATTTGACATCCATCTAATAAACTTTGAAGTTTTTCACTATAGCATAATCTAAAAACAACTTAATAGCTTCTAATCTACTCATAGGTGCAAATGTGTCTGAATAATCAATGCCTTCTCTTTGTGCATATCCCTTACATACTAATCTTGCTTTATTTCTTACTACTGTACCATCTTCATTCATCTTATTTCTAAATATCCACTTTGTTCCAATCACATTCTTATCACTAGGTCTTGGGACTAGTTCCCAAGTGTCATTCTTAATGATCTGATCAAGTTCATCTTTCAGCATCATGCCAATCTAAATCCTTACAAGCATCTTCAACACTTAAAGGTTCAATTTGAGATAGTAAACATACCGCATCATTGATAGCTGAGTTCTTTGCTTGTGATCTTGTTAAGACTTTGCCACTCTGATCTCTAATGATGTCTTTCTTGGAATGATTTCTTGATGTAAACTTTGGAACTTTAGGTGATGCTAACTCATTAGCCTTAGTAGTCTCTTTCTCACTTGTCTCAGGGTCATTGAATAACACATCAATTTTGTCAAACATTTCCTTAATAACTATCTCACTAGTGGAGGGTCTAAGTTCTTCTTCAATCATGGGTGAGTAATCATGATATCTTTCTTGAATCATAAAACTTTCATCAATCTTTACATGAGCAATTTCAATGATCTTTTTTAATCTTAAATTGAAACATCTATAAGCTTTACTTTTAGTAGAGTAACGAAGAAAAATACCTTCATCACTTCTTGCATCAAACTTACCTACTGCTTCATCCCTCTTAATGTAGCACAAAGAGGACAGAGAGGATAGAGTAAGAAAAGCTATGATAAGGGCTAATCAGCTAAAGAGGTAGTTGTTAGATTTGGAGGCAATTAATTTTTTCACAGAGCCTAAAAGAGCAGAGGAACAACCTATTATGTATAAGACACATGAGATAACTAGGCCTAGAGATAAGGGAAAACAAAAAACTATTGGAGTGCAGATTAGTGAACAAATTCATGTGGAAAACCCATTAGATCAAGGGTTGAGATTATATGTGGACCTTGAGAGGGTTAGAAAAGAGAAGAAATGTGGGCTAAAGAACTAGAGAAGGTAGAGTTGGAGGCTATTGCTGTAGAAATGAGGAAGAAGATTGATTTTCTCAAGCATACCTCAGGACCTTCAAATGTTGCTGCTTCTTTCTTGGGGCAAGGTGGAAATCATGGTAACCTTGCAGCTTAGACAAATGGTATTCTAGGTGCTGCTAAAATTCCTGATGGTTCAAACACAAGGACATCTACATCTCAAGGAATGGATCTGCCACATGGAGTTCCTATTCATGAAAGGTACAAGCAACTTATTTTTTTTGGTATTCCTGGTTATCCTAATGTTATTCCTAATGAAATTAGAAAGAAACTCCCTAAGTTTACTAGAAACAATGTCATTACATGTGAAGAACATCTAAAAAAATTTATGGATGTAATAGATGGCTATAATGTTGAGCCTAATGATGTTATTATGAAGTTATTTGTACAATCTCTAACTGAAGATGCTAGGGATTGGTTTAGAGGATTGCCCCATGCTAGTATAGGATCTTGGAATGAATTTAAGAATTGTTTCAAAGAGCATTATGGAGATAAAACAAATGAGGGTTTTATTTTGAATGAATTCAATAACATAAAAGAAAATCAGAACAAAGAGGTCCTTGAATTTAATATAAGGTTCCAAAAGGCTATGTATAGGCTACTGCAAGTTATCAAATTAGATGATAGGGTGTCTCTTGTGACATACTTAAATGCTTTTGATGCAAAGATGGGTTACCTCTTAAGGGATAAGAACCCTAGAAATCTTGGGGAGGCTTACAAGTTGGCTATCAACATAGCAAGTAATAGAAGAATATTAAGAAAATTAGGGAGAAGAGATGATTATAGGCCTCAAGTGCAAAATAAGAAAGAAATGGGAAGGTCTGCTAATTTTAAGCCTAAGGAGGAGGACAATCTAAAGTATATTCTAAGTGCTTTAGAGAGTCTAAAGCCTGATGAAAAAAGAAACAATAAGGTTGCAACAAATGACAGAAAAGCTTCAAGTAATTTTAGTAGGCAACCAAGAATGCAGAATTACCCATACAATACTCAGTGGAAGAATGATGATATCCCATGGTGTACTATTTGTTAGTCTCCTCATATTCTAGAGCATTTTGTTATTGTTTTGAATTTACCTGATAACCAAGAACAAGATGAGAAACATGATAGGAGTGGTTGTGGAATGACTTCTTCACATGCATGGGATGAGGTTGACTCTATTGATGATGAGGAGGAAGAATTTGATGATGTTGGATGTGGTGTAGTGAAGTGTGAGGAACATGTTTCCTTAAGGAGACCCTCTGATGAGGAAATTACACAAATCACTGCAGACATGGTCACTCAAGCTAGGAGTAATTACAATTTGAGAAGCAGGACAGTTGGAGGCACAAGTGGTAAACCAGGTAGCATGTTTATCAAGAATTCTAAAAGGAATGCACAACAACATGAGGAAAAGGAAAAGGGTGTTGGTGTTGTCAATCAGGTTAAAATAAAAAAGAAGAGTGGGCCTACTGCAATACTTAAGGGTAAAGTAAAGACATCAGAAGTAGTTATCCCTATACCTCAAAAGGAAGATGAATTTGTACAAAAGAGTAACTCTAACTTGATTGTCCAAAAAGAGGATAAAGGTATCTCTAAGATTAAGGAAGATATGGGAAACCATTCTTATGTTCCCATTGATATGACTAAATTGCTTTCACAAATAACTATCAAGGTTCCCTTGTTAGAAATGATGAGAATAGAAGAGCACAAGGTCAAGGCCTTGGATTGGTTAAATGGTGCCTCTTCCACAAAGGTCCAAGAAATGAACAGAGGTGACAAGCATGCGGCTACTTTAGATGACACACCTGATAGTAAAAATGAAGAAATTGTCTCTGAGATTCCTCAAAGGTATTTGGATGCAAACATTGTAAATACTGCATCAGGGACAGTTGATCCTTTTTTCTTGTCCCTTATGATAAATGGAAAATTATTGAAGAATTGCATGATTGATTCTAGAGCATCAAACACTGTCATGCTTGGAGAGATCATGAAGTCACTAGGACTAAAGGTTGATACACCTCATGGAAGATGCCAAGCTATGGACTCAAGAGAAGTGCTATTTATTGGTACCATTAAGGCTTTGCCTTATAAATTAGCTTCATTTCCTGACAAACAATTAACTATGAGTGTTCTTGTAGTCGACATCCCCCCTCAATATGGAATGTTGTTATCTAGAAGGTGGAGTGCCTCCATGGGAGGAAGTATTCAATGTGACTTGTCCTTTACCACTTTCAGCATTGAAGGAGAAAGTGTGAAAGTTTCAAGCGAAGCTAGAACTCCACATATGATTGAGGAGGATGAAGAGGACAATATGAATTGTTTTGTGGACACTGACATTGGTTCTTTCCAAGTTCAGGAGAGAGAGATGCAAGAGAAGGTCAAGCCTATCTTTCTAGCTGATGATAGGAGTAATATGGTAGAAGATAATGTATTATGGACCCTATATTTTGATGGAGCAAGTTCAAAGGAAGGTGCTGGAGAAGGAGTGTTATTGATATCCCCAAGTGGTAAGACTTTTAAGTTTTCTTTCACTCTCTTATTCCCTTGCACAAATAATGTTGCTGAATATGAGGCCCTACTGATTGGTTTGAGACAAGCATCAAAACATGGGATCAAACATCTTAGGGTGATTGGTGACTCTGAGTTAATAGTTTCTTAGATTAGATCAAAGTATGCATCAAAGAATCAAAGGCTGAAACAATATAGAAATGTTGTTTGGGATGAAATTGAAGGTTTTAGTGCCTTTGGTATTGATTGGGTGGATAGAAGCCAAAACAAGATGGCTGACTTACTAGCAAACATAGCATTAAGGCCAATGGATATTACCTTTGCAAGGATATCTAGGATTGAGTGCAAGTCTCGACCTTTTATCCTAGACAATGTTGAGAATTGGTAGGTATTTTTTGATGATCAGGATATACTAAGGTTTTTGCAATGTGAATCTCATTTTGATGGTCAGGAGATGGATTTCAGCACTTTTGTTGACATCAAAAATGGAAAAGAGAATATTCTTGGGAAGAAATTTTTGCAATTAAAATCAAATAGGATCCCAAGGGGACTGGTTTCTCTTGAGAGGGTAGTTGACGATAAAGAAAGGACTTGTTTTCCTAAATTTGTTGATAAGATAAATGATTTGGAGGAAATAAATTTAGGAACAAGTCAAATACCCAAAAATGTTTACATAGGTAAATGTTTATCCCAAAGAACTAGAAATAATCTAATTGATCTTCTCAAAAGATTCAGACATGTCTTTGCATGGTCTTATGATGATTTGAAAGTCTATAGAGAAGATTTATTCTAGCGTGAAATACTATTGAAGGAAGAAACCAAACCTTTTAGGCAAAAATTAAGGCCTGTGAACACTACTTTGGCACCAAAAATGCAAGATGAACTTAAAAAGATGATGGATGCTGGCATTATCAAGCCTGTCCATGTAATACCCCTCTAACCCTAATATAAGTTTTGTGTTTCTGAAAGAATTAAGATCTTTCGATGTTTTCTTACAACTTAAGTTGTACATGATACTTTTTTGATCTATTCCTATAGTTTGTTTATAATAATTTCATAAGCTAGTACTCAAGGATTCTAATATCAGACATACTGTCTAAAGGTATCATTTTTGTATGTATTTATCTCTATGTATGTATTGAGTACCTTCAAGACCTTTATGAATATAGTTAGGATGTTATATGATATGTACTTGATTGATATATATAAGTGATTATCTATATTTTCTTCTATTAAGGTTACTTTGGATGAATCTTGTATCTCACTTGATGATTTGATTATGTTGATTTATTATTCGTATTGATAAGAGACTAACACAATGGTTGAGATTCTAACCTTCATTATGATGATGCTACATGCTTTGAGTGTATATATATACATGATATGTTTTCATGATTCAACATGAAGTCGTAGTTACTCACATCACTGAGGTCCACATGATGTATCGATCCCGGTCATCTGTCTGCAATGTTTTCTTTTATATGTATATCCGTGCATATGTATTTCTTCTTTGTGATGCAGGCTTGCAGGTACCAGGCATCGACTTCACCTGGCTTCATAGGTCTAAGCATGCCCTAAAATCCTCGATGGTTGTTGTTATGGAGATATTACTAAGGCCCCTACATGAGTCTTCCTCTGCCATTATTCCAATTTGGGAATATTAGGGTTCCTTCTTTGTCAGTCAACCTTTGGGTCAAAAACCCATATCCAATGCACCCAGTTGGGCATGGTTGTAGTTAGTGCCTTGTGGCCACTTGAATTCATTTGGTTGTATGATTTTTTTACTCATTTTATTTATTTCTCCTTCTTAGTATGATTCTTAGTTAATCTTTCTATGTTGTGTTTCAGGAGTTTGGCTTGACTTTCCTTGTTGACTTTGGTTGACCTTGTTTGATCTTATGGTTTTCTCAATATGTTTCATAGATGATTTGTATGGCCTCTTTGGATGATTAGATTTATTTTAAGGCATGTGATTTTATTCTACCTCAGTGATTATATCCTATAGTATTTATAAATAGGTAATAATATTGTGATCTATTACTTCATAATCTTATAGATTATAGTGTTTGGTATTTGGCATGTATCTATATAAATATGAATATATATATATATAGAAATATATATATGGGTGCACACATATATGTATTTATATATATATAATTTATATGTGATTATATGTTAATTATTTTAGATATTGTTGATGGTGTATATTTTGGGATTAATGTAAAGTATAATATTATTAATAATTAAATATTAAATAATGCAAGGTATATTATTCTCAATTGTTAATTATTAATAATGAGGATAGGTTATATATATAGATATTGATGTAATTAATGATGGCATATGCATATATGTTAGGATAATATTACATTAGTGTATGAATGAATACAAATAATTTTTTATTGTATATTTGAGTAATATAGTTGTATGATATTAAGTTATTTTATAATACCCTTTAGTTAAGAGTTAGTTGGGAGTTGGTTACTTTTCCTCTCAACCTTTGAAAATATATTTATATGCACTAATTTCTCATTTGAAGAGAGGGGATTTTGGGGCTGAAGCATTGAGGAGAGGATGGCCTTACTTTTCATGGAGATTTTGGAGAGAAAACTTAGAGATGTGAAGGAGAGTTTGTAAGCATATGTCTTTAAGAATTTTTGGTTATCTTTGCTTTTGGGAGAGAGACATTTTTGTGAGAATTTTAGTAGTTGAGAGAGGGATTTTTTGCTGTGGAATTATTTCTTTCTTTCATGGAGATTTTTGAAAATGGATAGGGTTTGAAGGATGCATCTCAAGTTTGGATTTGTCTTCTCTTTTGTGTCCTTCCTTCTTCGATTCAACCTTAGTAGGACATGAGGTATGGATTGAATATTTTAGTTACTTGATGTATCTGATAGATTATAGATCTATTTATATATTATAATTATTTATTATATCTGTACTTTTCATTTGTATGGTTATTTTAAAGTTTTGAGTTTTTGTTTGTAAGAATTGGCATGTGTTTTCCTAGGGTTTTTAGCAACCCATTTTTGGAGATCTATTATTATAACAATTTAAATTGCATCTATGGTTTTAAAAAATTGATTTTATGGAAGTAAAATTCATAGATCTCAAATGGGTATCTCTCTGATTTTATTTTTAGGGTTAAATTAATGCCTTATTTTTGACATTTTGGCAGACTATGCCTGTCCATTCTTGATTCTAAATTTTCTACCAAATGTATTCGTATGCTACAGGCTGATATGATTATATAAAATTCTTAATTTGATATCAGAGATTATTCTAAGTCTTATCTTTCATTTACAATTGGTTTGGAGAATTTTTATTATGTTTTGTGAAAATTACAACCATTTTAGTGAAGGTAGGTCTGAACCCTAACCAGAGTTTTCTATTTTAAACCCGAAGTCATAACTTTCTTTCCCACTATTGGATCTTCCTAAAAATAAAATTGAGAGTCCATAATTATGTTATATAAATCTCCACTAAAGCTATTTCCTTTATTATTTTTTTTGTGGAAGATATGGATGACTTTTCTATGATGACTATTCTTTGCATTCAATCCTTGCTTGAAATAATTCAGTTTAAGAACATCATTAAGTTTTAAGGTTTCGTATGGTTACCAGAGGCTATTAGAATTTTTTTTTGGTTAATTGGATCTATTTATACTCTGAATATGTTTATAATATCACTTTGATGTCTTCTTATATGTTTGGAACATTCTGAATGCCATATTGGGTTTAGGGTTGTCAAGTGGACTAGGGACAACATATGTTTTCCTAAACTCAATCAAATGTTGTTATGGAATTGATATGAATTATTGATAATGAATCTATTATATTCTTATGATTTTTATATGTATGTTATGGAACCTAAGTACACTAGGTGAGTGACTCATAGTGAGGGGTCGGGGCCCTAAGTGGCTAGTACCAGGATAACCTACTATGAGTTATTTAATCAAGTGATAACCTAAATAAATGAATTGGAAATGGGAGATTATTGGAATGGGAAATTACACATTAATCAAGATTAATTGTGCCTTTCCCATGCCTTTAGTGCTAGTAAAGACTAAGGATGGGAGTGGGAGAAGGTACCTATGCGTAGGTACAACTGAATGACCTTGTCTATACGAGAGGCATTCGGTTCCGCATGTGCCTACTTGGGGACTGGGGCCAAGAGTGGCTAGTACCAGGACAACCCAAGGGGTGAGGGCTATGTGATGACACTCACCTAACTTGTAGCTTAGAGTCTCTATCAAATTTTATCATGCCTCTAGTATTCCTTGTGGTCTTCTTGTCTTTTCTTTTTTGTTGTGAATTTGGGGAACTTTTATCACCACCTTAGGAATTTTCTAGTTGTTACCTCTTGTATGGGCCTTTGGTTTTATCTCCTAGCTCGGGGGAGTGGGCCTATTGGTTACACGTGGTTGGGTGGTTAATATTTATATCGAGGTATTGTTCGTGATTCTCTCGATGATCCTAGCACATATTCCTTTCCAGATCTGCAGTTGAAGATTTCTTATTGGATATTTTAATATGTTGAGATGTACTTATGTATTTGTATTCATGTAATTTTTAATCTCCTAAAAGGAGTCTTGTAGTATTGATGTAATCTCAATTCAAAGCAATGCATAGGGGAATGGGTAGTTCTAGGTAAAAGAAAGGGAAAAGAATGTGGAATATTGGACATGTTACTAGCATTAAAAGAAAGTGTTTATGTTATTTCTCCTATCCTCTTATGTTGTCCATATGTAAAGGAAATAATCTTAAATATATTTATATATAATGATGTATCGCAACAATAATGTATTCTCTCTTGATGAAAAGATCTAAGGAAATTATTGAGAAATGATAGATTAGTGATTGGAATTATTAAGAATGAATGGTTATGAAACAATGCAATAAAATAGTAACTTGATTATAATGTTAATACTTGGTTCATGTTAATGAAGTACCTAGGATAATGCCTACCTTAATGAATATTAATCTCTTACCTAAATTATTAGAGAAAAGTGATATAAAGGATAGTAGATGTAGATGAAATCAATATGAATTTATGGAATGAGTTGATAAAAGGAATAATGATGTTGGATGATTAACCTATGTTTAATAAAAGAAATAAGTTAGGGACATTTAACTTGATGCATTAAAATGAACGTAGATCTTTTAAGCTCATGATTTGATGGATATCTTATGCATGTAAATGGTTTATATGATGTTGCTTTAGTAGCGACGTTAGGGAACCCCTAATGACTTAAGTTGTATAAATCTTACATCCAAGTAGTAGAAAATTATTTCTTCTTTTAGAAATATGAAATGTGATGATGAATATTATTCTAGTTAAAATTTTTTTTTTAAAAATTACTACTTGCATTTTATAGAGGTTTATGTCTTGTCCTCTTGGGTTGCCTAGCAGGGCGTTACATCTGGTATTAGAGCCCTAGGTTTCTACACTAGGAACTCTGGGACTCATAGCTCACCTATGCATAACTTTGAGTATCTTAACTTTGTCTCCTTTTGGATTTTGTTGTTATGCTAAAATTTGAATCTTAGGAAATGAAGGCTACATTTTGTGTTCTTATGTTGTATTGTCTTACAAGGGCACACCTATTCCTCTATGATTGAGTTATATTCTAACAATTACTTATGTTTTGCATAATGAGATCAATGATGTGTTAAGTGGATGTTTCCTATAATAATAATGGAATGATGAAGAATTCTTGAGACTTGTGTTTGTTTTCTTGAAAGGTACTGGTATCTCTAGAAAGGTCAAAAGTTAAAGGATACTAAATGTTTTGAATCTTAATTATGGTCGTAGATAATATTACCCCCTGATCCTACCTATAATATAATGTTGTGCACTCTATCTTCTTACAAATACCTAGTTGAATTTTATCCTACTCAAGGTATCTTAGAAATAGATTTTTTTTGGATCCTTAAAAGAAAGAAATGATGGTGGTAGTACTTGATAGGATTAAAAGGGAAATAATTAAATTATATGGCTAATAATATGTACCTAGGAAAGAAGCAAAATAAATAAATAAATAAATAAGGAACAAATAATCTACTGTCATATGTATTTCTCTCTCTCTCTCTCTTCCCTCTTAAGAAATAAGTTTTGCACGACTAAAATTATTTAAACAAGGCAATAATATATCAGGAAAATTTGTAAATACTCAATTAGGAAAGCCTTGGGTGAAGGACCTATGTCCCCAAAATTTTATAATAGGCTATAATTCACATTTTCATTTAGGAAGAGGAATTTTTATCCCTATCTTGGTAAGAAGTTATATCCTTTCTGCATATCTTATTAAATTGCACAAAAAGGATTTAAGATAACATAATCAAGAAATTCTAGGGAAGAGTATGTGCGATGATGGATTATTTGTACTAATGATGGAAGTTGTTTTTATTAAATATATGTCTTGCAAAATGCCTAGTGAATAGTTAGGATCCTAGATGGGTATTTTGGCAACAAATTCATGTTTTGTATACATTGTGATCAACACCATAGTAGTAAGAAATTAACAACATTAATTGATTGAACAACTATGAATAAGGAGTTGTTGTGGTAAATAAATGTTATAGAAATGTACCTTACTCAATTTCTACTTAGAACTGATGTTATCTCAAAATTTTAAAGTGTATGAGGGTAATGTTTCAAATAGGTAAAGGGTAGAAATTAAAGTGATGTACAGTAGTTAATGTTATTAATTTAGATGTTGTGGTTATGAAGATAGTAGTAGGACTCATATACTTATTTCTCTCTTGATGGATCTATGATCATTATGCAATAAAGAATTTGAAATAACTCTTAAGAAAATGCCATATGGAAACTACCTGACATGCAAATTAGGGAAAAGTGCATAGATAAATAGTAAGCTTTAAGAAGGGATCCCAAATTTATGAATAATAGTGCAATAAATTATAAATTGTTTAGATCTCCTCTAAGGTGTGAATGTGTTTTTGGAAATCAAGCACTACAACTATTGTGAAAGATGACTTAGAATATGTATATTGTAAAATTTGTGTGTCCTATGTCATTGGAATTCTACTTATAGATTTGATGGAAAGGAATATTTCTTATAAAACTATGTGTTAATGAAAATGGTAAGTTTCAAGTATCTAGATTGTTTTATTTTCATGATTACAAAAGTAAATAAAAATTATTTGATGTATTCCCTTCATGATCATAACAAATATAAATGTTACATACCTCTCTATGTTTGGTATTCATAGCTTGTAAGGAACATGAATTTTGGACCTTATTTGTAATAAGGTCTCATAGGTTGTATTATGTAGGGTTAGATTATGTCTCAAAAAGGAAAATATATCATAAATTCTTTCTTTCTTTTTATACTGGTTACCATAGATAGGAACTTTGATATTGTGAAAGGAAGTGATAATCTCAGTTGGTAAAACATGCAATTTCATAATATATTGATATTAGTGAGTAAACATGAATACCTTAGAGTTTCAACTTGATAACAATAATTTTTAAGTAATTTCAAGTATCTTGTTAACAAACTTACTGCATAAAGTGATAGAATCACATAGTTAATTCTTTTTAAAAGTCATTACTAATTGAACTGAGTTAATCTACACTAAAGTTGTAATAAGATAGAATTTACCAAAACTCTTGATAGGAGAAGTATGTGTGCAGTCATTAAATGAGGTTCTAGAATAGTAATATTACAATTCTGTTAGCTAATGTGTGATATATAGTTCACCTTCCCAACTTCCAGGAGTAAGTCAAATCTTAGTGGGGGAAGATGTAATACCCCTCTAACCCTAATATAAGTTTTGTATTTCTGAAAGAATTAAGATCTTTCGATGTTTTCTTATAGCTTAAGTTGTACATGATACTTGTTTGATCTATTCCTATAGTTTGTTTATAATAATTTCATAAGCTAGTACTCAAGGATTCTAATATCAGACATACTATCTAAAGGTATCATTTTTGTATGTATTTATCTCTGTGTATGTATTGAGTACCTTCAAGACCTTTATGAATATAGTTAGGATGTTATATGATATGTACTTGATAGATATATATAAGTGATTATCTATATTTTCTTTTATTAAGGTTACTTTGGATGAATCTTGTATCTCACTTGATGATTTGATTATGTTGATTTATTATTCGTATTGATAAGAGACTAACACAATGGTTAAGATTCTAACCTTCGTTATGATGATGCTACATGCTTTGAGTTTATATATATACATGATGTGTTTTGATGATTCAACATGAAGTTGTAGTTACTCACATCACTGAGGTCCACATGATGTATCGATCCTGGTCATCTGTTTGCAATGTTTTCTTTTATATGTATATCCGTGCATATGTATTTCTTCTTTGTGATGCAGGCTTGCAGGTACCAGGCATCGACTTCACCTGGCTTCATAGGTTTGAGCATGCCCTGAAATCCTTGATGGTTGTTGTTATGGAGATAGTACTAAGGCCCCTACATGAGTCTTCCTTTGCCATTATTCCAATTTGGGAATATTAGGGTTCCTTCTTTGTCAGTCAACCTTTGGGTCAAAAACCCATATCCAACGCACCCGGTTGGGCATGGTTGTAGTTAGTGCCTTGTGGCCACTTTTCATTTGTATGGTTATTTTAAAGTTTTGAGTAATCACAATATCTTTCTTGAATCATAAAACTTTCATCAATCTTTACATGAGCACTTTCAATGATCTTTTTCAATCTTAAATTGAAACATCTGTAAGCTTTACTTTTAGTAGAGTAATGAAGAAAAATACCTTCATCACTTCTTGCATCAAACTTGCCTACTGCTTCATCCCTCTTGATGTAGCACTTGCTTCCAAAGATTCTGAAGTATTTTATTATGGGAACATTACCAAACCATAGCTCATAAGGTGTTTTGTTAGCACCAAGCCCTAACTAAATTCTATTGATTGTATAGACTATTGTATTGACCGCATCTCTCCAATAGGAGTGTGTAATTTTTCTTTCTATCATAATGGTGCACGCTGTATCTAGAATGATCCTATTCCTTCTCTCTACAATTCCATTCTGTTGAGGTATTCTAGGTGCACTTAACTATCTCTTTATGCCATGTTCTTCGCATAACTCATAAAATCTGTCGGAGGTGAATTATCCTCCTCTATCTGATCTCAAACATTTTATCTTTAATCCAGATTCATTCTCAACCTTAGCTTTGAATATTTTGAACTTATCAAATGCTTCTAACTTATCTTTCAAGAATGCAACCCACCTCATCCTAGTATAATCATCAACAAATAAAATGAAATATCTTTCACCATAGTATGATCTTGTTTGAGTTGGTCCACATAGGTCTGTATGGATCAGATCCAACTTTTTTTTTTGCATAATTGTGCTTGCTCCTGAATGAATTCCTCAAATTCTTTCCCATCAAACATTCCCTACATATAGTATCAATTAGCTTTGCTATGCTAGGTAGATCTCTTACTGCCTTAACATTGCTTATCTTCACTATGTTATCAAAATTGATATGACATAGTCTTTTGTGCCACAACCAACTGTCATCAACTTTAGCAACAAAATAACTTGCTTATGAATTGAGTTGAAAAGCATTACCTCTTATCTTTGTGCCTGATGCAATCATATAACCATCTTTTTTGTTAATGATGCATTTGTCATCTTTGAACTCCAACTGATAGCCTTTACCAACTAACTGTCCAAAACTGAGAAGGTTATGTTTCAAACCATCAACATAAAGAACATCATTAGTACTATTCTTTCCATCCAAAGTGATGGCTCCTCTACCAACTATAGTTTTAGGAGTGTTGTCTCCAAATCTGACCATACCTCCATTGTATTTGTCCAAATGAACAAAACTACCTTTATCACTTGTCATGTGATGTGAACAACCATTGTCTATAATCTAGTCTGTCCTTATGTATGCTTGGGAAATCAATGCTAGCTGTTGATTTACTTTCTCATCTTTAAGAACTAACTTACTATTCATTTTGTCTACAATAGAAATGAATCCAATTTCTTCTTCACCTGATTCATCATCTAAAACTCCATCTCCAACAAAGTAACATTCCTTAGAGTACTTAGGCTTGTAATCTTTTTTGAACTTTCTAACTCTAGTAGAACACTTAGATGCAAAGTGACCTATCTTATTACATGAAAAGCACTTGAAAGGAAATTGACCTTCATATTTTCCTTTTCCTTTCTTTTCTCTTTTAGCAACCATAGAAATAAAATCATCTAAAATTTTCTCTTCATCATCATCATCAAAATTACTAGAAGTGTTTGCAGATTTCTAACCATGAATTGTTGCTTTGAAGGCTGTCTCACTTTTAGGTTCTGTCTTCAATCTTGAAATCTCAAAAGATGAGATTTTGTTGATCAAGGTCTCTCTCTTAAAATTAGATGTAAGTTGCATGGTATCATCAATGATATTGATCTTTCTTTCATATTCTAGAGTGAGAGTAGTCATCAACTTGTCCATAATATCTTCTTCTGAGATCTCTCCACCATTGTTCCTGATTCCAGCAACTGCTTCATTGAACCTTTGATTATAAGCTCCAATGTTTTCTTTAGGTAACATCTCTAATACATTGAATCTTTTCTTCCATGTCTTTCTATGTGCATCCTTTTCTTACTTGTCTCCTTCAAATATGTCTGCAAGGTACTTCCATATCTTGTGGGTGGTGTCTACCTTCTTTATCTTTGAAAAATCACTATCAGATAGTGTGCTGATAAGGGCTTCTTTAGTGAATAGGGTTAAAATGGATTCAACACTATTCAGATGTAAAAGGAAAAGGGGGGGAAATATGAGATCTATTCCCAAACCCAAATTCCTAAAGAAGAGATCCAATTTGAGCAACCAAGAGGCTAATACACAATTGAATCAATTTATAGAGAGTATGGAAGAGAGAGAGAGTAAATCCAATATTTCCCTATGAATGAAATTTATGCTTAGAGTATGAAATAATTGAAATACAAATACTAACCTCAAATTAGGGTAGATCTGGAAAATGTTGAATTCTAATGTCTATGTGTACTTTCAGGCAATTCTGAAACCTATTTTGGACCGGAAATGCTGAGATAGAGAAAACCCATAAATCTTTCTCCAAGATGAGCTCAGGTTAGCTTTGACCCTCATAAAAGGTCAAATACTACATTCTTTATTTGAAGTCTGATTCAAATTTTGTTCGCAGATCTGAGAAGTTTGTCGAAAAGGGTATCCAAATTCACTCTCAGATCTAAAATTCCACACCTGTACCTAAAATAAAATGGGGTGTTTTTGTTGTATGGGGGGTTTGCCTTGGTCAAACCCCAATTTAAGAATTAAACTTGAAATTGAATTGAAATATAGTGTGCATAAACAAAGTGTTAGGAATGAATGCAAAGTGTTTTGGCAGTCATTCTGTAGCAGTTGTTGTTGCATTCATGACTTGGATTGTCATTGATGTCAACACAGTGATATTCTGGATATTAGCAAGTAAGCAGGTACAATTTTGTTCTGTGCACATGTTGTATTGCAAATTAGCTTTTGCGCAGTTGATGGTAGTTGGATACAATTGTCTGAAGGACATTGTTGGATTAGCTATGTGTTGTCTTTGATGTCACACAAATGTCATATCAATTATCACTCTTGGTATCTACCGAGTTTAGTTAGTCAGCTAAGCATTTCTCAGTATCTACCGAGTTCAGTTGGTCAGCTAAGCGGTTCTCAATATCTACCAAGTTCAGTCCATCAGCTAGGTAGTTTTTAGTGTCTACCGAGTTCTCTTGGGTGTCTAAAAGGAAACATGATAGGGTAATAGTGTTAACCGAGCCTCTTCGGTTATCAAAGGGAAATTAGTGGTTACCAAGCTCTCTCAGTCTCCAAAGGATGTTGCAGAATTCATTATGGTTACCGAGTTCTCTCAATCACCGAAGGAAATCTTTTCAGGATTAATGTTTACCAAGAAAGGTTGGCCCTTTCAAAGATTTTTTTTATTACAATTTGTTTATCCCAGCTAACTATTATAATAATTATTAGTGCCGACTTGACAATCTAAATGATTATGAAATGGCATATATATATAGAAGGTCAAGTGGTGAATAAAAGATATACAGCATGCAGAAATCATTTTAAAGAAAGGTGTGTGCAAATTTTAAAGGATGGTCAGATATCCTTGAGGAGCAGCAAAGATTTAATTGATCAGTAAGGATCTAGTGAAATAGAATAGAGATCTATATTCAGCAATTCAGTTGTAGGTCATTTCATTGTTACTCTCTAGCAATTGTAGCAGTGATATCAAAATCTCTTAACTGAGTTGGTTTAACAACCATTTTGTAAATCCTCTAAGAAGGTAACAATTCTATTGAATTATTTCAAGACCTCTTACAAGGCCACTCCTAGCAGGGTGATTAAATCCTTTAACAAGGTCACACCTAACAGTGTGTTTTGTAACCTTTTACTGGGTTGGCTTCTAACCGGGCATCACTTCAGAAGAGTGAAAAATAGTAACTAGTTACATTGGTGGCTTTTCCCATATTGGGTTTCCATGGTAAATCTAGTGTCTCTTGTGTTCATGTTATTTTCTTTATTCATATAAGTTAATCAGTGATGAATGCTTAAGAACAGTTTAATTATTACACACTTCAAGGATCAAGTTTTCAGCATTTCTCTATGTATTTACTGAGTGGCACAGTAAATAATTTGTTAAGATATTTAAAGGATCAGTGGTAATATTTTTGTGGTTAACTGATTCACCCCCCCTCTCAATTACTGCATCTATATTTCGAACAATTGGTATCAGAGCTTTTGGTGCTTGCAGGAAGGGTTTCAAGGACCTAAGCTAAAGATCAGGATGTCTTACAAAAGAGAAATTCCAAGGCTTAATAGAAATAAATTTTCAGCTTGGCAAGGTCTCATGAGACTACATCTGGCTTCCATTGGTGATTCAAGATGCAAATACATTAATCAAGAATATACAATTCCTACTGGCACATTAACTATTGAAGACATTGCAGAGAAGAAGAACCATAACACTATGATGATAGACATGGAATCAACTCTTAGCTATGAAGAATTTGATGAAATCAAAGACTGCACAACTACTCATGAAATGTGGAACAAGCTGAAGAAAATCTATGGCGGTGATGACAATGTGAGGAGAGCCAAAGCAGAGAGCCTAAGAGGACAGTTTGATCAAATGAAAATGAGAGAAGAAGAAAACATTACAAAATATGTTGAAAGGATCAAGGCAAGTGTTAGTGCAATCAAAGCTTCTGGAGGAAAAATTGATGATGAAACGGTTATAAGTAAGGTTCTTAGAACATTACTCCCTATTTATGCAATAAGAGTTTCTGCTATTCAAGAAAGAAGATGTGAAGAAAATCACAATATAACTTTGGATGCCTTAGTTGGAAGATTGACAGCCTTTGAACTGGATAACTATGACAACTATGTTCCAACTTCTAAAAATATTGAATCAGCTTTTGAGGCCAAACTTTCACTCAAGAAAGGGAAGAAAATCCAATTAGAAAGTGAAGAAGAATCAGAGGAAAGTTCTGATAGTGATCTTGAAGTTATTGAAGCATTACTTGCAAAGAAGTATTCAAGAGGCAGAGGAAAATACAAAGGTAAAACTCCCTTAATCTATTTTTCATGTGAAGAAATTGGTCATATTGCAGCTAGGTGTCCAAACAAGCAAAGCAAAGATGAGAAGAAAAATTACAAGTACAATGGTAAGAAAAATTTCAAATCATTCAAGGATAAAGGTAAGAAAATATGTTTTTTAGCTAAAGATTCGGATGATAGTGAAGAAGAAATTGTTTTCATTGCTATTAAAGATGAATCTGATAATGATGAAGATGAGATGGCACTTATCTCTCATATAAGTAAGAATGATACATGGATTATAGACAGTGGATGTTCACATCATATGACTGGTGACAGGACCAAGTTTGAACACTTTGAAAACTTTGATGGTGGTAATGTAAGGTTTGGAAACAATGAACCCTATTGTATAAAAGGAAAGGGAAGAATTTCATTAACCAAAGAACTTATATGTGATAATGCATATTGGGTCGAAGGACTAAAGCATAATATTCTAAGTGTAGCACAGCTAATCAACATTGGATTCAAGGTTGAATTCATGAATGGCAAAGCAAGACTGCTGGATGACAAAGGAAAACTGATAGGATCAGGCAAACAAACCAAAGGTAACCTATTTTATCTTGATCTTGGTGATTACTCATGTTTTATTGCTCAAATTGAAGAAATTTGGTTATGGCACAAAAGGTTATGTCATGTAAATTTTGACAACATGATGAAAATAAGAAAATTCAAGAAAGTAAGAGGTATTCCTACTTTGAAGAAACCTGATGTTGGTCTATGCAAGAATTGTCAAATTGGTAAAATGGGAAAGTCTAGTTTCAAAAGTAAAAACTATCAGTCTAAAGATATTTTGGAAATTGTGCATACTAATTTATGCGGACCTATTGGAATTGAGAGCTATACCGGAGAAAAATTCTTTATTCTCTTTGTTGATGATTATTCTAGAATGATGACTATTATGTATTTAAGAGAAAAGTTTGAAGCATTTGAGAAGTTCAAATGGTATTTAGCAAGAGTAGAAAAGGAAATAGGAAAAAGAATAAAATACTTGAGATCAGACAGAGGTGGTGAATTCATCTCCCATGAATTCAATAATTTCTGCATTGAAAGAGGAATCAAAAGATAAGTATCAGCCTCGAGAACTCTTGAGTAGAATGGAATAGCTGAAAGAAGGAACAGATCTATCATGGACTGTGCAAGGACTCTAATGATTGAAAATAACATTGCTATTAAATACTGGAAGGAAGCTATTAGCACTGCAGTTCATACCTTGAACTAAGTACAACTGAGAAAAGACACATTCAAGACTCCATATGAGCTATGGTATGGCTACAAACCAAATGTAAGTTAACTAAAAGTATTTGGTAGTAAATGTTACATCTTAAAAGAATCTAGAAAAGGAAAATTTGATGTAAAAAGTGATGAAAGAATATTTTTGGGATATTCTTGCAAAAGTAAGGCATATAGATGTCTAAATTTGTCTACTCATAAAATCATAGAAAGTGCACATGTGAGAATTGATGAGTTTGCAGAAAAGATTGAAGAAGAAAGAAAAAAGGAACCAGAGGACTATAGAAATTTTTTTTACATCAAACCTAATACATTGCTAGACACATGTAAGGAGACTACATCTACTGAGCCCAGTACAGTAACCGAGTCACAAAGTACTGAGTCTCAGTCTGAAGCTATCGAGCAAGTATCTACCAAGCCTAAGCAATCTGAACCTGAAGATGAAGAATATGACAATGTAACTCATTCAGGAAGCAAGGAACCTGTATTAGCCAAGTATGTCAAAAAGCATCATAAACTAGATCAGATTATTGGAAACAAATCAGATGGTACTATGACAAGAAGTAAACTAAAAGGCACATGCTTATTTGCTGATTTTGAACCTAAAAATGTCAAAGATGCATTAGAAAATGAAAGTTGGATTGAGGCTATGAATGAAGAAATAGAGAAAATAAAGAAAAATAAGACATGGACTCTTATACCTAGGCCTAAAGATAAAAATGTAATTGGGACAAAATGGGTATTCAAAAATAAGTTGAATGAAGATGGCCAAGTATCAAGAAACAAAGCAAGATTGGTATGTAAAGGATATTCTCAAGAAGAAGGAATAGATTATGGAGATAATTTTGCTCCTGTTGCAAGATTAGAAGGTGTGAGGACTTTACTTGCATATGTAGCACATAAAGGATTTAAGGTATATCAGATGGATATCAAATCTACTTTTCTCAATGGTATTCTTGAGGAAGAAGTCTACATTGAGCAACCTGAAGGTTTTATTGATCTAGACAAAAGGGATATGGTCTGCAAATTACACAAAGCATTGTATAGTCTAAAACAAGCTCCTAGAGCATGGTATGAAAGATTACATAGCTATCTTACTCAGATTGATTTCAAAAGGGCTAATGACAACAACAATTTATACATCAAAGAAGGATCAGATAACAAAATTGTTTTGGCAGAAATATTTGTGGATGATACTGTGTTTACAGGAAATGATGATCAGTGCAAAGAATTTTCAGAGCTTATGAACAAATAATTTGAAATGTCTATGTTTGGTCAGATAAAATTCTTTGTTGGACTTCAGATTTAGCAAAACAAAAATGGTATCTACATTACTCAGTCTAAATATATCAGAGAAATACTTAAGAAATTTGGTATGGAAGATTCAAAACTAGTAGGTACACCCATGTGTACTAGACTGAAGCTTACCAAAGATGATGATTCAAAAGAAGTAGATCAGACCTTATACAAATCAATGATTGGAAAATTATAGTATGTAGTACACACAAGGCCTGATATTGCCTTAGCAGTTGGAATAGTGGCAAGATTCTTGGCTAAACCCAGAGAAAATCACATGATGGAAATCAATAGAATTTGTGTGTGTGAAAATTGTACCTGATCTGTAGACACAACACTCAGTAAAACATTAGAGGTTAGTGATAATCAAAATCGTACAAAATTGAAAACTATCTAACTAAGCAATTTACTACCTTCTAATCTATTTTTTTGATATTTTCTATGCAATAAAAATGAAAACTTGATATGAATCTATGCTAGATGAAATTGATATGCTATGAATGCTATTGAAAATTGATATGCAATGTTAATCTAACAATGATATGCAATATGAATGCAAAAATAAGATTGATCTCATAAAGATGTCAATTCGCAAGAGCTTTGATTCTTCAATTCCAATTCTTCAGCGTGATTGTGCAAAAATATGAGATGATTTTGGCAAAGTAAGCTTGCAAAATTATGAGATGCTTGGATGCAAATTTGAGAGATGATTGAGAGATGAATTATGAAGAGCCGAGCCTTGTTTTTATAGAAATCTAGGGCTTTGGAGGTGCATGAGAAAAAGCCATAAAAAATAACTCAGGTTGGTTTTTGAGTTATTTTTAAATAAAAGGATAATTAACTCACAAAAATATGCAAAAGCTAAAAATAGAGTTTAGCTTTAATTGATAATTGATAGTTGTCTGCTTTTATGATTGTGCATGTTTTATTTATGAGTTAATTTAATAATAAAGTGATTTATGCTCAACTTAATTGCTTTTAAAAATAAAACAATTGATTTATGGGTTAATCAATTATTTAATCAAACTTTTATTAAAAACTATATTATTAAATAATGACAATTTGCTTTAATTAATTAAATAAGAATTTAATCAATTATTCATATGATATTAGATTTATTGTCAAAATTAAATAATACAATTAATAATAGATAGAATTAAATTTAATTATACAATTAAGTGGTAAATATTAAATCTAATTAATTAAATATGCAAAATATTTAATTAATCAAACTTTAGGAAAAATAGGATTTATTGCCAAATAATTATAAAATTAAAGATAATTATGATGATTAGGAATATTACTAGGAATATTCCCCGATGCAGAATTTAAGATAATCAATTATGATTCGATGATGTTTAGATGTGCCTTAGGTTAGGACTTTGATGTTGATTTCATTCGAATTGAAGATGTAGGATATTAATGAACTTATAGCCCATTTTTGGGGTATTACATTTTGCCCCTCTTTGAATTACTGTGCGAAGCGCAGTGGTTCAAAGATAGTCTGTGTTTGATAAAGATATGAAACTGATTCAAAAGATAAACCGATCTCAAGATAGAAACTGATTGAAAGATATTGAGATAGGAGTTGATTGATATTGAATTGATATGGAGATAATAGGTCTTGAATGACCAAAGATAATGTTCACTATAATAGAAAATGAACCTATGATTGTGAAAAAGTGTCAAAATGCCTGATTCTGAACCTTAGGATTGATAAGAAGTGAGTGACCCATTCTAGACTCGATTGTCTTAGCAGAACTAGCAGGTATCACATCTGAACCCTTTAGTTGCCAAAGAACCAAGGAAAGAACACTATGATCTGATGGTTGCAAAAAACTGATACAGTTTACAAGATTAGGAGAATACCAGATTGATATGGATCTTGATGAATCTGATATGCCCCAAGTGATGATAGATTTGCCCCGAGCGATGAGGACTTTTGATGAATTAGTAACTAGACGTGATTGTTTTTCTTGATCACTGATGAAAGATATTGATAGATTTGATCGATAGATTTTGATTTACAGACTTTGATCGAGAAATGTGCAATACCATGCCCCCTTCGGGATTAAAATTGAAATCTGACAAGAAAATTCAGTGTTATAGTTTAGAAGCATGTTAATTGATTTGAGAAGTGTGGTGAAACACATTCAAGAACACATTCTGCATCGTTTGGAGGTCCAAAAGACCAAATTTGACTAGGTTTGACCATGAGTTGACCATGGTTGACCAAGTTGAAATTTTGATAGTTTGATGAAAGCTAATCAGTTAAGTTGAATACTAGATTTCTGTGATGATTGAAGGTTGATTATGCAAGTAGTTAATAATATGAATGATCTTAGATTTGAATTTTGATCCTGAAAAAGGATTCTACTTGCTGTTTCGTTGGAGGAACCTTTGTGTGAGATTCAGCTCTTGTTAGATTTGAAGATGCGAGTGGAGAATTGTTTAAGCATTGAAGTTCATTTCAAACATTTGTGAGATCATGAAACATGCAAAATGCAAAGAGACATGCAAAATGAAATGCAACCTAAGACCTAGGACCTAGTCACTGATCATGTATCGATTTGTTATCATCATTGAACTTTTAGGTAACCGGATAAATCAATACAATGCCCACTAGCCATGAAACCATAGACATATGAATATCGATTTGTATGTGCAAGAATCAATACAACACCCACTGGTTATACAACCATGGATATATGAATATTGATTTGTTTTCAGAATGTTGGATCAGATATAAGCACCAAGGCACAAACGCTAGGATGACCTGAATATCATGTCTATTTTGATATAGCAATTTGTACAAGCATCAAAACATGAACGTCGTGATGACCTGAATACACCTTGCATGAAAAACACATCAAACAGCCAAGAGATTATTCTAAATCCAATGTGAATTACCTGTAGTGACCTTTTATCGTTCACATCCTTAGGTAAGATCGTGTTTCACAGTAGGAGAAAGAACTCACTCAAAAAGATAATAGTTAGATCAAACTTCCTTGAATTTTTTGGGTATCAATGGTCAAGGTACGCATGACCATCCAATTTGAGATAGAGGCTCTTATAGTCAGACACCATTTCAATCCAGAATTTCCAAAGTTGTTAGATTTTCACATATAAGCAGAAGATAAAGAAAATATTATGCCCCTAGTCATCACTCTCTAAATCCTGTAAAGGACATCATCGAAGAGCTCGAAGGGACACAATATGAAAAAATCTCAATGCAGATCAGTAAGCATACAAGGAGATAAAAGCATGTAAAAAAGCATAGATTATTTTCAGTTGAGTTTTGATGTTTGATTGCGTTGTTGTAGATGCAAAATCCTTTCTAGAGACAAGACTGACTGACTAACTCACATGAAGCTTCAAAGGACTCTGACTAGATATAATCCATCTAAGATACATGGGAGACCATAAGATATGACATTGATTACCCCCAAGTGTTAAACATTGATAGGATACAGACGCTTGAGCTGGTTGGTGTACAGACCGACTTATTGAAAACTGGAAATGTTGAAACAAATTGGAAGATATGTACAAACTAAAGCAAGACTGAAAGCTGGGAAAGACCAAGATTATGCTGATAGATGGAGTGTTTTGAACAAGTGGCACCCATTTGCTAGGTTTTCACCATCTTGGTAGAGATTCTATTTTTGCTACCAAGGCACCTATTTCCAGGTTTTCACCAAGGCACTTTTTTTTTTTTTTTTTTTTTTGTATTTTTCATTTTTTCAATTTTTTTGTACTTTTGATATTTTTTGATTTTTTTGTGAATCATCAAGGTGCCTATTTCTAGGTTTTCACCAAGATGTTCATTTTTTCAGGACATTTTCTAATTTTTAAGATTTTTTAGGATATTTTACCATAGATTGAATGCTTTAAGCGTAAAATTTCTTTAGATGGAGAATGTTGATTGGTTCTCAGAGCTGTTCTCCTTCAGTCATTGAGAGTTGATAGGCACTAGAGCTAAAAGTAGTAGTGATGACAAAGGGACCTAGCCAGTTGGGTTTGAACTTCTCCTTGCGTTCTCGATGGGATTGATTTTTAAGATTTTCTCTCAAGACTAGATCACCAACTTGAAATTCTTTGTGTCTGACTTTTTTGTTGTAGCCTCTAGACATTCTCTTCTGATATACTCTGAGATGATCATACATTACTTGTCTGCACTCATCTAGTAGTTCAAGTTCTTGCAACCTAGACACTCTGTAGTCATCATTGGTGACAAGTCCATGCATTCTGATTCTTAGTGATGGGATTTCAACCTCAATAGGTAGTACCACTTCAGACCCATAAACTAAAGTGAAAGGTGTAGCCCGGCTAGTAGGTGTTCTAAAACTTGTTCTGACACTCATTCTGATACTTGTTCTGATATTAGTTCTGATACTGATTCTGATACCGATTCTGATAATTGTTCTGATACTCATTCTGATACTAATTCTGATACTAATTATGATAATTGTTCTAATACTGGTTCTGATACTAATTCTGATAATTGTTCTAATACTAGTTCTGATACTTGGTAAACTTGATAGCATCTTTTGCCATTGCAAACTCCCAAGAAAGATTATATCGTGCAGTCCCAATGTCTAGCAAGGTGGAGAACAAGAGGGATTGGCAAGCTGGTGGAAGAGATGGAAGACAAGAGAATGAAAGCTAATGAAGGGAAGAAATCCTCAAGGGCAAACTCCTCAAGAATACTCAAGCTAGGGAAAAATTGTCATGTAAAGTGCATTTGGACAAGTAATGAAAGGCCAACATAGGATAAGTCACAAAAGCGTGATGCAAGAGTAGGAAAGGATGCAGTCCAAAAGAGTAGACATGTCAAGAGGCTTCATAGCACTATGTTTTACTCTTTCTTTCTTTTTTCTTATTAGATCAAGACCAAAGGGGAAAAGGATAGCAATAGGTGAAAATGAATGGAGGAAGATAGACATGAAGGCTAAACAGGAAGGGAATGAAAGAAAGATCATCATAAGATAGCTCACAAGATAGCCAAATGTTTGTGTATAGATCAACATTGTCAAGATCAAAGAGAGAAGATGAAATGGATGAAATATGTAGAAGAACTATGCATAATGTCTGATTGCCAGGTTTTCATCATGGTACTTATCCAAGGTGCCACAAGGGAGTGGTTTTCACCATAGGATGAATTTATTTCTCTTTACTTTTGCTACCAAGGCGCTTGTTTCCAAGTTTTCACCAAGGCACATTTTCAATTTATTTTATTTTTCATTTCTTTTTTGGAAGAAGGCAAACTTTTTAGATAATGCTCCTTGAAAGGATAAACCATGATATGCCAAGGATTCAAAATGATATGCTCAAAGATGCTGATAGGAAAAGGGAGATGGAAGAGAAAAATGGAGGATAAGGTTTTATGTAAATCGAGTGAGGTTGGAAGATAGGAGGAATAGGCAAATGAGGAAAAAGGATAAAAGGTAGAAGGATAATGAATGAAAGGATTGTGAAAGGGTAGATGGAAAGGAAGGCAAATCAACATCAACACACACCTTGAAGGGTGGCAAGAGGGTGGAGGAAATGTGAATGAAGGAATACGTGAAGGAATATGGCGAATGGATAGCAGAGGTTGAGGTTTGGGTGCATGAAATGAAAGAATATTTTTGGAAGGAGATGTAGTAGAAGCCTTTGGAAGCTTGAATGTCAATTTTACTTTTTGTTCAACACCAGACTCTTTCAAGAGAGACTTTGGAATCCATATAGTCGTAGGCTTTTTATTTCCTTTTGATGATTTAGAGATAATATCTTCAATGATGGATTTTGGAACCCATACTTGTCTTGTAATTTTTTTTTTAGATATCTCTTTTGACTTTATGCCTCCATGTCATTTAGAGGAGACATGGGGATCTTCTCTTTTTGATGGATTCTTGTATTGCTTCTTTTTCTTGTATTGAACATTCAAGTAACTTCCAAAAGACTTGGGATTTGTGGAAGAGGGAGGATATGACTGGTTTAGATGGGTGGGTGGATGAAAAAGATTCAAGGGTATGCATCTATGTTGATCTTGAGGAAAGATGGGAGATGGAGGTATGTAAGGACCCAAGATGGATCGCAAATTAGGAGAGTGAGGAGGGGAAAGTGAAGGGACATAAGGACCCAAGATGGAAAGAAGGAGTGAAGATCTTTGTAGTGGTGGAAGAGGTCCAAGGATGGAAGTGGAAGATGCAAAAGGATAATCAATAAGTTCATTAGCATCTATATGACAACCAAGGATATCAACATCTTTAGAGTGAGCATTAGGATCTTCAATAGAATCATGGACATCTTGAATATGAGCACCTTCTTTGATAGGATTGTTCAAAGCTTGCAAAGACTTAGGAAGAGTAGAAAGTGGAAGTGAACATGGAGTGGTAGAATAAGAAGATGGAAGACTTTGATCTTGACAAGGATCTTTGTCTCTTGATTTTCAATAGGCTTAACATTGGAAGTAACAACACTATTTTTACCAACCTTAATGGAAGTATCATCTTTGGAAAGCGCAAGTGTAGTAAGGTCATTTTGATTGTCAATAAGCTCAATAGTGTGAGTAGTAGCTTGATCTTGCTTAGGAGAAGATTTAAGACATGGTGGAATGCATGAAAAAGGGTGTATAGGATCAAAAGAACCATGAAGCAGATAAGAGACATCGGGAAAAGGAGTGGATGAAATGGAGGGTTCTTGATCTTGATCTTTCTTTATGTTCTTTTCTTCATCATTTTTGGAATCCTCTTGACATGGAGCCACTTCTAAGGACAAGGAAGCATGTTGGGATTGTATGGAAGACTTTGGAAGAGATGGTGGAGGACTAGCTGAAGTAGGGATTATAGCATATGAAGGCTTAGGATCTTTAGGTTTATCATTATTGAAAGTATTTGCAGCCAAGTGAAAGTTAGCTTGAGTTTCTTTAAGAGGTAGCCCTGGAGGATAACTATAGGGAACCGCATGAAAAGTATCAAGGCTTGTGTCAGATGAAGGTTCTGTGAAAGATTTGAAAGACTCAGAAGCTTTAGGAAATGTACAAGTATTGGAAGAAGTAGGGGATGGAAGGGAACCATCACAAGATAAAGGTCCAACATTAACATGATCTTGCTTGAGAGTGTAATCTTTATTTTCATCCTGAGAGTTCTTAGAGGAGAGATCCTTATAGTATTGACATTTCAAGCTAGCACGATGTATTTTATAGTCCTCAACAGTAGTAGATGGATCATCATCAAGGTATTGTCCACAAAAGCCATCAAAATCTTTTTCAAAATCAAAATCATATGGATCACCATCACGATCTATCCAATGTGATGGCCCATTTGTAGTAAGTAGGAACAAACGATGAGGAGGACTCTTAGGAACAGAGGTGTCATAGGTATCATTACATTGTTTGTCATCATAGTCATCATAGTCTCCAAAGCTGGATGTGTCACTCTTCGTGGAAGAGGTATCATATTGCTCAAATTTTTTTCGGGGGCATGGTGACATGTACAAGTCTTTATCAAATGGAAAAGAGTATAGAGATTCCATGGAGAACTCTTTAGGTTCCTTTTCTTTCTCAAGTTTGTCAAGTTGGACTTGCATAGCATGTATATGTTTCATCATAGTGGCGATTAGAATTTCTTCCTCATGTGTACTGATTCTTTGAGACATGTGTACTAATTCTCAATAGCTACTGATATGTTCTTGACACAGTGATATTTTTGACAGATTCTGGAACAAGGTTGGAAACATTGGATATCTTGCAATTTGACAATTTTTGACAACTCTCTCAATTTTTTCCAAACGACACTCTGAAGACTCATACGACACTGGGTAGTCTATGAAATGACAGTTGCTAAACTCGTACGACAGTTGGGTAGCAATGAAATGACAGTTGACAAAACTCATATGACAGTTGCTAACAGGGTTTTGACTTTCTTGAATTTTCTGGTTTGAAAACTCATACGAAACTGGGTTCTCAATCGTACGATAGATGGGCAATACTGAAATGACACTTGACAAAACTCGTATGACTTTTGACTCCAGAAATATTTTACGTCAATTTTTGAAAAATTTAAGGTCTTCAATTTTGGATTGTTTGCAAATTGTATTGTCCAAATTTTGAAGGTTATACCAGATTTGATCATTTTTAATAGCCAAGTAGATAAACAAGCATGCAAAATAGCAAGCAAGTGATTCCAAGAACATCTGAAAACAATGAACAAGGGAAAAAGCAACCTTGTGCATGAACAATCAAGTGACCAAATTGTGCTAATCCCTGAGAGTACTAATTGTGTATGTTATGAAAAGTTTTGCGATAACACACATATACCTGAGAATAAAAATTGGCCTCTCGAGGGTTTTTAGTAATGGTTTGACTCTACAACTTTTATGATTCAAAGGGGTGAACTCCAATCCTAGCGCAGCAAGGTTTTGACACAGTCCGAGAACTTAATCTTCAAGAGCTACTAGGGAGATCTGACAACCCAACAATGAACCATACCCATGGAGATTTCTTCTACAAGGACATTTATATAGCGGCTGTCACTACCATGGTGAAAATGGCTATTACCACTTGAGGTTCTGTCAACGTAGTTTTCCCTGTGAAGGGATTGTCTGCTATGATTAACCCTCTCTAAAGGTGACTCATAGATTTATACCACACGGGGACTTGGCTCTAGATCCAAGGTTTTTGACACCTTTTCACTTTTAACCCAAACAAAGCAAGGAGATTAATCTGACACGCTAAGACAAAGTTTTGTTCCACCAAGGTTTGTGATATCAACTCCACATGATCTATCAACCTCTCTGAGGAGAGAATGTATCAATCAATAAGAGAAGACACACTAACCAATTTTGATTCACCAAAGCTCGTGATATCAACCCTACGTGATCTATCAACCTCTCCAGAGAGAGAATGTATCGATCAATAAGAGAAGACACACTAACCAAGTTGAATGTGAAACACACTAAGTATCCTCCCTACCTATAAGGATTCTATCGTCAAGAAAGATTTCTCTAGGAATCCAATCTCTCAAGAATCACAAATAGTGTTCATAGGGCCTAATTACTATGTGAGCACAAATATATTTCTGAAAGCAAATCTACCAAAAGTACCCAAAAAGTAGAAAGAGGAACACTTAACGCTTAAAGCAAATATGAGATAAGTCCACAAGATGGAACACTCAACACCTCACACAAGCTAAAAATGAGTCCCCAACTTAGAAAACAAGTGAGTTCCTAAAAGCACAAAAGGGTTACCAAGTGGAACACTTAACGCTTCTGTCCTGTTGACCCCTCCCCTTTATGGCGCTGAGATTGCAACCACAGGGTGGAAATAAGGGGCCGATGGATTAGCGAGTCTAATAACCCAAGATAGCAATCAAGATCAATCACAAGTATCTAAAACTACTTAATGAATCCTTAAGGGATCACAACCTAGTATCAAATTATGCAAGTGTGTAGAAATAGATCAAAAGCATGAAAAAATGCACATAAGCTTGACACATAAGAGATTTATTTTAAGTCCCAAATCAAAATGTTATTAGATGAAGGAGAATACTTGGGATCCTTGCAATGTGCTTAGTAGATTTTACCTGATTTTTAGCAATTTTTGTTGAGCTTTTCCATGCAAGCAAGTGACAAACTCCCCAACAAGCAAACAAGCAAACAAGATATGCAAAATATATTCAACCTATGAAAACCATAGGGTTAGCTCTAAAAATCAATTATTATCAGCAATAATAACCAGAAATTAACCCAAATGACAACTCATATCATTCATTGAACCATGTAAAAAAAAATAAGTGCATACCCATCACAAAACTTTATTTTTTTTGCTGCATTTGACCTAGTCAACAAGATCTGATTTTGTTGACATGATTTTGGCTATAAAAATAGAAATTCAAAATAGATACCCCTACTAAAAAATAGAGAGCTTTCCAAAACTGCAAAAATTTTAGAAAAATCTCTTTATTTGTGCTCTAGACACCTATTTTATCAAAATAGACTAGTTTTTGCAAATTGACTATTTGAGCTAGTAAATTACATCCAAATTTAAAACACAAATAATAGACCCCCTATATAATTTGAAGAGCTTTCCGAAAATGTAAAAATTTCTAAAAAATATTTTGATTTACGCTGAAAATTAATTTTTTATGAAAAATTGAAAAAAAATTATTAAAAATTCAAAAAAAATTAAAAAATTTTAAATTTTTTATCGAAGCTTTCCCAATATGTCACCAATCTGTAAAAAAAATTTTAGACCAAAAATTCAAGCCGTTTGGGAGATAGAATTAAATCTTTGAAACTTTAAGGTTTTAGCTCTAAAAAAAAAAATCAAAACTAGCATGCAAAGGTGGGTTGCCCCACGGTGGGCGCCAGAAATGTGTGTGTGAAAATTGTACCTAATCTATAGACACAACACTCAGTAAAACATTAGAGGTTAGTGATAATCAAAATCGTGCAAAATTAAAAACTATCTAACCAAGTGATTTACTACCTTCTAATAGGTACGAGATTAATGTTCTCAGATTGTAATCGAGATCAGTGACCTAGACGACACCTAAATGAAAGATTTGAATGCAATTGATCTAGATATGAAATATGAATGCAATTAATCTATTTTTTTGATATTTTCTATGCAATAAGAATGAAAACTTGATATGAATCTATGCTAGATGAAATTGATATGCTATGAATGCTATTGAAAATTGATATGCAATCCTAATCTAACAATGATATGCAATATGAATGCAAAAATAGGATTGATCTCACAAAGATGTCGATTCACAAGAGCTTTGATTCTTCAATTCTAATTCTCCAGCGTGACTGTGCAAAAATATGAGATGATTTTGGCAAAGTAAGCTTGCAAAATTATGAGATGCTTGGATGCAAATTTGAGAGATGATTGAGAGATGAATTATGAAGAGCTGAGCCTTATTTTTATAGAAATCCAGGGCTTTGGAGGTGCATGAGAAAAAGCCATAAATCACTCAAATAACTCAGGTTGATTTTTGAGTTATTTTTAAATAAAGGATAATTAACTCACAAAAATATGCAAAAGCTAAAAATAGAGTTTAGCTTTAATTAATAATTGATAGTTGTCTTCTTTTATGATTGTGCATGTTTTATTTATGAGTTAATTTAATAATAAAGTGATTTATGTTCAACTTAACTACTTTTAAAAATAAAACAATTGATTTATGGGTTAATAAATTATTTAATCAAACTTTTATTAAAAATTATATTATTAAATAATGACAATTTGTTTTAATTAATTAAATAAGAATTTAATCAATTATTCATATGATATTAGATTTATTGTCAAAATTAAATAATATAATTAATAATAGATAGAATTAAATTTAATTATACAATTAAGTGGCAAATATTAAATCTAATTAATTAAATATGCAAAATATTTAATTAATCAAACTTTAGGATAAATGTGATTTATTGCCAAATAATTATAAAATTAAAGATAATTATGATGATTATAAATATTACTAGGAATATTCCCTGATGCAGAATTTAAGATAATCAATTATGATTCAATGATGTTTAGATGTGCCTTAGGTTAGGACTTTGATGTCGATTTCGTTCGAATTGAAGATGTAGGATATTAATGAACTTATAGCCCATTTTTGGGGTGTTACAGAATCTTGAGGTATTTAAGGGGAACTGAAGATTATGGCTTGTGGTATAAATTTGGAGGCAATCTGGATTTAAAAGTGTTTACTGATGCTGATTGGGTAGGAAACATTGATGACAGAAAGAGTACAAGTGGTGGAGCATTCTTTCTTGGCAAGAGGTTAGTATCTTGGACTAGTAAAAAGCAAAACTGCACATCCCAATCCATAGCAAAAGTAGAATAAGTTGCTGCAATAGTAAACTGCTCTAATTTTATATGGTTTAAACAGCTTTTGGAAGGCATGAAGGTTGAGATCAAAGAACCAGTTGTTATGTTTTGTGATAATACAAGTGCAATAAATATTTAAAAGAATCCATTAATGCATTCCAAAACCAAGCACATTGCAATTAAATATCACTTTCTCAGAGAATTGGTGCAGGACAAGGAAATTAGATTGGAATATATTCATACAAAAGAAAAAATTGCAGATATCTTCACCAAGCCACTACCTAAGGATGCATTCTTGTATCTAAGAGGCAAGTTAGGGGTCACTCCCCTATTCGAGGTTCACTAAATAAATTTTTAGTGATGCATCAACTAGAACATGTTGAAGATCAATCAGTTGATGTAGCATAGTCAGGGAATCATTGCATATGAATCAGTACATAAGGTACATTGACATTTACCGAAACTGTGTAAGTTGTCTTTGGCATGTGTTGTCAAAGAGGGAGAGTTTGCTGTCATTTCAAGAAATTTCTAAGAAGAATAATTTGAGAAGTTAAGAGGGAGAGTTCTCAGTCAGAGAAAGAATTTTGAAGATGATGGGAATCAAAATGAAGCTAAGGATATGTTTCTTACTCTTGGTTTCTCTGTGAAATTTCATTGTGCTATGACATGTTGTGTTGCCATCAATGCCAAAGAGGGAGATTGTTGGATACAATTGTTTGAAGGACATTGTTGGATTAGCTATGTGTTGCCTGTGATGTCACACAAATTTCATATCAATTATCACTCTCAGTATCTACCAAGTTCAGTCGGTCAGCTAAGCGGTTCTCAATATCTACCGAGTTCAGTCGGTCAGCTAAGTGGTTCTTAGTATCTACCGAGTTCAGTCGGTCAGCTAGGTAGCTTTTAGTGTCTACTGAGTTCTCTCGGGTGTCTAAAAGGAAACATGACAGGGTAACAGTGTTAACCGAGCCTCCTCAGTTATCGAAGGGAAATTAGTGGTTACCAAGCTCTCTTGGTCTCCAAAGGATGTTGCAAAATTCACCGTGGTTACTGAGTTCTCTCGGTCACCGAAGGAAATCTTTTCAGGATTAATGTTTACTGAGCAAGGTCGACCCTTTCAAAGAATTTTGTTATTACAGTTTGTTTATGCTAGCCAACTGTTATAATAATTATTAGTGTCGACTTGACAATCTAAATGATTATGAAATGGCATATATATATAGAAGGTCAAGTGGTGAATAAAAGATATACAGCATGCAAAAATCATTTTGAAGAAAGGTGTGTGCAAATTTTAAAGGATGGTCAGATATCCTTGAGGAGCAACAAAGATTTAATTGATCAGTAAGGATCTAGTGAAATAGAACAGAGATCTATATTTAGCAATTCAGTTGCAGGTCATTTCATTGTTACTCTCTAGCAATTGTAGCAGTGATATCAAAATCTCTTAACCGAGTTGGTTTAACAACCATTTTGTAAATCCTCTAAGAAGGTAACAGTTCTATTGAATTGTTTTAAGACCTCTTACAAAGCCACTCCTAGTAGGGTGATTAAATCCTCTAACAAGGTCACACCTAACAGTGTGTTTTGTGACCTTTTACCAGGTTGGCTTCTAACCGGGCATCACTTCAGAAGAGTGAAAAATAGTAACTAGTTACATTGGTGGTTTTTCCCATATTGGGTTTCCACGGTAAATCTGGTGTCTCTTGTGTTCATGTTATTTTCTTTATTCATGTAAGTTAATTAGTGATGAATGCTTAAGAACAATTTAATTATTACACACTTCAAGAATCAATTTTTTAGCATTTCTCCATGTATTTACCGAGTGGCACAGTAAATAATTTGTTAAGATATTTAAAGGATCAGTGGTAATATTTTTGTGGTTAACTGATTCAGCCCCCCTCTTAGTTACTACATCTATATTTCTAACAATGTTCTTTGGTGTGTTATTAACCTATGGTTAATAGTGCACAAAGAAATTCATTCATTTGTAAGAGTTATGAGCATTTTGGTGAAAGCAGTATTTAGACAGTGTTTCTGTGTAGTGATGTTCAAAAATTAGAGGATATCTCTTAGCTGGGATGTAATCTAATTTTGTGTAGTTAAAGGGATGTTGGGGACTCATTAATGATGATGTGGTTCATAGAGAAAACTTTGAGGACATGTTTGGAGAAAGTTACAGTAACTAGAAGCCGACAGTTTTATGTGAATTCTGTGTGTAGCCTGCAGAATTTATTATTTTGTATTTGAGGATTGACTCATTTGTAATTATTTGAGTTTGGTATATAAGAAGGAACATTTTCCTTATTGTAATGTGTACTATGAAGATTGAGATGTGAATATATGCATGAAGAGCTAATTCAGTGATGAAGGAAGACTTGTGAGTACAGAGATCTGAAATTATGATCTTGTGTAGTAGAGAGTGCAATTTTGGCACAGTGTGAAGGAGGTAATATATTTCATATTATTATATTGAATAATTCTAAGATCTTTTGGATAGTGGGTTCAGAGATCTTGCCTTGAAGTTGTTTGGGCAGTGGGTCCTTCTGTCTTCAATAAACTCTTAACCGGGTTAGAATCTTTTAACAGGGATTCAAAATCTTCTAACAAGGATTTATATGTACTGAATGTATTTTATAAGACTCCTAACAGGGTCCATCCTCTACCAAGGAACTTTCATATTAGTACATCATTTTTTGGGCATCATTCCCATTGGGGTTTACTCTTTTCAAGAGGTTCCCTAGTTAACATATCTTGTGTTATTGTGCAATTGTGTATGGTTATTTTTCTATGGTTGATCAGTACATTGATTATATTGTTTAAAGTTGTTGAATGGATAAATTATATGATAAATGATTCACTCCCCCCCCCCTCTCAGTTATCTTGGGGATCTTTACTTTCTAACAATTGGTATAAGAGCAGCAGGTCCTTGAAAGAAAAGTTTAACAACTTAAGGAGATCCATGGAGAATTTTGGAAAAGAAAGCCCTAAGTTTGATGGAGTAAATTTTGACAGCTGGAAAGAAAAGATGAGGACACATTTATTGTGTTTAGGACTAAGTTATTGGTTGATTACAAAGAATGAGAAGACTATCATTGAGGAAGACAATCTAGAGGTAGGAACTAAAGATGAACTAGATCTATTCATGTGTAACATACTTGCAAGAGAAGCACTTTTGTCAGCACTATCAGAGAATGAATATAGTCAGGTAAGATGTTTGAAAACATCTCATGCAATTTGGAAAGCTTTACATTCTACTTATGAAGATGATGAACATGCAAGGAAGGCTAGATTACATAATTAGATTTGTGCATTTGAAGATATTAGAATGATGGAAGATGAATCTATTAGAAGCTATATTGGTAGGATGTCTGAGATTGTGACAAGAATAAAGTCTTGTGGAGGTGATAAGATAGAGAATGAAGTGATATGGAAAATTATGAGAACTTTGACACCAGTATTCAAGCAGACAACGCAGATGATTGAACAAGTGATATCTTGTACATCAAACTTTTCAAGAGAGACTCTTCTTGGAAGATTAGAAATAGCAGAGATGAACTTGAGATTATCAGGAGAGCTACCTAGAATGGAAATAACATTTAGTGCTCTTAGCATTAGACCTACAAGAAGTATTAGTGTGAATGGAGATTATGCCAGTTATAGCAGATTTGAGGAAGATAAGAAGATTGAAGAAGGTATTGCATTACTTGTAAAAAGAGAACCAAATGGTAAGAAAATCTTTAAATGTTGGACTTGTCAAGAATATGGTCATTTTGCATCTAAATGTCCTAAAAGAGTTAAGAAGTATAAAAGCAACTTTAAACCTAGGAGATCTAAAGAATGTTATTATGCAAATGATGAAGATTTTGAAGCAGAAATTGAAAAACATTTAAGTGACAGTGATAATGATAACTTTGAGGAAATAGGATTTGTAGCAATTAAGGAAGAAAGTTATGAATCTATTAAAAGAGAAGAAAAAGCATTAGTTTCACAAGTTGAAAAGAAATCTGATTGGATTATAGATAGTGGTTGTTCACATCATATGACTGGAGATAAAAGAAAGTTTGTTAAGTTAGATAATTATGATGGAGGAATTGTTAGAGTTGGTAATAATGCACCTTGTTTGATTAATGGTATAAGATCTATTACTCTTGATGGAAAGACTAACACTGATGATGTTTACTTTGTTGATGGATTAAGACATAATCTACTAAGTGTTGGACAATTAGGTGATAAGGGTTATCAAGTTTGGTTTTCTAAGAAAACTTGTGTGATAAAAGATAAAGATGGAAATCTAATTGGAAAAGGATCTAGAACTAGAGGTAATGTATTTTAGTTGAATCCTACTAAGATGACATGTTTCATAACTAGGATTGATGACAGTTGGTTATGGCATAAAAAGTTTTGTCATATAAACTTTGATAATATTGTCAAGGTGAGCACTACACTTGCGGTAAGAGATTTACCTAGAATTATGAAACCTACTAACATGATTTGCAAAGAATGTATGATGGCAAAGTAGAAAAAGAGTTCATTTCCCAATAAGAATATCACATCGGCAGAGAAGTTGGAGATTGTTCATAGAGACTTGAGTGGTCCTACTAGGACTAGAGGATTCTATGGTGAAAGGTATTTTATGATTCTTGTTGATGATTTTACAAGAATGATGTGGATTGCATTTTTGAAAGAAAAATCTGAAGCATTTGATAAATTTAAGATCATGAAAAGAAAAATTGAGAATGAATCTGGAATGAAGATTAAGTGTCTAAGATCTGATAGAGGTGGTGAATTTACATCTAGAGAGTTTAACACTTTTTGTGAAATGAATGGCATTAAGAGACAACTTTTAGCCCCTAGAACACCAGAACAAAATGGTATTGCAGAAAGAAGGAACAGGTCAATAACTGAAGCAGCAAGAGCTATGTTGTTTGAAAATGATTTGGCTAAAACTTTTTGGAGAGAAGCAGTGAACACAACAGTATACACTATTAATAGAGTACAAATCAGAGTAGATACAAACAAGACACCTTATAAATTATGGTTTGGACATACACCCTAAGTTAATTATTTTATAATTTTTGGAAGTAAATGTTATATTAAAAGAGATGATGATATAGGAAAGTTTGATCGTAGAAGTGATGAAAGAATATTTCTTGGATATTCTTTAAAAAGAAAAGTATATAGATGTTATAACAAAAGAACTAAGAATATTGTTGAAAGTGCAAATGTAAAAGTTGATGAAAAGTTTAAAATTCAAGAAAGAATGCTTGATTATGAATCTGATGGAGAAGCACAACCTCAGCCTAACATTGAAAATGCAAAATTATTTTTTGAAACTAACTTTGATTTATTGAATGAAAGTCATACTAAAGAAGACAGAGAAGAAAATAGAGAAGAAAGCAGAGAAGAATCTACAGTTGGAACAAGATCAGTAACTATGACACCTGACAGGTATACTTCAAGACATCACCCTATTGAGAAAGTTATTGGAAGTTTAGATAGAGGAGTTTTGACTCAGAATAAGGTACATTTATGTTTTATTTCTCAAATTGAACCTAAGACTATCAATGAAGCTTGTGAAGATGAACATTGGATCAATGCTATGAAAGAAGAACTAGAGCAGATTGAAAAAAATAAGACATGGGAATTGGTCCCTAGACCTGAAGACAAGAATGTGATTGGAACAAAGTGGGTATTCAAAAATAAGATGAATGAACAAGGAGAAGTGATAAGAAACAAAGCAAGATTGGTATGTAAAGGATATTCACAACAAGAAGGAATTGACTATGAAGAAACTTTTGCACATGTGGCCAGACTTGAAGCAATGAGAATGTTTCTAGCTTACGCAACTTACAAGAAATTCAGAGTGTATCAGATAGATGTGAAGTCAGAATTTTTGAATGGTGAATTGGAAGAAGAAGTCTACATTGAGCAGCCTAAAGGTTTTCCTTTGACATAAGAAGGAGATATGGCATGTAAGTTAAAGAAAGCTTTATATGGATTAAAACAAGCACCTAGAACCTGGTATGCAAGATTGGATAAGTATTTATTGAAATTGGGATTTATAAAAGGAACAACAGATAGTAACTTATACACAAAAGAAATTGAGAATGGTTTGTTGGTTATAGTTATATTTGTTGATGATATTATCTTTGGAGGAGAAGATGAAGCTAGTGACAAATTTGCAGATGAAATGAAGACTGAATTTGAGATGAGCATGATTGGAGAAATGAAATATTTTTTGGGATTATAGATAACACAAAGCAAGGAAGGTATATTTGTAAGTTAGACTAAGTATTTAAATGAATTATTGAAAATATTTGGAATGGAAGATTCTAAACCTATTGGAACACCTATGGTAACCAGACATAAGTTATCTAGCAAAGATGAGACACCAGCAGTTGAGCAGAAAAAGTACAGATCTATGATTGGAATATTGCAGTACTTGACACATACAAGACTTGATATATCACATTCAATGGGGATTGTAGCAAGATTTCAAGCAGAACCTAGAGAATCACATTATGCAGTAGTAAAGAGGATACTGAGATATCTAAAAGGAACAATGGATTATGGATTATGGTATGAGAATTCTGATGATTTTACCTTATGTGCCTATACTGATGCAGATTGGGGAGGCAACATTGATGACAAGAAAAGCACCAGTGGTGGAGCCTTTTTTCTTGGAGGCAAATTGGTCTCTTGGCTAAGTAAGAAGCAGAATTGTACTTCACAAAGCACAGTAGAAGCAAAATATGTTGCAGCAGCAAATAATTGTAATCAGATTATTTGGATGAAGCAGATGTTGAAAGATATTGGAATAAAGTTTGATGAGCCTATTGTTATACATTGTGAAAACACCAGTATAGTGAGTATGTCAAAAAATCCTATTTTACATTCTAAGACTAAACATATTGAGATCAAGTATCATGTTGTAAGAGAGAAAGTTGTAGAAAAAGAAGTAAGATTGGAGTACATAAGTACAAAGGAGCAGTTAGCAGATATATTTACAAATCTTTTACCTAAGGATACATTTGTGTATCTGAGAGGTATGCTTGGGGTTATGCCCCAGCCTATTTTTGAGAATTGATGTAGATGGTTGCATCTGTCCAGTGGTATATGAGCCCTATCTTTCTTCTGGATTGGATGTTGGAACTTCCTCTATGGGGGAGTTTATATTGTTTAAAGATTTTGAATGGATAAATTATCTGATAACTGATTCAGCCCCCCCCTCTCAGTTATCTTGGGGATCTTTACTTTCTAACACAAAGTAATTG
Source organism: Chamaecyparis obtusa (assembly GCA_027943335.1). Lineage (NCBI taxonomy): Eukaryota > Viridiplantae > Streptophyta > Pinopsida > Cupressales > Cupressaceae > Chamaecyparis > Chamaecyparis obtusa. Next base: position 358,747 of record BSBK01005772.1, read on the forward strand.
AAACAGATCACCTCGCTTATGTTGAAGTCCTTGTAGAGGATTTGAATCCTCAAATCCACAAGTAGGAATGATTAATTGAATGTAGGATGAATTTAAGATGTCTCCAATCAATGGTATTTGATCTTCAACACCAATCTTGACTTGATCTTTGCATATGAGAAGGCTTGAATGAATGTGGAAGGATGGATCATCAAAGGGGGCTCCAAAGAGATTGAATCCTTCAATAGCTAACAATGGATCTCATTAATGGATGAATGCTTGAACACTTGAATGCTTGAAGACTTTCTTGATCACCTTGCTTGAGAGTGCTTGATGTTGAAAACTTGATGTGATGTTCTCACAAAACTTGATAATCAAAATGAGAGAGGAAGGCCTCCTTTTATAGTGATCTAGGCACAATCCTCTAGAGGGGCCACCTTGGAGAATTAAATCCCAATTAGGTCCTAACCTTTAGAAAATATACCTAGATTAAATGCAATTAAATAATTTACCATCCCTAAATTTGAAATGATTAACCCGGAGGTGGAAAAATAAATATCTCGAAAGCTCGAATCTGGGAAATTTTGGATTCTGGAAATTTTAATGAGAGGGGCAAAATTGAGGTTGGACCTGACCTAGTCAAGTTTGACCACAATCCTAACCTATTCAGGTTCAAGCTTGATCTTGACCTAGTCAAGATCAACCTCAAATTTGACCCTGGGCCTAGATTCAGTTAGAGCCAATTCAGGAGGTCCCGGGGATGCCTAGAAACCTAAAAATTATATCAGACAGGGATAGAATGTTAGGGATAAACATAAAATCCTATGATGACTATGATGAAAGATAGGAGGACCTATTTCTGAATCCTAACTTGAAAATAGATCCATGGAAGAGGGAAATTAAGGAGAATCCTTGAGATCCTAACCCTAATTTCACCTAGAATGAAGAAATCAAGTGCCCGAAAGAAGTGGAAAGTAGGGAGAAAGCCAAATATATGCAAAGACCTGATCAAGGCACTTAATATGACCCCAAACCACTTACTCAGAGGGATAAAAAATCTTATCATGGAAGTGCTTCCATTTTAAGATGATACATTAAGCCCCCACTTTAGCAAAAGTATGGACTCGATGCAAACTCTTGGTAAAGGAGATCAGAATGAAAAGATAATCTTATTATAATCTAAGGGACAAAGAGAAACCTCAAGCCCCCAGGGACTCAAGTCTTCATCGAATCTTAGATCATAATAAGAGAGACATCTCTAGAGAGAGAAAGAAGGTGTGATTACCTCACCCAATGAGAACTTATGTCCCCTTGTGAATCACACAGGAAAATGGTGCAACTAGAAAGATGGAATTGAACCACCTAGTGAATGTGGCTACTCACTAGTCAACCCATCAAGGATTCATCCTTAGGAATATTCTATTCCATAAGAATAAAACCAAAAACAAAAGAGATCCAATCTTAAGGACACCTTCGACCTTAAGGGATCAAAATATATGTATATTTGAAATTTGAGGGATCAAGAGATCCTAAAATATAAACACATGCTTTAAGGATTAATTACTAATCCAAAAAGGGAAAAAGTATCTTGAAAAATATGTATGTATTGAAAAGTGCGTGTGTGAAATATGTGAGTAGAGCATATGCCCACACGTTAAAGTCATTGCTGACACTTTAATAGGAACAATGGCTTTAACGAAAACATAAATAACTCCACTGATTACGTTTCCACATCGAGATGACCCCAGACAAAGACAAATCAAGGGAAATATCACAAAAACATACAGAGAAAATAGAAGGGATCTACCTACCATGGGGTCAATATGATCATAAGATAATATATATATATGATATTATTGCAAATGAATTAACATCATTCCCCAAAGAAAGTAGAACTATAATAAAAAAGGAGGAAAGATCACATAAGATATACAAAGGAGAATCTTTTCAGACCATGACATGGAGACCAAAAAGAATTAGGGCTACCATATATCAAATCCAAGTAGTTTACACAAGGAAACATTTACAAACAATAGCATAGTTAAAATATAACATTGAACAACACATAGAAGAATAGAGATACATATAGAAGAATTTGAACAATAGTTTCAACTCCTTTATCACCTTGTACCAACTAAGTAACAAGGATAGTATAAAAGAATCTAACAATATTTAGCAATCACATTACGAGAGAAGCACAGTATAGTAGGAAAACACACAAAAAAGCTACCATGAAGGACAAGCTAATTAAGCATGCTGCCTACTTTCACCATCTCATTGTATATCATTTAGGGAAGGTGGGTAACTCGCAAGAGGGACTATATCCAACATAGTAGGAATGATAGCCAGCTCCAAACAAGAATCCTCTTGAGAATCACTATGTTCGACACTAGGTGTAAGAGTCAATAGTGATGAAAGCATATTAGGTAAATCAATGTCAATGTCAATAGTTTCATATTCATCATTAACATCATCAGTATCATCAAGAGTATCTTCTTCATCCAAATTAATCAAAATAGGATCTAAGATATGAATAGAATCATCATAATCATTCATGTGAACATCATTATTAGTAACAATTTGTTCTACCATATTGTGCCTAGGTTTATATGTAGAAGGTAAAGATCTTTGAGCTTTAGCATGAGCACGATGCTTTTTACAACACTCATTAGTAGATCAATTACATTTTGATTTATTTGAAATCAGTTGAGAACTAGGAGGAATAGTCATAGGGTCCTTCAAGGTTCTTTAGGAAGATCAATAGGATTATTAACCATAGGAGAAAAAATCATAGGATCTTTGATAGGTTCAGTAGAAGGAACTTGATTAACAGAGCTAGAAATCATAGTTAAAGGAGGTATAGAAGGTGTAGGTAAAAGACCATGATTAAGATCCCTAAGAGGTGAACTTAATTCAAGAATTTTACAATATTTATAAGCTTGATATGATCAAAAAAGATTATCAGGTTGAGGAGGACATGAATTAGGTAATGAAGGCCGAAAAAAATCTAGAGTAGCATAATCTCTAGGCCTGGAAGGTTGATATAGACTATGATTAATCATCTTCACTTCTTCATCATGAATGAACTTAAGACACTTATGGATAGGTGAAGCAACAACATACATGGAAGATAACCAAGGAAAACCTAGCTTAACTTGAAATTGATCACAAGTAGGAACAACAACAAAGGTAGTGTTCACAATTTTTCCACAAAGTTCAACTGGTAAAGTAATAGAACCAAAGGATGGATAAATAAAACCATTGCAAGTTTGAATCCACACATCCAATGTATCATAAAAGTCACATTGTAAGCTTTTCATAAAAATATTTTCTTCAATGATAACATTGACTAAGGATGTAGGATCAACAAGACAACCATGAGTAGGTATCTGAGAAATCCTAGCAGCAATGTAAAGGGGACCATCAGGATCCTTAATAGTCTCAGAGTCATCAAAGGTAATCAAAAGTTCCTAAGGTCTTTTATTCTTAAATTTTTGTCGAGGTTTAGGTTGAGTTTTCATTTTAGATTTAGGTTTTGGTCAAGGTTGAGATAGAACTTGAGGTTGAATTTGAGGTTGAGGTTGAAGTTGAGGTTGAGGTGGAGATATAGATTGAACAACATGCTCCACTTGATTAACAACATGATTGAGATCATCCATCTTTGAATCATACACAATTTCCATAGTAGATGGTTGAGCAATAGTATTAGTATCATGTGTAGGTAAAGGGATCGTATAAATTTGAAAGTTCTAATTAGGAGGAGAGACATATTTATTCCCACTGCTATCAAGATTATCAATAGATAAAGCCTTAGAATCAATTAGATCTTGAACTTTATGTTTTAAAGAATAAAATTTCTCAGTATCATGACCATTCTGATGATCATATTGACAAAAAGAATTTTGATCAAAAGATTTAGATGCAATCATAGTAGGTAAAAGAGGTCGAATAGGAGGTAAAGTAATCATATTAATAGCTAACAACCTATTCATAATAGCATGTAAAGATTCAAAAAGAGGAGTAAACACACAATTTAATAAAAAAGAAGTGGATGCAGAAGTGGCATTATGAGATGCAACAACTTGATCAGCAACTGCATTCATTTGTTTGTTTATCTTGACATAGTTGTTGAATTTTTGAAACTTGTTTGGATTAGAAGCAGCATCATTGTTATCAACTGGAATAGGAGCCATTGGAGTGTTGCTCTCAAATTGACTCACTTGTAATTGATAATGATGAAGTGTTGCACAAATTTGTTGAAAAGAGGTAAATTCAGTAAGTAGAATCTTATCTCTAATATCCTTTTTCAAATTTGAAATAAACATACGTTGAATATCAATATTAGGAACAAGATAGGAAATTTGAGCATGCAAATGCTTTATCTACCAATAAATTCAGTCAATTTTTCCTTAGCATTTTTTTTACAATGCATCAAATCAGTCAAAGACACTTGCGGGCCAATATTATTTTGAAATTTTTGAATAAAGGCATGAACAAGTTGAGGAAAGGAATCAATAGAATAAGGAGGAAAAGAACAATACCATTGTAAAGCTTTTTCATGGAAACTTCTAGCAAACAGTTTGGCTAAAATCCTATGGTCATGAGCATAATCATTACAAAGGATTTGGAATGTTTTAACATGATAAATAGGATCTCCTTTTCCATTATAATTCTCAAGATGAGGCATCTCACCTTGCTAAGGAACAAGAGTATGAATGATGTCTCAAGACAAGGGACTTCCCATGTCACATGTAGGAATACTAAAATTACTTTGAGTTAAAGAAGAAAGTTGTTGTAAGAATGACATAGTTTGAGCCAAACTAATGATTGTTGAATCATTAGAGGAAATAGGATGAGTAGAAACATTAGACACACTAGGTAAAGTGTAAGAAGCTATAGGAATAGAAGACACAACTAGAGGAACACTAGGAACTACAGTTGGAAGTGGATTGGAATAAGTAAAAGGAACATTATGATATGAAGGTTGTGATGTTGGAAGGGACACAAGAGGAACACTCATAGGAATAGAGGGAACCATCACAGTCACCAAAGGAGGAGTATAGATAGGAATACTAGGTAGAGGATGAGAAGGAGGTTCAACACTAGTGATAGGATGAATCAACCCTAAATCTTGAGCTTCTTAAACTAAAGGTTTAACATTTAAATGCACAAGGTGAGTAATACCATGCAAGAGGTTAACACCTTGATCACTATCACAAAGAACTTTCTTAAGAGCCTCTATAGCTTGAATGGAATCTTGATTATGGTTTTCTTGAAGAAGCCAATTACCCATTTTATCAAGTTCAGTGGAAAGTTTTTGGACTTTCTTAGGAGGAACTCTTAAAGCATCATCCTCATCATGAGCTGAGTGAGAAGAGTTCTACTCCATAGTAGGATTGGAATCATGAAGAATTAGGTTATCATCTGAGATCATAAGGAAAGGAGAGGAAGATTCAGGATCAAAGGCACCCATGAGTCTATAACTTCTTCTAACTGGAATATTATAAGTAGGACTAGTGGTAGTAAAGCTCATAAACCAATGTAATGCAAATGAACTACACTAAAGACACATAAAGCATGAATATCAAATCTAATTAGCATGCAAGATCTAACTCAAAGGAAAAATCTAATACTAACAAGATAAAAGGAAAGCACAATAAGGCATCCAATTCCAAAAAAGAAAAGAGAGTAAGTATGTTGGGTTCACCAAAATGAATAGGGTTAAAATGGATTCAACACTATTCAAATGTAAAAGGGAAAGGGGGGAAATATGAGATCTATTCCCAAACCCAAATTCCTAATGAAGAGATCAAATTTGATCAACCAAGAGGCTAATACATAATCGAATCAATTTATGGAGAATATGGAAGAGAGAGAGACAGTAAATCTAATATTTCCCTATGAATGAAATTTATGCTTGAAGTATGAAATAATTGAAATACAAATACTAACCTCAAATTAGGGCAGATCTAGAAAATGTTGAATTTTGATGTTTGTGTGTACTTTCAAGAAATTATAAAACCTTTTCTAAACTAGAAATACCAAGACAAAGAAAACCCAGAAATCTTTCTCCAAGATGAGATCAGGGCGGGTTTGACCCTCATAAAAGGTCAAATACTACATTCTTTATTTGAAGTCCGATTTGAATTCTGTTCACAGATCTCAGAAGTTTGTCGAAAAGGGTGTCCAAATTCACTCTTAGATCCAAAATTATACACCTGTACCTACAAGAAAATGGGGGTTTTTGTTGTATGGGGGGTTTTCCTTGTGTTAGGCCATTTTTCTGTCATAGCAAAAATCCTTTGAAAATGGCCTTTTCCATGAAAATTTTGAAGTTATCCCAGCTTGTTGCATAGTTTCATCTTGCATTGAAAATCCATAGTGTTTCATGGTTTGTGCTCTTAGCCCCATGCTTTTCAATGTGTCACCTTGCTCCAGTCCAAATTGCACGTGCTAAATTGCAAAACCCAGGGAGATATTCAAGTTTTAAGGTCTGCAGGAAATAAATTTTAGAATCTACCACAGTGTCGAAAACCCACAATGTTTTTGAAATCCCATGATGTTTTTCGCTTCCCTACTACATTTCGGTCTGTCGATAAGCCAGTGTGTTTTCAATCTTTTTGCCAAAAACTTTGTGTGTTTTCGATCTGTTAGTGTTTGAACCTGCAGATTAATCAATTACTCAAATAATCCCAATGGCTGTAACCTAGCAAGTTAAAAACTACTAAGGTATTAAGGTTAAGACCTTCTTCACTTCGAGTAATATATACTCAGGCGGGTGTACCTCTATCAATTCAATGTTTAGCTGAGCTCTGAATTGAGAACTTGCTCCTTCACTGCTCTGTTACTGCCTTCAAAGTCTAACTCAATAAGTTGCTAAAACTCTGAGTATAACCCAAATCATCCTGATACACAACATCATGATATAGATAATAAAAACAGCAACATGATACAATGGCTTAAGGATATTCATCCTTCTTCCTTTTAGAGTTAAACTCAGGGAAGGGTTAACCTCTTTTATTGCTTCTTCAAAGCACAGAAATACATATTTATGAACTTGTCATAATATGACTCAAGTCTGGAAATTATGCATATAAAGTAAAATGTCAATCAATTATATATTGGATGGGAAACCAATGTAAGTGGATCTAAAACCAGTCCCTTATCCGCTGGGCATCAGAGTCAAACTCTACCTTCACATATATCTATTAAAATGAATACAATGAAACTCCAATAACATGCCTAACATATCATTGTTTCCATTCCTACACCTGTCATCAAATCCACATATAGATATTCAATTCCCAGAGACCTCCCCTAAGATTTTACTCTTTCCTTGAAAGATACTTAAGCTCAACCCCTACATTCACCTTATGAAAGATGTATTTAAACTGTCTTACAATTTAAATGCATAAAGAAACTAAAACACTCCACATGTAAAGATAATCAAATTGTAGTAACAGAACTCCAGTGTATTTGTATTAATTGATAAAAATGCATTCGTACAATTTTCCTTGATTTCACAGAAAATCAGGTTCTATATTTCAGACCTCTCCTTTACAAAATATTTTCCAACCTCGGTCATCAATAGGAACAGACTATTTATACTAATCAACCATCCTGGAATCCTCGAAAGGATGCAACAAGCTTCAGATGGCTGATAGAAATTTGCGCTAGAAAACAAAAGAAAATACAAACAGAAAGATATTTAATAAAGACAGCAAGGTGTATTTTCAGTTCTGAACAACTTCCGCAGCTGGCACCTTTGTTTGTAGATATTTTCAGAGCAGTTACCAAGTTTGTCATATGAATGATGACCGCCATTATAGGATAACTTACATCATTCTCTGTTTGAACACGCTCTCCCTCAAATTCTAGATCAGGTGCCAAGTGCGATCTATTCTTCTTCCTCCTCCGTCAGCTGGATAACCGGTTTCTTCTTCTTCTTTGTGATTAGCTTTTCCCAAGCTGCCACATCATCATCAGATGGCCAGTCATAACTCTGTAGCTCCTGTAACAAGTTGACTTGCCATTCCCATGTAGAATCAATTACATTTTTAACTTCTGATATAAACTTGATATAGTCACCTTCAACTTTGAATAAACTATCAATTATATTGTTATTTCCTTCCACATCCAAAGCCTTATTGTCTTTTAGGAAGGCATCTTGATTGATGACCAACTGACCCATTGACAACTTCCAATCTTCCAGCTTAACCACATTTCCATTGTCATCATAAACCGGGGGCAAATACTTGCTGTAATCTTTATCAAACATGGCTAACTTAGCCTTTATTTGGTTTGACTTTCCTTTGAAAAACTTTGATGCTGCACTTATTAGGCCAATCCTTTCAAACACATCAGTTACTACTTTTGGGATATCAGGCCTGTGTTCTTGTAAATTGTCAAGCTTATCAAACAATAAATTCCTCCCAGACCAAATACTATAGAGTGGTTCCAAGGTGGCCAAATAGTCATTCACCTTTTGATTGGTCTGATGTAATAGGCTGACTGATTTATGAACTGCATCCATCCTGTCCTTTATTTTGTCCTACCTATACTGCACTATTTTGGCTATAGTGTCCAAGGATGCATCCAATTTCACCTTTTCCAAGTCTTCAGCAGGTCCCTCAGTTGCCTCCAAATTTACCTGAACAGGTACCTCAACTTGTAAAGGAGGAGGAGGAATTATTTTTTAGGCTTCCTCAAGTTTGACCTTTATTTCTACTAGCTCATCTTCCAACTGTTTGATCCTCATCATTTTCAGATCTCTGTCCTTGGCTACCATGCTTGAACTCTCAAACAATTTGGCATATCTTTCTGATAGCTGAGCTATCTTGGCTTCATTCAGATTAGCCCAATGAGTTACTGCCTTGGAGACTTCAAGGTCTGTTGTATTTTGTACAGTCCATATAATTTTATTCCCCTCCATCTTATCCTCTATACTCAATAGGGATGGCTTTTGAGTTTTGGGAGCCATGGACCACATTGCAACAGCCTGGGACTTAGGGTCATAGCCACTTCCTCTTATCATGTCACCAATGTGAACTTCATATGATAGGCTACCCTCTGGTTGCTTTCTCAATTGATCAATGAGGAACGCAGAAGTCAGATCCCATCCTGGGGTTAACAACATTCCACTTGATTTAACCAAATCTCTGGCTTCGTCCACTGTTATGGGATCAAGGCTAGGATCATATGAAGCAAGAGCTCTCAAAGTTTCTTCACTTGGCTCCATACCTTCAGGCAGAGCTTTCTTCACTTCTTGCTGCTTGTTCCAAATGAGAAAACTCTTGAACTCATCAGTCTTAATGAACTGATCATCACTCAAGAATTCCTCTTGATAGACCTCTCTGATATCCTTTCCTAACCATAAGGACTTTTCTCTGCCTTCTTGCTCAATGGCTATCTTCTTGCCTGCTCTTATTGCTTTCCTCAATTGATGATGATATGGCCTATCACCTGGTACAAGAGCAGATGCTCTATCAATTTCCCTTCTTTGTCTCACATGCCTTGAAGGTTCACCTTCCTCAAGCCTCTGTCTCTTCAATGGTGGCTCTGAGATATCTTGCATTTTTGGTTGATCTTGAGTGAGATCAACAACTGGTGGTCTCTCAACCTGTGGAGGACTATCTTCTTCTTGTTACTCATCAGTAAATTCTTCCTCATCAGAAGATGAATAATCTTTCCTTTTCTTTTTCTCTGGCTCATTCTGATCAATCAAGCCTTCCAATTGATTTGCCAAGGTATCATACTTTTCAATCATCCCATCAATCCTCTTCAAATAAGGAAGATCAGGGAAAAAACCCTCAAAAGGAATCTAAGATGCTTTCAACTGGTTGGACAAATCCACTAAATCAAAGAATCTGTACCATCTCCTCTTAACCTCATCTTCATCTAAGATGTTTCTAATCACATCTTCTTCATCCAAACCTTCATGCTCCTTGGTCACACCAATGTTTGGGATGTAAGTCATCCTGGCAATCTTGATGAAGTCTTCAGGATCTATGTGCCTACAAGCACCAGTAACCATTTTAAATTGTTGTAACCATGCACTGATTTGAGGAAAAGCCCTCTTTCCTATTAGGAAATCACCTACCTTGAACTACCTAGGTGTGAATGTACCCTTTTTGTGAGGGGCCAGGAGCTCTTTATCTGTACACATAAGCTGCCAAACAAATTCCAAACAAGCCAATCTTGGAGGCACATACTTTGGTAATAAATGTGGGGGTTGGGGACAGCCATAAACTCTGATAATTGTGGAATTATCTCCTAAGTAGAAATCACCCCAATTATGATTTCCCTCCCACTTATCCACATACTGCAGTGGTCTTAAAAGCCTGAGGACTCTAGGAGATAGCCTGGTGACATTTATACCTAGCATCCTGATAATTGGATAAACAATGAAATTCTGAAAAACACAAAAATCTGCTTCATTAGAGGTAGATTTCCATATCCTCACCCACAACTGCACTGGATTGTGCTGATCCTTGAAATTGAACCTTGGTTTTAGCATGTTTGTATCAAAACTGTTGATGTTGAAAAATAGAATCAAATGCATTAATAGAGAATAATGCATGAACTCAATAGGACTTTTACTTTCTTGGACAGACATCAGCCCCTGATGCATCCTATCGATCACATACTAAATGTAATCATAGTCAGTGTTTACCAAAGGATTTTGAATATCCAGGATGATCATCAGCAAGTCAGCTGGTAAAAATTCTGCATTCCCATCCATTCCCAAAACTCTACATAATGCATAACAAGTATATCTCATATAATGATGGAGGGATTTGAACTCGTATGGGGCATTCATGTTAGCAGGAAGGGGGGCTATATATTTGTCCTATTTTGGCATATGCTTAACCAACTGGTCTTTTACTGACCCTACATTGCTTCTGTATCTTGCCTTTTCTTTGTTTAAATCAATTTCAGTGGAAAAGGACGTGTAAAGACCAAAAGCTTTCATAAAAGATCCCCTATCAAGAGTAACTAAGGGTGATTGATCTTCTTTTCTAATTGTCCTTGAAATAGGGTCATACCTTCTGGCTAGGGCAATAATTAAATCAATATCTAGGAAAACGTCAGGGACAACCATTTTTCCTAATCCTAACACCCAACCATTACAGATAGGAACATGCTTATTTCTATTGCCGTAAAAGAAGTTGAAAATGGTGTAACCTATGAATTCCGGAGTGATTGGGTCTCTACACCATTCCAAAAGATCTTCAAACACATCATCGGCAGCCCTCTTGTTCTGACTGGAGCCCGGCAATAGTTTCAGGAATTCATCTAAAAAATTAGGCTTATTCTTGTCCTCACCAGCTTTGGACTTGGCCTCACCACTGGAAGACGCTACACTCTTCTCAGGTTGACTCATCTTTGCTACAGGAACACCTTCAATTATCTGTATCTCAAATGCTTTTATGCTCGAAAATGCTCTGGACAGACAGAAACTCTTAACAACTGAAACTTGAACAAATAAACAACGAGCTTCAACTTATTTATCGATATGAATCCAAGGTGTGCAACTACCACAGTTAATGCAAATCTCCTTAATGGATCCCATATTCAATTTCATGTACCCCCATATTTCAAATTTCGAGCTCGCCATGTCCGAATGTTGACAGATAGATTAAACTACTTGAAAACAAGGTGAAGAGGGAATGATCAGGATTCTGTACTTTAAAACTGTTTGCGTCATGCAATCTTTCTTCTTGAAGCTGATTTGATGGCTTACTGGTTTTATGTCCATATCGACAAAGTACTTTATCTATGTGGCAATGGTCCTTTTTCTTTTTTCTTTATGACCTTTTCCATTCTGAGCCCATTTAGCGAACCAGCGACTAATGGCTTCTCTTAATCGCTGAATAGAATGCTAACCCTAGCTATCAACTGGAGAACTAGCGACCACTAGCTTCGCTAGTTCTCTGAATCCTTGTTTGACCATGGTTCATATCTGGAGAACTAGCGACTATTAGCTTCGCGGGTTCTCAGAATCCTTGTTTGACCCTCAAGCATTTCGCGAATCAGCGAACAAAGGGTTCCCACTTACACAGTTAACCTGTAATTACCATTTGGCGAACTAGCGAACAAAGCCATCTCCCATTCTCTTAATGTTATGACTGATGGTCAATTTTCTTGGAGATCTAGCGAACAAAGGGTTCACGCATTCGCTTAAAGATATACTTAACCGCTTGACTGTCTGGAGAACTGGCGAACACTGGCTTCGCTGAGTCGCTAAATCATTTAACTTAATCATCACTTTATACTAGGATTCCAGATTGACCGTTGATCTTCATCAATCGATGGCTATCGCTAGTTCTCTGAATATCAAAACCCTTAACCATTTAATTCTGAGAATCAGCGAACAAAGAGCATTCGCTAGTTCTCCAAATACTCTATATCAGTGACAATTTCATTTCGAGAATAAGCGACTGAAGCCTTAAAACTTATCATCCATTGATTCGCTTATTAGCCAGATTGCTTTAACCTTTATCCTTTTATTTAGAGAACTAGCGACCAAAGGCTTCGCTGAATCGCTAAATGGTTTAGCATGTTACCAACTTATTCTGAGAATAAGCGAATGTGATAAAACTCATCTCCGCTGAAATCTTTTGGGCAAAAACATCAGAACCGCCAGATTTAGAGGATAGCATTATTTTCATTTAGTCGCTCATTCGCCAGATCAAATATGCAGGACCCACAGATATTTTGAGAATAAAACAGGGCCGTTGATCATGAAAGCAATCCACGGTATTCGCTAATTCTCTAGTTGAAATGACCCTTGACCGCCAGATTCTGAGAACAAGCGAACACAGAGCATTCGCTGAATCGCTAGATTGTTTCAAAAGACCGCCAGATATTGCGAGAACTGGAGATAACCGCCATTCGCTAGTTCTCGGAAAGGAAAATGAAACCACTAAAACACTTGGAGACTTAGCGAACAAAGGGTTAGATGCTTGGCTTTAATGCATTCGCCAATTCACTGGATGTTTGGGATAACCGCTAGAGGATCTAGAGAACTGGCGACTGATATTAATAATGAACATGAACATGACTCATTCGCTGAATCGCCAGATTGTTTTGAACTTTGATAATACATTTCCCGATTCAGTGAAAACTAGGGGCAAATACGCATGTGCACAAATAGAAACTTAAGTGATTAAAAGGTAACCAAGAAAAAGAAACCAGAAGGCCACATGAAGTTTGGAAATGAATGGAAACATTTTGGAAGACAAGACCTAGGGTAAGGGTTTTCCTGAACATGTCAAGACCATTTTCACGACACTTTACAAACCCTAGTCCAGGAAAAACACTTGCATGGAGACCTAAACCATGAATTGGACTTCAAACCTTGAAAAATTTTAGGATACCCAATAGTGGCTCCATCTGAGGAAGCTTGATTGTAAGATCAAAGCAAGAAACCATGAATCTCTGGGAGGCAGACCACAAAACCTGAACCTAAAACGAGAAGCAAACACACCTATACATATAATACAAGCCTACTGTGCATGGAAAAAGAACTTTCAACTGAAGAAAAATTTCAAGAATTGTCCATGCACTGGCAATTCTTGCTCTTCACCATCCATACCTTGCAAAAAATAGGAATCTTTTCCATGAATTTGACAAACAATGAAAGGACCCATCCATAAGGACTCAAATTTTTTATGCTTCCCTTTGTCTTCAAATCTAGCATTCCATTGAAGAACCATGTCACCAGGCTGAAATTTTCTTACAGTAGCCCTTTTATCAAAAAGATACTTCATTTTTTACTGCAGTTTGATGTTATTTTTTTTCCCTTCCCTTCTTATCTCATCCAACTCAATCAGCTGAACCATCCTATCTTGTAGTGGGTTGCTGATTTCAATATCTTCCTCTTGCATAAACCTGTAGATGGGAAGGAAATTATTAATTGGAAATCTTGTCTTTGCACCATATACCATTTCAAAGGGGGATTTCCCTGTGGCCTTTTTCTCAGAAATTCTATCAGCCCATAGTGCTAACTTTAACTTCTCATGCCAACCTCTTTTGTTCTTTTCCAAGGTCTTCTTCAAAATTTGCAAAATGCTCTTATTGCTAGACTCAGCTTGTCCATTGGCCTGTGGGTGATATGGGCTTGAATAAGACAAGATAACTCCCATTTCATCACAAAAATTAGTAATTTCCTGAGACCTAAAACTCATTGCATTGTCTACAACCAATTTGATTGGGACACCAAATCTTGTGATTATGTTGTTCATCAGGAAATCAATCACCACAGCACTTGTTGCTCCTCTAGTGGGAATAGCTTCTATCCACTTGGTGAAGTAATCAGTAGCCACCAAAATGTGACTATGTCTTCCACTGGACTTTTCAGAGAACTCTCCAATAAAATCCATACCCCACATTGCAAAAGGGGCTTCTGCAACAACTGGATTTAATAACAATGCACCTGAAAATTTTAGTTTCTTTGAGAACCTTTGACAAGGTTCACACTTTCTAACATAAGAGTGGGTGTCTTTAAACAATACAGGCCAATAATATCCTTCCCTCAAAATTTTATGAGCTGTTGACCGAGCAGAATAATGCCCTCCACACATTCCAGAATGCATTTCTTTTAGCACCTTCTCTGATTGATGTTCATCCAAACAGAAGAGTAAAATGCCATCATTGTCTTTCCAGTACAAATCACCTTGAATGAGGACATATCTTTGAGCCTGTAATCTCAAGCTTCTTCTCTGATTATCATTCAATTCAGGTGGACATTTAGCATTTTTAATAAAATAAACAAGATCCTTGTACCAGGGTTGCATCTCAATACTAGTAACTGTATCAACATTAGCAGCAACATTATTGATCTAGACAAGGTCCATGTTTTCCTCAGTCATTAACTTGGCAAGTCCCAATCCTCTTACCAATTTGGTAATGTGAATCTTAAGGTCAAACTCTTGAATCCTGTTTATCCATTTACATCTCTTCCCTGTAACTTCACTCTGTATCAAGATATCCTTTACTGCAGCATGGGATACATAAGCATTAACCTTTGCACAAACCAAATACGGTCTGAAAGCCTTGACTGCTTTCACAAGTGCATAAGCTTGCTTTTCCATTATTTCATAATTTAGTTCAGCAGATTATAAAGACTTGCTGAAAAAAGCTATAGGATGTTCATATCCTTCTTGATCTTTCTGCAGAAGGACAGCTGCAATAGTATGGAAAGATGCAAAAGAAAATAGGGAAAAAGGTTTCAAATATTCAGGTGATACCAAAATAGGAGCTTCTTGAATTTTTTGTTTGATTTTTTCAAAAGCTTGCTGAGCTTCCAGGTTCCATTTGAATTTCATTCCCTTTTTAAGGAACTTAACTATTGGCTTGACCAACTCAGCAAAGTTGGCAATGAATCTTCTCACAAAATTTATTTGCCCCAAAAATGATTGCACACCCTTTATATTCTTTGGTGGAGGGACCCTTTTGATGGCTTCCACTCTTTCAGGATCAATCCTGACTCCTTCTTTTGATACTATGTGTCCCAGTAGCTTTCCTTCTGTCACTGCAAATTGACATTTTCTGAGATTCAAGGACACACCAAACTCTAAGGCCTTGAGAAAAATCCTTTCTAAATGAGAACAATGATCATCAGCCCTTTTGGAAAAAGAAGTGAGATCATCTTGATATACTACCATTAAGACATTGATCATTTCTTTGAAAATCCATGGCTCTCTGAAAAGTTGCCCCAACATTTTTTAGACCAAAAGGCATGCGAACATATACATAAGTTCCCCAAGGAGTTGTAAAGGCTGTCTTGAATTGCTCTAATTATTTGACCAGCACTTGGTTATACCCTGAGAAACCATCCATCATTGACAGGAGTTCACATCCAGTCACCCTATGCAGCATAGCCTCCATATTAGGCAATCCATAATTATCCTTGAGTGATGCCACATTTAGGTTCCTAAAATCAACACAAAGCCGGATGTCACCATTCTTCTTCCTCACTGGTACAAGGTTTGAAACCCAAGTTGAGTGCCTAATTGGTTCAATAATACCAGCATCTCTCAGTTTTGTCAACTCAACTTGCATTTTGGTGGCCAGTAAAGGATTAATGGGTCTCTGCTTTTGTCTAAAGGGTGTAGTTTCCTCCTTTAGAGGAACTTCATGCTGGAATAAATCAGCCTTATAAGCTTTGAGGTCATCATATGACCAGGAAAACACATGTTTGTACCTTTTCAACAGTCTGATCAAATTGCCTCTGATCTCCCTACTCAGTTTCTTTCCAATGTATACCATTTGTGGGGAATTTTCTGATCCTAGGTTTATCTCCTCTAAGTCTTCCAATTTCATATTAGACTTTTGGGACAGACAACCATCATTTATTTTAAACATTCCCTCTAGTTCTACCAATCCTTTGGGTATATGATTAGAAGGCAATTGAACTATTTCATTTCCCATGATGCATTCTTTTCCTTCAATACATTCCTGTACCTCATTGAAATCTATCTGTTGACCATCATATTGATCTAGGCCTTGAAGGAATCTAAGGATATCAAGATCATCCTCAAAAACTTGCCAATTGTACACATTGTCAAGAACTGCAGGCCTAGTTTTAGTTTCCAACATGGAAACACCAGAGAGGGTGATATCATTGTTTTTCAAAGCAACATTAGCAAGAAAGTCTGCCATGATGTTATTTGACCTCTCTACCCAGAGTAGATTAAAAGCTTCAAAAAATTCTAATCTATCCCAGACAGCATGCTTATACAACTTGAGTTTCTCATCCTTAGAAGCATATTAGGATCTTACTTGGGCTACAATCAATTGGGAATCACCATGAACTTTTAAACATTTAATACCATGCTTTATGGCTACATCTAATCCAAAGATCAAGGCCTCATATTCAGCAGTATTATTTGTACAACTAAAAGTCAACAAGAAGGAGTACTTGAAAGTATTACCTGATGGGGAAATGAAAACAACACCAGCTCCTGATCCTTCTTTGGAGCATCCACCATCAAAAAACATTTGCCACAAGCTATCTTGTTGCATCATCAATTCTTCCACAATTAGGTCTGTGTTCTTCAACTGAGGTAACACTTCTTTAATTAAAAAATTGTTCATGTCAATATCTACAAAACAATTAAGGGCTTCCGGAGCAACCATCTCCACCATAACTGAGGAACGGGGCTCCCTGTACAACTTTACTTCTGTCCCATTCACTGGAATAGTGGCATAAGATAGATCTAGTTCCAGCTTTCCACCCACTGCTGCAGCCTATTGTCTTGACAATAACATGCCATAGTGAGGTTCTGTATCCACAACAACTACATCCATTTTGTATGTAGCCTCTGGAAATGCAGCAATTTTTACCTCAATTCCAATCAAAGTCCCCACAATAGGCACTGCCCTATTATCCATTGCATAACACCTGCCATTAGAAGTGTCAACTTGCAATCCTAATTCTTTCATTACATGATATGGCATCACAGTTGTGGCAGCACCAGAGTCTATCATACAATTTTTTAACAATAAGTCATTCACAATTAAAGTGACATAAAAGGGATTGATGGAAGAAGGTTCTTGTGTTACAATTGTCCCAACACATACATCTGAGATGGGAATAGGCCTTTTTATAGAACTCCCTTCCACTTGTTTGGTAGGAGCAAATCTCTGCTCATTTATAAGAGCCAAGGCTGCTGTCTTGTGCTCTTCTATTTTCAACATTTCAAGCAGAGGGATGGACACTTTCATCTGAGACAACGCATGTCTCATATCAAATGCAGGGGAATCAGCAGGAGAATCAGATTGATCCTTTGTCCTACCAATTTTCTTTTTCATCTTGTCAGTACTAACTTCCTCCCCTTTCTTCTTTTCACCCACAAGTTCTTGATCCTTGCCATCTATAACATTGGGCTTTGGGAAACCCTTATCCTGAGGACTACCTTTGATGAATACTGATCTAGGAATTCCCTGTTCATTAGCCACCTTTCTGTTCCTCAAATTGTATGAAGATCTTGCTTGTGTTATGGCAGCCACAGTTAAATTTTTGATTTCCTCTTCACTGGGCTTCCTCCATTGCTTCTCATTTGATCTGGATCCCACCATATGAGTTTTATAATCATTATTATCAAATTCTTCAGGATCAGATTGAGTAAATATTTGTTGCTCATAATCAGAGAAAATCTTTCTCTTATGATCAACATCTGGACAGCTTGCTTCATCATCTGAGGACACAAAATCCTCTATTGGATCTGTAGTAAACATGTTAATGGTAGGCTTTTCAGATTCTTCATAATCTCCTACACATGAGTTATCAGCCTCTTCTCCTAAGGCTTGGGCCATAGCACACTGGAAGGGTGAATGAGGCATATTACAGGCAACACACCAAGGAGTGTTTTCTACATTGTGTGTTGTATTTTTCTTTAAAGGATCTGGGGTATCTCTCCCTTTTTGTACCTCATTACTGTCAAGAATAGGTCTCCCATCCTTCCAATTAGTTTTGTAAGGCATGTCTCTCAAATTAGGGGCCTTGTCCTGCCTTTGATAAGGGGGTCTTGCATCTTGAAAGTTTCTACCACCTTTATCAAATCTTGTTGGGAACTCCTTGTTAGCACCCTGTCCTTTATCCTCCTCTTTAAAAGGCCTTGCATGTTGTGGTCTGGTCTCTTTCCACAATTTACCCTCATCCCTCTTGTACATTTGGCCAGATGCCTTTCGGTTACTCTCAATATTTATGGCCAACTTAAATGCATCCCTAAGGGTGTGGTGATTTTTATCTCTTAGGAGATAAGACATTTTACCATCCATGGAATTGAAATAAGTGGTCATGCAAACTGCATCATCCAACCTCAATACCTGGAACAATTTGTACATAGCCTTTTGAAACCGGCTATTGAACTCTGACATGCTCTCATTATAATTTTTCTTGATATTATTGAATTCATTGAGCATGTAACTAGAATTCACATGTTCAGCATACTGCTCCTTGAAACTCCTGACAAATTCATCCCATGAAGCAATACTTTTCTCAGGTAACCCTCTGTACCAATCCCTAGCATCTTCAATCAATGATTGAAAAAAAAGTTTCATAATGACATCTTCATGCTCAATCTCATAGTCATTAACTTTATCTGTGAAAAACTTCAAATGCTCTTCACAGGTAATAACATTATTCCTAGTGAATAATGGGATCTTCTTCCTGATTTCATTAGGAATGGCATTAGGTTGGCCAGGAATACCATCAAAAAATAAGGGCCTATATCTATCCAAATGAACTGGTCGTCTTTGGATAGTTGGCTGATTTGAAGGGGTAATTGCAACATTTTGGCAGGGTATAGTTCCCACTGTACCCTGAGAAACCAAGGGAACTTGACTAGGAAATTGTCCAGATGGATATTGTCCAGAGTGAAAGGCTTGAGTATTTGGAATTGCAATGTTAGGCTGACTGGATGAAGTTGTTCGTATGGTAATAGGGATAGAACTACTAGCAGATGTATTCATGTTAGCATGTAGAAAGGCAATCTTCCTCTTCATTTCATCTACAGTAGCCTCTAACTCAAGTTTCTCAAGTTGCATAGCCAAATCTTCCTTTGCTTTCCTAGCTCTGTCTAAATCTGCACTAGCTTGAGTAGGCACATTAGGAATGGGCACAACCTTCTTCGGTTCATTTATAGCAACACCCACCACCTTTTGTTTTCCCTTATCAGGGATTTCCTTGGGAGCAATTTTAATCTCCTTGTTTATTTTGATTTTAGAGGGATTCAGTTGTCTCAAGACATGGCCTGTTCCCTCAAATTCAC
Source organism: Chamaecyparis obtusa (assembly GCA_027943335.1). Classification (NCBI taxonomy): domain Eukaryota; kingdom Viridiplantae; phylum Streptophyta; class Pinopsida; order Cupressales; family Cupressaceae; genus Chamaecyparis; species Chamaecyparis obtusa. The sequence continues at coordinate 378,504 of BSBK01005772.1, forward strand.
TTTGTTTGGGCCTGGTATCCTGAGCTTGCTTTCTCAAAGCTTGCATATCACCAAACAATTCTTTATCAAAACCTTGTACATCCTGGTTTAGATCACTAACATGGGTCTCATTTCTCCTGGTTCTTTTGAGGAGTTCTTCCCTTTCTAGAAGCAATTCACGAAGCTGTTGTTCCCTTATCTTCGTTCTATTAGCAATTTCTGCTAATTGCTCACGTTCCTTTTCTCTCAAAGCAATCACTTCCTCTCTTAACTTCTCAGAATCATATGAAGTTGTTTCAGCAGTAGAGGTTTCATCAGGTTGTTCAAGGGTTTCTCTAGCAGGGAAAAAACCTACTTCTGTGACTACTTCTTTCTGCATATAGACCTCTGGTGTGACCCTTTTGACATGCTCAGGATCGCTAGAAGATGAAGAAGTTTCATGAGGAAGTGGAACATGAAATCTTTCTCGAGAATGAGCCTAGGAACTAGCATTATTTTGGCCTCTCCTAGACCATTGCTTTCTGCTTGGTGTGTGGAGTTCATCCCCTATATTATCTTCTGGATGATCCCTATAGTACGACCTAGTGTTCCTTGGTCGACTCATGGTAAATGACAACTTTTACAAAATTTTGCAAATAACAGCAACTGTTAACACAGATTTCTTTAGAGTCGCCACCCACTACTCAAGCGGGAATGAAAAATTATTTTACTGGTCTACAAACATACAATAGACAAGATTTGCACTAACCTATTGCAGGCTATCAAAATTAATCCCCAGTGGAGTCGCCAATTTTGTTAGTGTTTGAACCTGCAGATTAATCAATTACTCAAATAATCCCAATGGCTGTAACCTAGCAAGTTACAAACTACTAAGGTATTAAGGTTAAGACCTTCTTCACTTTGAGTAATATATACTCAGGCGGGTGTACCTCTATCAATTCAATGTTTAGCTGAGCTCTGAATTGAGAACTTGCTCCTTCACTGCTCTATTACTGCCTTCAAAGTCTAACTCAATAAGTTGCTAAAACTCTGAGTATAACCCAAATCATCCTGATACACATCATGATATAGATAATAAAAATAGCAACACGATACAATGGCTTAAGAATATTCATCCTTCTTCCTTTTAGAGTTAAACTCAGGGAAGGGTTAACCTCGTTTATTGCTTCTTCAAAGCACTGAAATACATATTTATGAACTTGTCATAATATGACTCAAGTCTGGAAATTATGCATATAAAGTAAAATGTCAATCAATTATATATTGGATGGGAAACTAATGTAAGTGGATCTAAAACCAGTCCCTTATCCGCTGGGCATCAGAGTCGAACTCTACCTTCACATATATCTATTAAAACGAATACAATGAAACTCCAATAACATGCCTAACATATCATTGTTTCCATTCCTACACCTGTCATCAAATCCACATATAGATATTCAATTCCCAGAGACCTCCCCTAAGATTTTACTCTTTCCTTGAAAGATACTTAAGCTCAACCCCTACATTCACCTTGTGAAAGATGTATTTAAACTATCTTACAATTTAAATGCATAAAGAAACTAAAACACTCCACATGTAAAGACAATCAAATTGTAGTAACAGAACTCCAGTGTATTTGTATTAATTGATAAAAATGCATTCGTACAATTTTTCTTGATTTCATAGAAAATCAAGTTCTATATTTCAAACCTCTCCTTTACAAAATATTTTCCAACCTCGATCATCAATAGGAATAGACTATTTATACTAATCAACCATCCTGGAATCCTCGAAAGGATGCAACAAGCTTCGGATGGCTGATAGAAATTTGCGCTAGAAAAAAAAAGAAAATACAAACAGAAAGATATTTAATAAAGACAGCAAGGTGTATTTTCAGTTCTGAACAACTTCCGCAGCTGGCACCTTTGTTTGTAGATATTTTCAGAGCAGTTACCAAGTTTGTCATATGAATGATGACCGCCATTACAGGCTAACTTACATCATTCTCTATTTGAACACGCTCTCCCTCAAATTTTGGATCAGGTGCCAAGTGCGATCTATTCTTCTTCCTCCTCCGTTAGCTGGATAACCAGTTTCTTCTTCTTCTTTGTGATTAGCTTTTTCCAAGCTGCCACATCATCATCAGATGGCCAGTCATAACTCTGCAGCTCCTGTAACAAGTTGACTTTCCGTTCCCATGTAGAATCAGTTACATTTTTAACTTCTGATATAAACTTGATACAGTCACCTTCAACTTTGAATAAACTATCAATTATATTGTTAGTTCCTTCCACATCCAAAGCCTTATTGTCTTTTAGGAAGGCATCTTGATTGATGACCAACTGACCCATTGACAACTTCCAATCTTCCAGCTTAACCACATTTCCATTGTCATCATAAACTGGGGGCAAATACTTGCTGTAATCTTTATCAAACATGGCTAACTTAGCCTTTATTTGGTTTGACTTTCCTTTGAAAAACTTTGATGCTGCACTTATTAGGCCAATCCTTTCAAACACATCAGTTACTACTTTTGGGATATCAGGCCTGTGTTCTTGTAAACTGTCAAGCTTATCAAACAATAAATTCCTCCTAGACCAAATACTATAGAGTGGTTCCAAGGTGGCCAAATAGTCATTCACCTTTTGATTGGTCTGATGTAATAGGCTGACTGATTTATGAACTGCATCCATCCTGTCCTTTATTTTGTCCTGCCTGAACTGCACTATTTTGGCTATAGTGTCCAAGGATGCATCCAATTTCACCTTTTCCAAGTCTTCAGCAGGTCCCTCAGTTGCCTCCAAATTTACCTGAACAGGTACCTCAACTTGCAAAGGAGGAGGAGGAATTATTTTTGAGGCTTCCTCAAGTTTGACCTTTATTTCTACCAGCTCATCTTCGAACTATTTGATCCTCATCATTTTCAGATCTCTGTCCTTGGCTACCATGCTTGAACTCTCAAACAATTTTGCATATCTTTCTGACAGCTGAGCTGTCTTGGCTTCATTCAGATTAGCCCAATGAGTTACTGCCTTGGAAACTTCAAGGTCTATTGTATTTTGTACAGTCCATATAATTTTATTCCCCTCCATCTTATCCTCTATACTCAATAGGGATGGCTTTTGAGTTTTGGGAGCCATGGACCACATTGCAACAGCCTGGGACTTAGGGTCATAGCCACTTCCTCTTATCATGTCACCAATGTGAACTTCATATGATAGGCTACCCTCTGGTTGCTTTCTCAATTGATCAATGAGGAACGCAGAAGTTAGATCCCATCCTGGGGTTAACAACATTCCACTTGATTTAACCAAATCTCTGGCTTCATCCACTGTTATGGGATCAAGGCTAGGATCATATGAAGCAAGAGCTCTCAAAGTTTCTTCACTTGGCTCCATACCTTCAGGCAGAGCTTTCTTCACTTCTTGCTACTTGTTCCAAATGAGAAAACTCTTGAACTCATCAGTCTTAATGAACTGATCATCACTCAAGAATTCCTCTTGATAGACCTCTCTGATATCCTTTTCTAACCATAAGGACTTTTCTCTGCCTTCTTTCTCAATGGCTATCTTCTTGCCTACTCTTATTGCTTTCCTCAATTGATGATGATATGGCCTATCACCTGGTACAAGAGCAGATGCTTTGTCAATTTCCCTTCTTTGTCTCACATGCCTTGAAGGTTCACCTTCCTCAAGCCTCTGTCTCTTCAATGGTGGCTCTGAGATATCCTGCATTTCTGGTTGATCTTGAGTGAGATCAACAACTGGTGGTCTCTCAACCTGTGGAGGACTATCTTCTTCTTGTGACTCATCAGTAAATTCTTCCTCATCAGAAGATGAATAATCTTTCCTTTTCTTTTTCTCTAGCTCATTCTGATCAATCAAGCCTTCCAATTGATTTGCCAAGGTATCATACTTTTCAATCATCCCATCAATCCTCTTCAAATAAGGAAGATCAGGGAAAAAACCCTCAAAAGGAATCTGAGATGCTTTCAACTGGTTGGACAAATCCACTAAATCAAAGAATCTGTACCATCTCCTCTTAACCTCATCTTCATCTAAGATGTTTCTAATCACATCTTCTTCATCCAAACCTTCATGCTCCTTGGTCACACCAATGTTTGGGATGTAAGTCATCCTGGCAATTTTGATGAAGTCTTCAGGATCTATGTGCCTACAAGCACCAGTAACAATTTTAAATTATTATAACCATGCACTGATTTGAGGAAAAGCCCTCTTTCCTATTAGGAAATCACCTACCCTGAACTGCCTGGGTGTGAATGTACCCTTTTTGTGAGGGGCCAGGAGCTCTTTATCTGTACACATAAGCTGCCAAACAAATTCCAAACAAGCCAATCTCGGAGGCACATACTTTAGTAATAAATGTGGGGGTTGGGGACAGCCATAAACTCTGATAATTGTGGAATTATCTCCTAAGTAGAAATCACCCCAATTATGATTTCCCTCCCACTTATCCACATACTGCAGTGGTCTTAAAAGCCTGAGGACTCTAGGAGATAGCCTGGTGACATTTATACCTAGCATCCTGATAATTGGATAAACAATGAAATTCTGAAAAACACAAAAATCTGCTTCATTAGAGGTAGAATTCCATATCCTCACCCACAATTGCACTAGATTGTGCTGATCCTTGAAATTGAACCTTGGTTTTAGCATGTTTACATCAAAACTATTGATGTTGAAAAATAGAATCAAATGCATTAATAGAGAATAATGCATGAACTCAATAGGACTTTTACTTTCTTGGACAGACATCAGCCCCTGATGCATCCTATCGATCACATACTGAATGTAATCATAGTCAGTGTTTACCAAAGGATTTTGAATATCCAGGATGATCATCAGCAAGTCAGCTGGTAAAAATTCTGCATTCCCATCCATTCCCAAAACTCTACATAATGCATAACAAGTATATCTCATATAATGATGGAGGGATTTGAACTCGTATGGGGCATTCATGTTAGCAGGAAGGGGGGCTATATATTTGTCCTGTTTTGGCATATGCTTAACCAACTGGTCTTTTACTGACCCTACATTGCTTCTGTATCTTGCCTTTTCTTTGTTTAAATCAATTTCAGTGGAAAAAGATGTGTAAAGACCAAAAGCTTTCATAAAAGATCCCCTATCAAGAGTAACTAAGGGTGATTGATCTTCTTTTCTAATTGTCCTTGAAATAGGGTCATACCTTCTGGCTAGGGCAACAATTAAATCAATATCTAGGAAAATGTCAAGGACAACCATTTTTCCTAATCCTAACACCCAACCATTACAGACAGGAACATGCTTATTTCTATTGCCGTAAAAGAAGTTGAAAATGGTGTAACCTGTGAATTCCGGAGTGATTGGGTCTCTACACCGTTCCAAAAGATCTTCAAACACGTCATCGGCAGCCCTCTTGTTCTGACTGGAGCCCGGCAACAGGTTCAGGAATTCATCTGAAAAATTAGGCTTATTCTTGTCCTCACTAGCTTTGGACTTGGCCTCACCACTGGAAGACGCTGCACTCTTCTCAGGTTGACTCATCTTTGCTACAGGAACACCTTCAATTCTCTGTATCTCAAATGCTTTTATGCTCAGAAATGCTCTGGACAGACAAAAAATCTTAACAACTGAAACTTGAACAAATAAACAACGAGCTTCAACTTATTTATCGATATGAATCCAAGGTGTGCAACTACCATAGTTAATGCAAATCTCCTTAATGGAGCCCATATTCAATTTCATGTACCCCCATATTTCAAATTTTGAGCTCGCCATGTCCGGATGTTGATAGATAGATTAAACTACTTGAAAACAAGGTGAAGAGGGAATGATCAGGATTCTGTACTTTAAAACTGTTTGCGTCATGCAATCTTTCTTCTTGAAGCTGATTTGATGGCTTACTGGTTTTATGTCCATATCAACAAAGTACTTTATCTATGTGGCAACGGTCCTTTTTCTTTTTCCTTTATGACCTTTTCCATTCTGAGCCCATTTAGCGAACCAGTGACTAATGGCTTCTCTTAATCGCTGATTAGAATGCTAACCCTAGCTATCAACCGGAGAACTGGCGACCACTGGCTTCACTAGTTCTCTGAATTCTTGTTTGACCCTGGTTCATATCTGGAGAACTAGCGACTATTAGCTTCGCGGGTTCTCGGAATCCTTGTTTGACCCTCAAGCATTTTGTGAATCAGCGAACAAAGGGTTCCCACTTACACAGTTAACCTGTAATTACCATTTGGCAAACTAGCGAACAAAGCCATCTCCCATTCTCTTAATGTTATGACTGATGGTCAATTTTCTTGGAGATCTAGTGAACAAAGGGTTCACGCATTTGCTTAAAGATATACTTAACCGCTTGACTGTCTGGAGAACTGGCGAACACTGGCTTCGCTGAGTCACTAAATCATTTAACTTAATCATCACTTTATACCAGGATTCTAGATTGACCGTTGAGCTTCATCAATCGATGGCTATCGCTAGTTCTCTGAATATCAAAACCCTTAACCATTTAATTCTGAGAATCAGTGAACAAAGAGCATTCGCTAGTTCTCCAAATACTCTATATCAGTGACAATTTCATTTCGAGAATAAGCGACTGAAGCCTTAAAACTTATCATCCATTGATTCGCTTATTAGCCAGATTGCTTTAACCTTTATCCTTTTATTTAGAGAACTAGCGACCAAAGGCTTCACTGAATCGCTAAATGGTTTAGCATGTTACCAACTTATTCTGAGAATAAGCGAATGTGATAAAACTCATCTCCGCTGAAATCTTTTGGGCAAAAACATCAGAACCGCCAGATTTAGAGGATAGCATTATTTTCATTTAGTCGCTCATTCGCCAGATCAAATATGCAGGACCCACAGATATTTTGAGATTAAAACAGGGCCGTTGATCATGAAAGCAATCCACGGTATTCGCTAATTCTCTAGTTGAAATGACCCCTGACCGCCAGATTCTGAGAACAAGTGAACACAGAGCATTCGCTGAATCGCTAGATTGTTTCAAAAGACCGCCAGATATTGCGAGAACTGGAGATAACCGCCATTCGCTAGTTCTCGGAAAGGAAAATGAAACCGCCGAAACACTTGGAGACTTAGCGAACAAAGGGTTAGATGCTTGGCTTTAATGCATTCGCCAATTCACTGGATGTTTGGGATAACCGCTAGAGGATCTAGAGAACTGGCGACTGATATTAATAATGAACATGAACATGACTCATTCGCTGAATCGCTAGATTGTTTTGAACTTTGATAATACATTTCCCGATTCAGCGAACACTAGGGGCAAATACGCATGTGCACAAATAGCAACTTAAGTGATTAAAAGGTAACCAAGAAAAAGAAACCAGAAGGCCACATGAAGTTTGGAAATGAATGGAAACATTTTGGAAGACAAGACCTAGGGTAAGGGTTTTCCTGAACATGTCAAGACCATTTTCACGACACTTTACAAACCCTAGTCCAGGAAAAACACTCGCATGGAGACCTAAACCATGAATTGGACTTCAAACCTTGAAAAATTTTAGGATACCCAACACGATCCTCTTTCATTGAAAACCCTATGTGTTTTTGACCTCGCACTTCTACCCTATTTGATGGTGTTTCCTATCTACATAGCTGCGATCAATTGGTGGGACCCAATTCTTCTCATTGCCTGACATGGTTAAATTTTGGATAGAATCAATGGGCTATCACTAGTTCACATAGAAAATTTGCACGAAGTTTATTTCTCATGAAGTTGCGACCGATTACCACCTATCCTATGGACCCAGGTCTTCAAAAGTTTCAAATTGATTGGTTGTGGCATGATCGCATGTCAGAAATTTCTGACATGCGACCATGCGACCAGTTACCTTTTTTGTGCTGGGGACCATTGATGGAAGGGTATGGTCCTGTTGGCAGTCATGTGGTAGCCTTTGGTTGGTTGTCGCATGATCGCATAGCCTAGTTTTTGGCTATGCGATCATGCGACTAGTTGACATGTGTTTGCGGTAGTGAGGTGGCATTTCATCGATGGGCCTAGGAGATCTAGAGAGAAGGGTGATGTGGCCTTTCTTGATTGGTTGGTGGGCAGGTAGTGGTGGTGATTGCTGGTAGTTAGTCACATGTTCACATAGCTATTTTCAAGGCTATGCGATCATGCGACTAACATTTTGTGTTAACGCATGGTGGTTATGCTAGCGGTTAAGGTTCGCGGGTTGTCGCATGTTCATCTAGCCCATCTCTGTGCCATGTGATCATGTGATCAGTTGACACATGTCCCTGGGGCCTAATGGCAGGTGGTAATCTGGAATCCATGGTGGTGAAGTGGCAAATTTCTATTGGGTACCATGTGGCACTGTGGTGGTGGTCACGTCCAAAAGAAAGGGGCATGGGGCCAGTGCTCTTGGTGGCATGGGCACTTTCCATTGGTGGGCGGGTGATAATGTGGCATTCTTATGGCTTTGTCACATGATTGCAAGGGCCATCTTTTGGCCTTGTGATCATGTGACAAGGGTGCCATGTGTGCTTGGGCCTATTTGTAGTTGGCAGGTGGTCACATGACAACTGGCAAGATGCATGTTAGCAGCTTGTCACATGTTCACATGGGCCAGCTTTCCTGCTATGTGAACATGCGACAAACCCTTTTGTGGTAGCGGTAGCAGTGGCAGTTATGAAGAAGGTAATGGGAAGTAGCGTGTCACATGTTTACATAGGCCTTTTCCGGTCTATGCGATCATGCGATAATTGTTTGATGTCGCTATTGTGGAGTTAAAGGTGGGTCCATGATGCTAGTGCTACTCAGGTGTTAGATCTTGATTGGCTACTGAATTGGTGATGTGGACTTGGATTTTTCATGGGTTTGTTGATCATTGTGGACCACCTGATTTGCCAAGAAAATGTAATACCAGTGACTATGATTTAAAGGTCGACCGTCTAGCCATTGGTGCCCGATTTCAAATGTGATTGCAGGGATTTATACCGTAAAGGAATGAATACAATCTTGGCTCGAGGTGTATTTTTAGGTGGGGGAAAGGACTAATTGGCATGACAAATTCTTGGTCCTTTGTACATTTTGAAAGGATTAGCATTAATGAAGATTATTCTTGGATATGATTATCCAAGTTGCATGTGTTTCCTGCCCCTGCAGTAAATTTTGATGTTTTTCTGGTTGTTCTAGCCATTGTAACCCTGGCCCTAGCTGTCTATAGCTTGTTGCAACCTATTTTGGGTTTCCAAGGTAGTTAGTGGTATAAGTTGCTAAATTTTTGACTTTGTAAGGGTTTTGAATTTTGTTAGTTCCAGGGAAATAGAAAACTCTGTCACATTGCATGTAAGCTGAATAGAATTTCTGGAAGTCTTTTGTAGGTTATTAAAGTGGTTTGATCTCTATCCTACTTTGATCATGTACATAACTCATCATACTTAATATAACTATTTCATGTTTACAAGTCTCTCCTTGGTGTCATTCATGTGAGTTTTGGATTTTCTAATCCATTGCATAGGGTTACCTTTGCATATGTTCTTGTCTTTAGTTCTTGATTTAGGATCAAGTGAAATTTACTTTAGAAGGGACATAGATTCATCTTGGTTGTTTATAGAAGGATCTTATAAGTAGTGGATGGGTTGGAACATTTATATTTATGGCTATGAGTTTTTGACAACAGTTGGTTCATGTTTCATTATTTGTATGTGAGGTCTGCCCAATGGATAATGGCACTGATCAAGGAATAGTACATTCAGTTGCGTTCAGTGTTTGATGGATTTGGGCTATTTTCTACATCTTTAAATATCAATACCATTTTCATGTTGGTGGTAGTAGTAGGAGTTCCTCTCTAGTCTTCAGACTCATTCTGTGCAAATAGGGCTATTTGTATATGAATTGGCTTCATTGGGGTATAGGTTACCTGAAGGGGTTTGAAGGCTATTCCACACTAATCTATCTATAGGCCTTTTATTCACCAAAAGGATGGCATGAGTGTGCAGATAAGGCAATACCCACCTAAGTGAATGTGGAGCTGAGAGAAAAAGGAGGATTTCTCTCTATCCTCATCAATTGGATTGTTTTTCTTGTTAAGCTTGAGTGCCTAACCTATGATTCAAGCCCAACCATTTGATTCAAGTTTGGTCCTAAAAGAAAAATCTCCAACAAGATGGAAAATCTACTAGGGAGAAACAACAAATCTTGTTAAGGAAATCATAATCTCTGGTGGCCATTAGAAAGAGTCAAATACAAAAACAAAGCATTTGCTAATATTTTCTCACTTAGTTATGAGTGGTAGCTCTGATTTTCTCTATTTGATCAGTGTTCCTTTTGATAAACAGTGAGTTACTTGGAGTTTTATATTAGTTAGGAGTGACTCTACATTGCAAAATCTGATGGAGTTCCATGGTGAGCTCAAGATCTGCCCTGCCTTCCAGTCAACAAGGTCTTTTGCTCCAAGACTCCCAGGTACTTCTCAAGTTTCAAATGTACCTTATTAAGTGATCAAGCACTAAGAAAGGTTAAGGTGTGAATAGAGGTTGCATACTTCAAGTTTTCAATTGTATCTCTACAAAATTCTATGGAAGTATTGCATTAAGTCAAATGTATAATCAGGGGAAAAGTCAGTCTAGGCGGCTGGGTTTTCTCAAATTGGATAGACCTTTGGACTATGTTCTTCTAGGGTCCCCTCACTCTTTTCCTAGTGAGCTTTTAGATCTAATTCCTACCTTTGATTGTAAGTTTGATTTAGCAGTCAGACATGTCCTAGCATTCTATATATTTATTATAGAATATTAGATTTTTGATGAGGATGTTAGTATGATGTTTTTTTGGAGATCCCTCAAAGGGGTTGCATCTAATTGGTATCTAGATCTACCCCCAAAATGCATCTCTTCTTTGACTGAGTTCAAGTGGTTGTTCTTAGAGGAGTCTACTAATGATAATCAATGGAATGAGTTGCAAAAGGACCATCAGCAAAAGGGGAATACAAGTTGTATTCTAGAGCAACCCATGTCTGATGCTAAGGGTACTTTAGATGAATCTTTGTCAGAGGAGTATTCAGATTGTGGTGGCAAGTAGGAATCAGAGTCAAGGTGTGCAGGATTCTCCATTCATTTAGAAATGTCTGAATGTGATTTCAGTGGTTATTTAGGTGAGGATGATGAGGGCAGTGATGCTGATGTGTCCTCATGTGAATTAGATGAGGCATGGGAAGAAGAAAGTAATGGTGAAAGTGAATACTCCTTTAGTGAGGAGTATGAAGACAAGGAAGTGGTGTTTGAACATTATATCAGTGAGTCTTCATATGGTTCTAATTGTTCTTCATATGCTAAAGGTCTCCATGGGGATGAAATGGGTAGTGAATTTAAAGTGTTTTCTAACACTTTATATGATGAAGACTATGATGATTATCAGCCTAATTTTTGTCATGATGTTCAACATGGTGCATTGCATGGAGTTATCAATCCATTATTTGAAGAACATGTGGAGGTCTCAGTTCCAGTTGAATCAAGGTGTTCATTTTCCACCTGTGGGTATAAATCTAACTATTCATTTGAGGTCCAGTCGGTTGCACCTGGGGAAATGCAAAGACAGGGTCTAGATGAGGGCTTTCTACAGGCAGAATATGTGGCTTTTGTGTTTCCAATTCATATCATGCATGAGTCAGTAGATTAAAATCAATTTTAGTATAGTGGTACTGATCATTGGCATGTTGAATCTTTTCTTAATAGTAAGCAAGATGGAGAGAGTGCAAAAAAATTTTACATGCACTATGAAGACAGTTACTTTGTTCTTCCTGATATGCTGATTGAACATGTTGACATGCCTAGTGAAAAAGGTGAAAGTAAAAAATATGGTGTGCCACATGAAGGAAGAAATGAGAATCAGATTTTTGACAGAGGTAGGAATTGACTCTTGTTTCTTGCTGTAGGTTTTTTGTAAAAAATGTACATTTTGTGAATATTTTCCCTTTCCTATCTGTTCCCTGTGTTTTTTGAGGTCTTTGTGTTTTTCCAGTGGGTGGTTTGCTTCTTCCCAGAGATCTGAGGTCCTCATTGTATTTGTAGGAGATACATGTCCCCAACTAGAGCCACTGTTAGGCCATTTTGCTGTCATAGCAAAAATCCTTTGAAAATGGCCTTTTCCATGCAAATTTTCAAGTTATCCCACCTTGTTGCATAGTTTCATCTTGCATTGAAAATCCATAGTGTTTCATGGTTTGTGCTCTTAGCCCCATGCTTTTCAATGTGTCACCTTGCTCCAGTCCAAATTGCACGTAATGAATTGCAAAAGCCAGGGAGATATTCAAGTTTTAAGGTCTGCAGAAAATAAATTTTAGAATCTGCCACAGTATCAAAAACCCATAATGTTTTTGAAAACCCATGATGTTTTTGGCTTCCTTGCTACATTTTAGTTTGTCAATAAGCCAGTGTGTTTTTGGTTTTTTTACCAAAAACTTTATGTGTTTTTGATCCTCTTTCATCAAAAACCCTGTGTGTTTTCGACCTCACACTTCTGCCCTATTTGATGGTATTTTCTATCTATGTAGCTATGATTGGTTGGTGGGACCTAGTTCTTCTCATTGCCTGACATGGTTAAAGTTTGGACAGAATCAATGGGCTATCACTTATTCACATAGAAAAGTTGCACGAAGTTTATTTCTCATGAAGTTGCGACTGATTGCCACCTGTCTTGTGGACTTGGGTCTTCAAAAGTTTCAAATTGATTGGTTGTTGCATGATCACATGTCAAAAATTTTTGACATCTGACCATGCGATCAGTTACCTTTTTTGTGCTGGGGCCCATTGATGGAAGGGTGTGGTCCTGCTGGCAGTCATGTGGCAGCCTTTGGTTGGTTGTCGCATGATCACATAGCCTAGTTTTTGGCTATGCAATCATGTGACTAGTTGACACATGTCCACGGTAGTGAGGTGGCATTTTTTTGGTGGGCCAAGGAGATCCAAAGAGAAGGGTGACATGGTGGTTCCCGATTGGTCGGTGGGCAGGCAATGGTGGTGATTGCTGGCTGTTAGTCACATGTTCCCATAGCCTTTTTCAAGGCTATGTGATCATGTGACTAACATTTTGTGTTAACTCATGGTGGTTAAGGTTTGCAGGTTATTTCATGTTCACGTAGCCCATCTCCGTGCCATGCAATCAAGCAACCAGTTGACATGTGTCCCTGGGGCCCAGTGGCAGATGGTAATGTGGCATCTGCAGTGGTGAGGTGGTAAATATCTATTGGGTACCACGTGGTGCTGCAGTGGTGGCCATGTCCAAAAGAAAGGGGCATGGGGCCAGTGCTCTTGGTGGTGTGGGCACTTTTCATTGGTCGGCGGGTGACAATGTGCCAATCTTATGGCTTTGTCGCATGATCCCAAGGGCCATCTTTCAGTGACACAAGGACAAGGTAGATACAAGTAGAATCAACCCGAATTGAGTCCACTTGAATCCACAAAAAGCCCTTGCTCAAAGTTACATAATGGAATCAATATAATATCACATGAAATCAATGGAACATAATGGATATGAGACAATCAACTAGTAGCAACAATAGAGAATTATATTATTTCTTTCAACATGCCCGGCTATGAGGCCTTCCGAGTTTTGGCCTTATACAATGAGAATTATCAATTCAAAATTATAGCTTGCATCCTATCTTTTTCTCCAATGATTTATCTTTATAATCCTTCCTATATCTCACCCTTGATCCTCTACTACATCAATCTAGACCCCTTATATAGCCAGCTAAGCCACAGGTCAGCCAGTCAAGCATTTAATTACAATATAGGTCCAGTCTCAAGATTTAAACCAAAACTAATGCTAGAATGAATATAAATTGATGAACCTTTGGATTTAGGTCCTAAATTGACCCAAGAACATTCCTTTAAGTGTGAAAGGTCCCATATGAGCACACGAAACATCGCAAGAAGAAACACCACACGTTTCACCCAAAAACTGGTAGGAAATAGGTCCTGAGACAAAATAGGAATAACTTTTTACTCATAATGAATTGGAGTTTACACTCTTGGAAAATGATATTAATTTAGGTCCACTTTAAGTCCTTAATTTTTCAAAATAAAATTCCTTATAGATCAAGGAAACCAACATGAACACTCAGCACCAAAACTACAGGAAAACATTGTTCCGACGGCAAGGAAAATAGTTGTAACTTTGAAACAGTCCATCCAAACTTGATGTGCTCATAGGAGAAGGTTCCCAAATAGGTCCTCAACATAATTTAAGCTTTTCACACCATGAAACCATCAAATGAAAAGATATAAAGAAAACAATAGCAAACAGGTGCAGAAATCAGAAAATGTTTTTGGTTGATGCAAGATTGCCAAAGACCCAAAATGCTCCTGCATCAAACACCTGGGGTAAATAAAGAACTGATGTCCACATTAGGCACTACTCATATTCTAACCTAAATCATAAAGATCCAACTCAGCTTGTGTAATCCATGAACTGTCTTCAACTGGCTTGTCTTTCCACTAAACTAGATATTCCATGTAGTCTTTTCCTCTTGTACTCTTCCCAACTCTATTATTCAAGATCTTTTCAATGTTGTCGCTATTCTTCTTAGGATAGTCTAGATCATCTTCTATCTCATCATTTGATTCAAAGTACTCAAATATATCAGCAATGTTGAATATAGGTGATATATCCATGTCCTCTGGCAATTCTACTTCATAAGCATTTCCACTGTCAAACTTCTTCAAAATCTTACAAGGTCCAAACTTCTTCATTTTCAGCTTGTTGTAGGTACCAACTGAAAATATATTCTTCTTCAAATGAATCATAACCTCATCTCCAAATTCAAAAGATTTATGTCTCCTTCTCTTGTCTGCTCTTTGTTTATATTTCATATTACTGTCCTCCAAATTCTTTTTAACTTCATCATGTAAAGTTCTCATGTATTCTACAAAATGATCAGCTTCAACACTTCTTCTAGTCTTAGTAGGTAAATCTCTTAGCTCTATGGTTCCCTTAGGATGAAATCCATTAAAAATCTCAAATGTTATCTTCTTAGTGCTTCTCTATTCACTAAATTATTATATGCAAACTCTGCTTGTGCCAAAATCAAATCCCAATTAGCAGGTTTCTCTCCAACTAAACATCTCAACAAGTTTCCCAAACTTCTATTCACAACTTCAGTTTGTCCATCTGTCTGAGGGTGAAATGTAGAACTAAACTTCAAATCAGTATTCATCTTCTTCCAAAGTGTCCTCCAAAAATAACCAGTAAACTTAGTATCTCTGTCTGAAACAATAGATTTAGGCAAACCATGCAATCTTACCACTTCCTTGAAGAATAATTTAGCTACATGCAATGCATCAGATGTCTTCTTACAAGGTATGAAATGAGCCATCTTAGAAAATCTATCAACCACTACCAAAATAGAATCATTACCTCTCTAAGTTCTAGGCAATCCAATAACAAAGTCCATACTCACATCTTCCCAAGGTCTATCAGGTACAGGAAAAGGTTTATACAATCCTGAATTTTGACTAGTTCCTTTTGCTACTTGACAAATTCTACAACCTCTAACCATTCTCTATACATCTTTGTAAATCTGTGGCCAAAAGTATCTTTCTGAAATCAAATTCACTGTCTTATCAATCCCAAAATGTCTAGCAAGTCCACCACTATGTTTCTCCTTCATTATGTTCTCTCTCATAGATTCTCTAGGTATGCACAACTGAACTCCTTTAAACAACATGTCTTCTTGAATGAAATAATCAAACCACTTATCACTCACTGTGTGTTCTTTACAAGCTTTCCAAGGCTCTGAAAAATCAATGTCAACCTCATACAAATACTTCAAATCATCAAAACCAAGTACCCCAACTCTCATCTCTATCAGCAAACTTATTCTTTGGCTCAAGGCATCAGCAACCTTATTTGATTGTCCACTTTTATGCTTCAAGCAAATATTTTGTTCTTTCATTTCACTTGTAAATGTTTTATCATCAAACAAGCATACTCTAACTGTAGTACAATGACCTTCATCAAACTTCTCTATCGAAGGCAATAACACTTGTTTCTTTCCATCCATCCAAATAGTATATTGATTCAATCTACCATCATGAAAAGCTTTCCTATCATACTACCAAGGTCTACCCAAAAGAATATGACAACAATCCATAGGCATAATATCACACAAGACTTCATCATGATAATTCCCAATTTTGAATTTAACAAGTCATTGTTCACTTACAAGTAGTTTATGCTGCTTCTGGATCCAAGCAATATGGTAAGGCTTAGGATGTTTCAATCTCTACAACTACAACTTGTTAACTAGCTCTTCAGATGCCAAATTATCATAACTTCCACTATCAATGATTACCTTGCAACATTTATCAGCAATCTTACATTTGGTTCTGAACAAAGTTTTCCTCAAAATAGGTTCCTCATCAGCTTCTTCATTCCACAAGATCCTTCTTAGCATCAAGTTCTCACCATGTTCAGGTTCATTAGACATTTCCTCAACTTCTTCACAAGCCAAATTATTTCTACCATTACCTCCAGTCTTCTTTCCAAAGTTAGTACATCCAAAAGCTCTATGTCCTTCACCACATTTGTAACAAGTACCTTTAAACCAAGATCTCTCTTCTCTTTTACCATTATTGTTATTCCTAGAGTAACCAGTATAACTACCTCTAGAGTAATTACCTCTTTTACCAGTAGGGTCATCTTCCCATCCTTTATCTTGTACTAAATTTTCAAATCTACTACTTTCTCCATCAAGTCTGCCTCTACTTCTCTGAAATCTGCCACCTCTTCCTCTCTATCTTTGATCATGTCTTTTTGTCAATATTTCTTCAGCCTTCAAAGAAAATTGATATGCTTCTTCCACACTATCAATCTTCACATAAATAATCTCATCTTGAATAGATGTCCTTAGGCCATTCAGATATCTAGCCACCTTCTCAACTTCATCATCCACATGTCCAGATCTAATATCCAATTTGTAAAATTCCTCAGTATATTCTTTCACACTCATGTTCTTTTGTCTTAGATTTTGCATCTTTCTCATCAAACTAACTTGGTAGTCAACTGAAAAAAACTTCTTCTTCATCTTTCCACGCATCTTCATCCATGTTTTGATCTTTTCTTTTCCTCTCTTCTATCTCTCAGTTTGCAAATGATCCCACCAAAGAGATGCATGCCCTTTTAACTTTGTGACTGCTATCTTAACCTTCTTATTATCAGGAGTACCTTCATACTCAAAGTATTTATCCATCTTAGAGATCCAATCCAAAAGTGTATCGGTCTCAAGTCTTCCATCATAGCAAGTAACTTCAACTGCAAGTCTGGAGTTAGCCTTAGACAAAACTCTCAAAAGTCTTTCCTCGTCTTGTTCAACTTCAGGTTTAGCATTAGGTGCTACTTCTTCTTCTTCATCACTAACATCTTCAAGATGTGCTCCTCTTCTCTGGGCTATCTCTACAGCTTCAAGCCTAGTTGCAATTTGCCTCAACATATCCATGATAGCATTATCATTTCCTCTACCACGAACCATCTTGACAATTAGGTTCCAACAAGATTGTAACCTTCTGCAAGTTATAGGTCAAATCTCAGATTTTCCACCCTACAACCAAATCCAATAAGGTTTTCCATGATCCAATCCACAAGAAAGAACTCGCTCTGATACCACTTGACGCAGGGGCAGGGTAGATACAAGTAGAATCAAGCTGAATTGAGTCCACTTGAATCCACAAAAAGCCCTTTCTCAAAGTTACACAATGGAAGCAATATAATATCACATGAAATCAATGGAAACATAATGGATATGAGACAATCAACTGGCAGCAACAATAGAGAATTATATTATTTCTTTCAACATGCCCGACTATGAGGCCTTCTGGGTTTCCACCTTATACAATGAGAATTATGAATTTAGAATTATAGATTGCATCCTATCTTTTTCTCCAATGATTTATCTTGATAATCCTTCCTATATCTCACCCTTGATCCTCTACTACATTAATCTAGACCCCTTATATAGCCAGCTAAGCCACAGGTTGGCCAGTCAGGCATTTAATTACAATATAGGTCCAGTCTCAAGATTTAAACCAAAACTAATGCTAGAATGAATATAAATTGATGTGCCTTTGGATTTAGGTCCTAACTTGACCCAAGAACATTCATTTAATTGAACAAGGTCCCATATGAGCACATGGAATATCGCAAGAAGAAACACCACACGTTTCACCCAAAAACTGGCAAGAAATAGGTCCTGAGGCAAAATAGGCATAACTTTTTACTCATAATGAATTGGAGTTTTCACTCTTGGGAAATGATAGTACTTTAGGTCCAATTTAAGTCCTTAAGTGAAAAAAATAAATTTATTTATAGATCAAGGGAACCAACATGAACAATCAGCACCAAAACTATAGGAAAACATTGTTCCGACGGTAAGGAAAATAGCTGTAACTTTGAAACAGTCCATCCAAACTTGATGTGCTCATAGGAGAAGGTTCCAAAATAGGTCCTCAACATAATATAATATTTTCACACCATGAAACCATCAAATGAAAAGATATAAAGAAAACAATAGCAAACAAGTACAGAAATCAGAAAATGTTTTTGGTTGATGCAAGATTGCCAAAGACCCAAGATGCTCCTGCATCATTCGGCCTTGCGATCATGCGACAAGGGTGCCATGTGTGCTCAGGCCTATTTGTAGTTGGTAGGTGGTGACATGAAAACTAGAAAGATGCATGTTAGTGGCTTGTCACATGTTTGCATGAGCTAGCTTTCGTGCTATGCGAACATGCAACAAACCCTTTTGTGGTAGCGGCAGCAGCGACGGATATGAAGAAGGTAATGGGAAGTAGCATGTCACATGTTTGCATAGGAATTTTCTAGTCTATGTGATCATGAAAAAACTATTTGATGTCACCATTATGGAGTTAAAGGTGGGTCCATGATGCTAGTGCTGTTGAGGTGTTAGATCCTGATTGGCTGCTGAAGCAGTGATGCGAACTTGGATTTTTCATGGGTTTGTTGACTGTTGTGGACCACCAAATTTTCCAAGAAAATGTAATACCAGCGACTATGATTTAAAGGTCAACCATCTAGCCATTGGCACCTAATTTCAATTGTGATTGTAGGGATTTGTATCGTAAAGGAATAAATACAATCTTGGCTCGAGGTGTATTTGCAGGTGGGGGAAAGGACTATTTGGCATGACAAATTCTTGGTCCTTGGTATATTTTTCAGAGGATTGACATAAATGAAGATCATTCTTGTATTTGATTATCCAGGTTGCTTGTGTTTCCTACCCCTACAGTAAAATTTGATGTTTTTCTGGTTGTTCTAGCCGTTGTAACCTTGGCCCTAGCTGTCTGTAGCTTGTTGCAACCTATTTTGGGTTTCCAAGGTAGTTAGTGGTATAAGTTGTTAAATTTTTGACTTTGTAAGGGTTCTAAATTTTGTCAGTTCCAGGGAAATAAAAAACTTTGTCACATTGCATGTAAGTTGAATAGAATTTTTGGAAGTCTTTTGTAGGTTATTGAAGTGGTTTGATCTCTATCCTACTTTGATCATGTACATGACTCATCATACTTAATATAACTATTTCATGTTTACAAGTCTCTCCTTGGTGTCATTCATGTGAGTTTTGGATTTTTTGATCCATTGCATAGGGTTACCTTTGCATATGTTCTTGTCTTTAGTTCTTGATTTAGGATCAAGTGAAATTTACTTTAGAAGGGACATAGATTCATATTGGTTGTCTATAAAAGGATCTTATAAGTAGTGGATGGGATGGAACATTTATATTTATGGCTATGAGTCTTTGACAATAGTTGGTTCATGTTTCATTATTTGTATTTGAGGTCTACCCAATGGATAATGGCACTGATCAAGGAATAGTACATTCAGTTGAGTTCAGTATTTGATGGGTTTGGGCTATTTTCTACCTCTTTAAATATCAATACTATTTTCATGTTGGTGGTAGTAGTAGGAGTTCCTCTCTAGTCTTCAGACTCATTCTGTGCAAATAGGGTTGTTTGTATATGAATTGGCTTCATTGGGGTACAGGTTACCTGAAGGGGTTTGAAGGCTATTCCACACTAATCTATATGTAGGCCTTTTATTCACCAAAAGGATGGCATGAGTGTGCAGATAAGGCAATACCCACCTGAATGAATGTGGAGCTCAAAGAAGAAGGAGGATTTCTCTCTATCCTCATCAATTGGATTGTTTTTCTTGTCAAGATTGAGTGCCTAACCTATGATTCAAGCCCAACCATTTGATTCAAGTTTGGTCCTGCAAGAAAAAACTCCAACACCTTGGTCAAACCCCAATTTAGGAATTAACCTTGAAATTGAATTGAAATATAGTGTGCATAAACAAAGTAATTGAAACAAATCACCTTGCTTATGTTGAAGTCCTTGTAGAGGATTTGAATCCTCAAATCCACAAGTAGGAATGCTTCAATGCAGGTAGGATGAATGTAGGATGTCTCCAATCAATGGCATTTGATCTTCAACACCAATCTTGACTTGATCTTTGCATATGAGAAGGCTTGAATGAATGTGGAAGGATGGATCATCAAAAGGGGCTCCAAAGAGATTGAATCCTTCAATAGCTAACAATGGATCTCCTTGATGGATGAAAGCTTGAACACTTGAATGCTTGAACACTTGAATGCTTGAAGACTTTCTTGATCACCTTGCTTGAGAGTGCTTGATCTTGAAAACTTGATGTGATGTTCTCACAAAACTTGATAATCAAAATGAGAGAGGAAGGCCTCCTTTTATAGTGATCTAGGGCACAATCCTCTAGAGGGGCCACCTTGGAGAATTAAATCCCAATTAGGTCCTAACCTTTAGAAAATATACCTAGATTAAATGTAATTAAAAGATTTACCATCCCAAAACCCAAAATGATTAACCCAGAGGTGGGAAAATAAATATCTTGAAAGCCTAAATCCTAAAAATTTTAGAATCTAGAAATTTGAATGAGGGGGCAAAATTGAGGTTGGACCTAACCTAGTCAGGTTTGAGCTCAATCCTAACCTAGTTAGGTTTGACCTTGATCCTAACCTAGTCATGTTCAGCCTTGATCCTAACCTAGTCAAGTTCAACCTAAATCCTGACCTAGTCAAGATCAACCTCTAATTTGACCCTGGGCCCAGATTCAGTCAGAGCCAAGTGAGGAGGTCCCAAGGATGCCCAGAAACCTAGAAATAATATCAAACAGGGACAAAATGTCAAGGATAGACATAAAATCCTATGATGACTATGATGAAAGCTAGGAGGACCTATTTCTGAATCCTACCTAGAAAATAGAGCCATGGAAGAGGTAAATTAAGGAGAATCCTTTAGATCCTAACCCTAATTTCACCTAGAATGAAGAAATCAAGTTCCCAAAAGAAGTGGAAAGTGGGGAGAAATCCAAATACATGTAAAGACCTGATCAAGGTGCTTAACATTACCCCAAACCACTTACTCAGAGGGCTAAATGCTCTTATCATGGAAGTGCTTCCATTTTAAGATGATACATTTAGCTATAGCATTATGATGAAATAATTCCTTTTGAGTGTCAATAACATCATCCTGTTCAAGGTATTCTAAAGTAGGGATCTTGGCTGCTTTGATACTTACATTATAAAATTCATAAGCAATACACTACAAATGAGTCATCATCTTGTTCTTCCAATCAAGATAATTTTGTCCATCAAACTTAGGACTCTCTTTCTTGAAGTATGCCATCTGATCAATCTCAAGCTGTTAAACTTCTCTCTGAGGCACTTGGCTCTGATACCAATTGTTAGGAATAGTCCCAAGAGATAACGAAGAGGGAGGGGTGAATCAATTATCTACAAGTTTCAATTCTTTATCCAATTAAGTATACTTAAACATAAAGCATAAAAACAATGAAAGAACACATGAACATAACACCAATATTTTAGTTACAGGGAAACCCAAATAGGTAAAAACCCCGGTGGGACTTGATACCCACTAATATTCTATACTAGTGTATAATGATCCTTGTTAGAAGATCCTTTACCCTATTAAGAGTAGCTTTACAATATATGAAGTACAATAGACCTGGTTAAGGGTTAGACCCTGCTAGGAGTCTTTTACAATTGTCCCTATTAGGGGAGAGGACACACTATCTGAGAGCTCACTACTCAAAGGGGCGAAGACTACAACCTTCTAAATAATAGATACACACTATATCTAGATCTTGGTGAACTACGCTTTGACCTACTATCTAGATCAATTCCAATGAATAGAACATATATTCTACTTGGTCACATTGACCTTCTTCTGATGGTTCAACACTTCGTACACTTTGCTATGCTTTGCTTAATCAGCCATGAACCACAGTCAAGCAATCACAAATGACTGCCTATAAATATCTTTCCTCCAAATGATATAATCAAGTCAGCCTATTAGAACCACCTTGAAATCATATTAGAGAAACCATAATAAAATCCAACAAACATTCTATCGGCTCTATTATGCACGCAACTCATTATGGGATCTATCTAATAAAATAATTGTAGATGCACGCCACACATTGTCAGCTCTACCAAAACAACTGGAGCTTTCTCTATAAGATAAATTAACTTAGGCACTATTAACCAAACATCAATAACATTTCTCTAAGATTAAATCCAAGGGCACATATCCTCAAGATAGGCACAACTCAAGAAACAATAAAATCTCTTTCGGCTCTTCTAAACAAACACAGGAAACTGCTACTGGCGAATAGAGACTGCATAACTTCACTTGCATTCATCATCAGACTATGCATTCATAATTGAAACATCAATAACATGTCTTCAAAATATATCCTAGGGTAGATGCCCATAAGACAACTATATTGACAACCATACACAGAACACTACCTATAACTCTGTCACAAACACTGCTAACACAAGCTGCTATATAACTATCTGTACTTATAGTTAACCTCTGCACCCCTAATATCATGTCCATGCATCATATAATAAAGGCTTACTACATAAGACTTCAACACATGCTACTTTCCATATATTTTCATCAATGGAAAACATACAATCAGTACTGGCCTACTGGCAAATCTCCAACACTTTCTCAATAGGCTCAATGGTCATTCTATGCCTATCACTCCTTGACTTTCAAGTTTTATCAACAATCTTCCTCACATCTTTTCCCACTAGAAGGATGACACCTATCCTTGAGAGTCATGTCATCTCATGAATTAGGTCATTGGTAATTCTGACCAGCACTTCACCTATCCAAAATAGGTCATCATGAATTCTGATTCATAAAACTCATATGCCGTAGCATACTCCACTATAGGGTAATTATCCCACTATGCATATTTATCCATGAAGGTTTTGTCTAGTTTTAACATAGTTTCCATGTGCACCCTTAGTCTGTGCAATCCTACTGGTTCTTTCTTACAGTAGATATATGCCCTAATGTCCTCAACATGCATAATGCCCATAGGTGTGCGGGAGAATGCCCCTTTTAGGTCATCTAGTGTATACTTAAATGGATGCCTCTTAAACACATATCTTTTCTTCTCTACAACATCAAATACTATAGGAGTAGCCATCACTTACTTCAATATCACTTTCACAAAGGTTTCAAAGAGATTCTGAATTAGCGCGATGAACTAGGGTTTCTGCAACTGATCAAATACACAACAACTTACTTGATGAATCAAATTGTAATCCTTCTTAATCAACTTCTAAGACACTTCTTCTCTTCAATCACTCTTAATTTGAGTGCAATGAGATATCTTCTAACTTCTATATACTCTAAAGTAAAATTTCTACCATTAATGCTTGTCACGTAAACCAGGTTGTCACTTGGAAATTTCTATCTTTCATTCTACAAACACTCAACTAGTGCACTCTTGCATGAAGCTTTCTATAGTCTCCAAAAGCTTAAGTCCAAAGGTACATACTCAGAGAGTGAGTATACCAGCCACATAGGGGTCTAGAGCTAAATTAGCTCCCCCTATGACCCTGAGGGCCATTCAACTAGATGTAGAGGGTGCCTCCACTATGGATGCATCCAATACATACTCATCAACCTTATACTTCTTTTCTTCTGACCAAATCATGGTCACATTTTTTGAGGCTTTCACAAACTTGACTTCTCCTTTGGGATCAAATACTGGTTCTTTGGTCTTTTTATGGCTTTCATGATTTTGCATCCTTGATCTATAGAACTTTGAGATTTGTCCAACCTTGATACAAGAGTGACAGATGATTAGAGGCCTTATATTCCTTGGCGCATTGACATGAGTCACCATCTTACATTGATTAGCTGAGTGACCATTAGAGTTACATTTTTAGGAATGAATATTGAATATATCCTATGGGAGTATTGGAAACTATTTTGTAGCATTTTTTGTTGCATTCATGACTGTGATTGTCATTGATGTCAACATAGTGATCTACTAGAGACTAGCAGAGGAGTAGATAGTGTTTAGATTAGTGCACTTGGGATATTGTAGATCAAGCTATGCAATGCTAAGGATTTAATTTGTGATATGTTTTATGTTCATGGTTAAGAGAACAGATAGTAATTATTTTATTCCTAGAAGTTATGAGCATTTTGGTGGAAGCAGTATTTAGGCAGTGTTCCTGAGTAGCGGTTTGTGGAAATCAGATGATATCTCCTAATCAAGATGGAATCTGGTTTTGTGTAGTTAGAGAGTATTTTAAGACATGTTGATAGTGATGTGATTGATAGCACAAACTTTGAGGTCACACGAGTGAAGAATTATTCTAATTGGAAGATGATAGTTTTGTGTAATTTTGATGTAACATGTGGAAACTTTTATTTTGTAATTTGGATGTCAACTCATTTTTAATTAATTGAGTGTGGTATAAAGGGAGGAATTTTTTTCCTCATTGTGATATATATGGAAGGAATATGATGAAGTGAATGAAGTTGTGAAAGAGAATTTGTGAAAGAGGATATGCGAGGTACATAGATATGAAATTGAGATCTGGTGTAGCAGTGAGTGTGGTTTGGCATAGTCAAAGAAGAGGTAACATATTGTTGAGATCAGTAATGATTTGATATAGAGATTAGTTGAACAGTGTGTTTAGTGATCTTTCCATTGAAGTTGTTTGGGTAGTGGGTCCTTCTATCTTCCATAACTCCTAACAGAGTTAGAATCTTTTAGCAGGGATTCAAAATCTCCTAACAAGGATTCATATGTACTAAATGTATTTCATAAGACTCCTAATAGAGTCCATCCTTTCACAAGGAATATTCATATTAGTGCATCTTTTGTGGGAATCATTCCCACCAGGGTTTACTCTTTGATCAAGAGGTTCCTTAGTCAACATATCTTGTGTCATTATTTTATTGTGTATGAATATCTTTCTATGGTTGTTAGTTATATTGCTTACATGGTTAAAATCTATTGAAGTTGATAAAAGTTATAATTATCAGATAACTAATTCAGCCCCCCCTCTCAATTATCTTGGTGGACTTTACTTTCTAACAATTGGTATCAGAGTAGCAGGTCCTTGAAAGAAAAGTTTAATAGCTTAAGGAGATCCATGGAAAATTTTAGGAAAGAAATCCCTAAGTTTGATGGAGTGAATTTTGACAGCTAGAAAGAAAAGATGAAGACACATCTACTGTGTTTAGGACCAAGTTAGTGGTTGATAATAAAGAATGAGAAGACTATCATTGAAGAAGACAATATTGAAACATGTAGTAATGATGAGAGAGATCTATTCATGTGTAACATACTTGCCAGGGAAGCACTTTTGTCAGCCCTTATGAAGAATGAGTATAGTCAAGTAAAATCTTTAAAAACATCTCATGAAATTTTGAAAGCTTTGCACTCTACTTTTGAAGGTGATGAACATGCAAAGAAGGTCAGATTACATAATTGGATATGTGCATTTGATGACATAATAATGATGGAAGATGAATCTATTAGAAGCTATATTGGTAGAATGTCAAAAATTATTGCATGTATAAAATATTGTGGAGGAACAAAGACAGAGAATGAAGTGATATGGAAAATTCTAAGGATATTGACTCCTTAATTTAAGTAGACAACATAGATGATTGAACAAGTTATACCATGTACTTTGAAATTTACAAGAGAGACTCTTCTTAGAATATTGGAAGCAGCAGAGATGAACCTGAGGTTATTAGAAGACTTGCCTAGAATGGAGACAACATTCAGTGCTCTTAGTATTCACCCTACTTTGTCAACATGCATTAGTGTGAGTGGAGATTATGCTAGTAGTAGCATACCTAGAAATGAAGAAGATAGGAAGATTGAAGAAGGTATTGCCTTTCTTGTGAAAAGAGAACCAGACAGTAAGAAATTTTTTAAATGTTGGACTTGTCAAGAGTTTAGTCATTTTGCATCTAAGTGTCCTAAGAGATTTAAGCAGTATAGAAAGAATTTCAATCTTAGAAGATCTAAAGAATGTTACTATGCAAATGATGAAGAAATTGAAGCTAGTTTTGAAAAACCTTTGAGTGAAAGTGATACAGAGAACAATGGTGATATAGGATTTGTAGCAATTAAGGAAGAAAAGGCTTTAGTTTCTCAAGTAGAAAAGAAAGTTGATTGGATTATAGATAGTGGATATTCACATCATATGATTAGAGACATGAGAAATTTCATAAAGTTTAACAATTATGATAGAGGAGTTGTCAGAGTTGGAAACAATGTACCTTGTTTGATTAAAGGTATAGGATCTATTACTCTTAATGGAAAGAATAATACTGATGATGTTTACTTTGTGGATGGTTTGAAACATAATATTTTGAGTTTTGGATAGTTAGATGATAAGGGATATCAAGTTTGGTTTAGTGAGAAAACTTGTGTGATAAAAGATAAAGATGGAAATTTGATTGGCATTAGATCTAGAACAAGAGGTAATGTATTTTAGTTGAATCCTACTAAGATGACATGTTTGATTACTAATATTGATGACAGTTGGTTATGACATAGAATATTTTGTCATATAAATTTTGATAACATTGTGAAAGTGAGTACTACACTTGCAGTTTGAGATTTGCCTAGAATTATGAAGCCTACTAACATGATTTGCAAGGAATGTGTGATGGCTAAACAAAAGAGAAGTTAATTTCCTAGTAAGAAGTTTACATCTATAGAGAAGTTGGAGATTGTTCATACAGACTTGAGTGGTCCTACAAGGACTAGAGGATTCTATGGAGAAAGGTATTTTATGATTCTTGTTCATGATTTTACAAGAATGATGTGGATTGCATTTTTTCAAGAAAATTTTCAAGCATTTGATAAGTTTAAGATCATAAAGAACAAAATTGAGAATGAATCTGGAATGAAAATTAAATGTTTGAGATTAGATATAGGTGGAGAATTTATTTCTAGAGAGTTTAACACTTTTTGTGAAGTGAATGGTATTAAGAGATAGTTTTCAGCCCCTAGAACACCTAAAAAAAATTGTATTGCAGAAAGGAGAAATGGATCAGTGACTGAAGTAGCAAGAGCTATGTTATTTGAGAATGACTTGGTGAATATATTCTGAAGAGAAGCAGTGAACACAATAGTGTATACAATGAATAGAGTACAAATTAGAATAGACATAGACAAGACACCCTATGAATAATGGTTTGGACATGCACCCTTAGATGCTGATTAGGGAGGCAGTGTTGATGATAAAAAGAGCACCAGTGGTGGAGCATTTTTCCTTGGAGGAAGATTGGTTTCTTGGCTAAGCAAGAAGAAGAATTGTATTTCACAAAGCATAGCAGAAGCATAATATGTAGCAATAGAAAACAATTGTAACTAGATAATTTTTATGAAGAAAATGTTGAAGGATATTGGAATAAAATTCATTGAGCCTATTGTTATACATTGTGATAACACCAGCACAGTTAGTATGTCTAAGAACCATGTATTAGATTATAAAACAAATCATATTGAGATTAAGTATCATGTAGTAAGAGAGAAAGTTGCTAAGAAAGAAGTTAGACTTGAGTACATAAGCACAAAGGAGAAGATAGCAGACATATTTACAAAACCTTTGCCTAAGGATACATTTGAGTATCTAAGAGGTATGCTTGGGGTTATTCCCTAGCCTAGTTTTGAGAAGTGATATAGTTTTTTGCATCCATCCAATGGTATATGAGCCTTATCTTTCTTCTAGACTAGATGTTGGTACTTCCTCTATGGGGGAGTATGTGTATCTAAGCTGAGTCATAAGGACTCTAGTGAATGTATTTTCTAAATAGTGTCTTTTGACATTGGAGTTGTTGTTGACATAATGATGAAACTTATGTCATTGATGTCAATGGTGGAGAAGTGTACATGAAAAACCATTTGTACCATCTATTGGAGAGAACTAAATAGGAAAGTGAAGTAAGATTTGATTGATGAAGAGGATTCAAAAGTATTTTTCAGAGTACCAGTATTGTAGTGTTGGATTTATCGAACATTGGATGTTTTTCATCTATGTTTCTATCAATGCCAATGGGGGAGATTGTTAGGAATGAATGCTAAATATATCCTATGGGAGTATTGGAATCCATTCTATAGCAGTTGTTGTTGCATTCATGACTATGATTGTCATTGATGTCAACACAATGATCTACTGGAGACTAGTAGAGGAGTAGATAGTGTTTGGATTAGCGCATGTGGGATATTGCAAATCAAGCTATGTGATGTTGAGGATTTACTTTGTGATATGTTTTATGTTCATGGTTAAGAGTGCAGATAGTAATTATTTTATTCATGGAAGTTATGAGCATTTTGGTGGAAGTAGTATTCAGGCAGTGTTCCTGAGTAGTAGTTTGTGGAAATAGGATGATATCTCCTAATCAAGATGGAATCTAGTTTTTTGTAGTTAGAGAGCAGTTGAAGACATTTTGATAGTGACATGTTTGATAGTACAAAATTTTAGGTCAAATGAGTGAATATTTATTCTAATTGGAAGCTAACAGTTTTGTGTAATTTTGATGTAACGTGTGGAAACTTTTATTTTGTAATTTGGATGCCAACTCATTTGTAATTACTTGAGTGTGGTATAAAGGAAGGAATATTTTTCTTTGTTTTGATATATGGAATGAATATGATGAAGTGAATGAAGTTGTGAGAGAGGATATGAGAGGTACAGAGATCTAGAATTGAGATCTAGTGTAGCAGTGAGTGTGGTTTGGCACAGTCAGAGAAGAGGTAACATATTATTGAGATTAGTAATGATTTGATATTATTTTGTTGAATAATCTAGAGATCAGTTGGGCAGTGTGTCAGTGATCTTTCCATTGAAGTGGTTTGGGTAGTGGGTCCTTCTATCTTCCATAACTCCTAACAGAGTTAGAATTGTTTAGTAGGGATTCAAAATCTCCTAACAGGGATTCATATGTACTGAATGTATTTCATAAGACTCCTAACAAAGTCCATCCTTTCACAAGGAATATTCATATTAGTTCATCTTTTGTAGGCATCATTCCCACTGGGGTTTACTCTTTGATCAAGAGGTTCCCTAGCCAACATATCTTATGTCATTGTGTTATTGTGTATGAATATCTTTCTATGGTTGTTGGTTATATTGCTTACATGGTTAAAATCTATTGAAGTTGATAAAAGTTATAATTATTAGATAACTGATTCACCCCCCCCGCCTCTAAGTTATCTTGGTGGACTTTACTTTCTAAAATACATATCTGACATGTAACATTCTGAGAACTTCTTACATTTGATTGATTCTAATTTCTTTGATTACGAGTCCTGTTCTTTTAGCTTGTCTTGCAATTCATAGCTCTATGACAAAATTTATTGCATGAATAACAATAACCACTGAAAGGTCTTACCTTTGTATAGTTCCTTTCTATGTGTCCATGCTTATAACAATTGTGGTCTATAGGCTTGCACTCATCTTTAGGTGGTTCACCATTATCTTTGGTTTGATCTTCAGTCTTCTTAGTATCAGTAGAATCTTTTTGTGCATTCATTCTTGCTCACATGTTCTCAATCTGATTTTGTGCTTCATTGAATCCAATGCAGCTAGTATCTCCTTTAGCTCTTCTTGCATACAACTAAGATTCTATCAAATTAGAAATGGCGTGTAATTTATCAATGTGATTCTTAGCCTCTTTCAATTTAGATTCCAAGCTTTCCTTGTTGTTTCTTAGCTCTAAGATTTCCATGTTTTCTTGCCTCAATTCTTCCTTCAGTTGAAAGTTCTCCTTGACCTATTCATCATATACTTCCTGATGATTAGTCAGCTTATCATCAAATTCTTCAAGTTGTTATTTTAAGGATTTATTTTCTTCATTTAGATTCTTGACCATTTTCCCTAGATCACTGGTAGAGAATTCTTTCAAATCTTTCCTTATCCTTTTGATGACTAATTGAGCGTCACTGAGTTTTTCCCTTAGTTCTTCAATTTCTCTTTCAGATTTGTCCAAGTCTTCAAGAGAAGCTTCAAGATTTCTTTTCAGATGTTTCATTTATGCTTTGTCCATGACCTCCTCAAGTGGTTAAACTTATTTTCTGAGGACTAGAGCTCTGATACCAATTGTTAGGAATGGGAACATTAAGGGGGGGGTGAATCAGTGTTCACTATATTTTATCTTTTTTCTTAATCTTTAAACTAAACTTAAATGCTTAAGTACTAAAATGAACATCCATACAAACATGAAACATGAAATCAACACATAACACCAATATGGTTATGGGGAAAACCAAATAGGTAAAACCCCCACTAGGAATTGACACCCACTAATGTTCTGTACTACTATTTTATGATCCTTGTTAGAAGATCCTTAACCCTGTTAGGAGTTGTTTTACAATGCATTAAGTATAATAGACCTTGTCAAGGGTTAGACTCTGTTAGGAGTGTTTTACAATAGTCCCTATTAGGGGAGTGGATGCACTATCCTAGAGCTCACTTCTCAAGTGGTGAAGGCTACAACCTTCTGATCTCAAATACACACTATATCTGTTGGATGAACTATCACTATGA
This sequence comes from Chamaecyparis obtusa, assembly GCA_027943335.1. NCBI lineage: Eukaryota > Viridiplantae > Streptophyta > Pinopsida > Cupressales > Cupressaceae > Chamaecyparis > Chamaecyparis obtusa. Next base: position 409,393 of record BSBK01005772.1, read on the forward strand.
CACTGATTGTCAAATTAGTTCCTTTGATGAGTTGATGCTTTGAACTCTTGCAAAGCTCTAATACATCTTATAGACTCTTTGTACACTTCTTCCCTACTTATTACAACTCTTTATATTCTTACATCCTAATTACAATGGGCACATCTCATATTTATAAGCGCATATAAAATAAACAACTAGGTCATCCCTTAAACCTATTGCATACAATGCTTCCAAATGAATTATCTCAAGTGTGTTTACAAAAAATCATATATACATGTTAGAAACCTAATTACAATAGGCACATAGCCTTTACATCATTAGAATATAACCACAACTAAAAATGATAACAGTCGGTTGCTTACTCTATTCTTCGCTGGTACACACTAGCTGTGTAACTTCAACTGTGTGTATCTTTCCCATACTTTCATATCTGATCATGTGCTCATAGAATAAGCATGAATATATTCTAAACAACTTAACTTCTAGGGCACACACCATAACTTGGTCATACACATGTGTGCTGATGCTCTGAGCTTTAGGAACTTTGTACACTGTCCAGTCTTCAATACTTAACCAATTTCTGATCTTCTCATCAAGTCCGCTAACTCCAAACTACTATATGACTTTGTTGCCATAATGAAAACACTATATTAATTCATATACATTAGTATAGCCAACTTTCCAACAATCAATGGTGACCACTAATAAAGACTTAGACAAATCAGTCAACATCCTAAATAGCCTATTTCCTAAAGACAAAATGGTATCAAGTGTACATTTAGTAGATGATGTAAGCACTATTTTAACAAGCTTCAAAGAAAATTTATCTAGCCTTGAAGAATTAGCATCTAAAGTTGTAGAAGAACAATATCTGAAGAAAAGATTGAATGAACTAACAAAAAACTTTTTACTTGACCTTAGTTCACTAAAGGTTGGTCAAGCTTTATTAAAGGAGATAGCAGCTAAAGGAAGGAAAATAATAGCTGACAGTATGGACAAGAACAAACTAACTGTAGACCTTTCAAAGAAGATTTAGGAAGCTAAATCAATGATAGAAGTAGTAAGGAAGTCAGTGCTAGATCCCTCCACCAATTTAAATATGTGCAATAATGTCTACCAAGGACAATTGGAGAAGATAGAGAAGGCAGAACAAGAAATGGTCAAGATGAGGGAAAGGCAAGCTCAGTTGAGACATGCACTTGAGCCCTCACTAGATGTGCTAAACAAGAACATCAAGGAGATTGATGCCACCATGGTGACATATGACCAAGGCCCATGTACAAAATTGGAAAAGATGGAGAAATTGACTTATGCTTTGTGCACCCATCTCCAAATAGTAGATGCACTAAAGGCATTTTGGTAGCAAAAAATTGCAAACCTTCAGACTGCATATCATGATGTATTGTCAATGTAAGTACTTAAAGCTCAGTTTTTGTGCACCTTTCTCATTAATGTCAAAGGGGGACTATGGTATATAGTAGAAGGGAGAGTATGGAGCTATGTATATGATGTAAAGGAGAGTAAAGTATATAGTATAAGAAAGATATAAGATAGAGTTTATGTTGGAAAATTTTGTATAAAGATACAGTTAGTAACTTTTCCATATTCCTTTATTGCCATTAATGAAAAAGGGGGAGATTGTTGGAAATTTGACTATACTATTATGATTTAGTGTTGTCATTATGGAAACAAAGTCATATGAATTTTTGGAGTCACCGCATTACTTAGAATATCAAGAAAATGGCTATGTATGGAAGACTAGATGGTTAGCAGAGTACCAGATGAACAGAGCATCCACGCACATGCATATGACCAAGTTATGGCATGCTACCTTGAAGTTAAGCTTGTAAGTATGTAATAATGCTAAATATAAGAGTGCATGATCAGAAGAGTCAGTATGATGAAGATACAACTAGTTGAAGAGACACAGACATTGAGCGGCAGAACAAAACATAGCATAGGGCCGACTATTGGTATTTTGGTTAGCGCTTATAATATTGTTTTGTAAATGCTATGCACCTATTGTATTTATGTTATAGACATGTTAATATCATTTTTTGTAAACATGCTTGAGATAATTCATTTGGAAGTGTTGTATGTAATAGGTTGAAGGCTAACCTAGTGAATAGTTTTGTTAGCGCATATAAATAAGACATGCGCCTTTGTAATTAAGGAAGTATGAGATATAGAGTTGATTGGAGTAGAGAAGTATGTGAAAGGAAGTTATAATTTTTTAGTGCTTTACAAGAGGCTAAAGCATCAGCACACAAAAGGAACTGATCAAACAAGAAGTGTCACAGCAATAGTTCACCTTGCAGATATAGTGTGTATCTGAGATCCAGAAGGTTGTAGCCTTCACCACTTGAGCAGTGAGCTCTAGGAAAGTGTGTCCCCACCCCTAATAGGGTTATTGTAAAAGACTCCTAATAGGGTCTAACCCTTGACCAGGTCACTGTAATAAAAGCATTGTAAAGATCAACTCCTACTAGGTTTGTAAGATCTTCTAATAGGGATCATAAAACACTAGTCCAGTTCTTAGTGGGTGTCAATTCCCACTGGGTTTTTTTATCTATTTGGGTTACCCCATAATCATATTTGGTGTTATGTGTTATGGTTGTTTATCTTCCTTACATTGATATTCATTTCAGTACTTAAGTAATAAAGTTAAAGTTCAAGATATCAAAAAAAGTAATAATATATAGAACACTTATTCACCCCCCCCTTAGTGTTTCCATTCCTAACATTCACTACCAAGCTTAGTGAAAAGATACAAAAGTTAGATGAAGATATCAACATTAGTGCAAATAATCTTTCATCTGAGCCAAATGCATTTTATGAGCATTATGAGAAAGTTTGAGAAATCTAGTGGTTAAGATTACAACTGAGGAAGAAAGAAGATACAATTAGAGATCAAGTAATTGAGCTATAGGAAAAGTTATGTCCACACCTCAAGATGATACAATGACATGTGAATAAGGAAAAGGATCTAGTTTCCACCTTGGAGATATTTGTATTAGAAAATATTTTTGATATGCATGCACAAGTAGGATTAGAGCACATTGCCACTACTACTTTTGGGGTCAAATTTCGATGGCCATTTGTTGGATTTGCAATGCTAATTTGTCGACATTTCGACGGATGGGTCCGTCACCATTTTTGCATAGCAAATTGTAATAGAAGATGTATCCGTTAGTTTACTGACACCATATCACATTGGAAACTTGCATTTTAGCAATAGCTTTGTTATGGCATTTTCTACGGTTTATCCATCGGAATTCTAACATAATACCTATTAACTGTCGAAAAGATATCTTTTCCAACATTATAATTGTCAAAATAGTGACAGTTTCCACTTAATTCTGACAGATATACCTGTTAGTGATATGGAATTAATGTTGAACCATCTATCAAAAAATTTCTATTTGTGACACTTGAAATGTCGGAAGAGCGACAGTCCTTCATTATTTCTCTGACAGATTCCCTGTCGAACGTATAGCATTATTGTCGAAACTATTGTCATAAATTAGTTTTCTCTGACATTTTATCTATCAAATGCATAGCACTTCTTTCAGAATTAATGATTTAGTGTCGAAAAACTGATGAATATGCACATTAAAGATAAAATAGCTCAAGAGACCATCATAGGCTCTCTCTTTCTTCAGTCTATATTATTGACAGAATGTTTTACCTTTCATTAGCTCATCAAATCCGGGGATTTGAAATAATTTAATAGAACATTTTCATGAAAATGTATATTATTTAAGTTGACATTGGATGTATTTATCTACGGTGATAAAGAAGCATGGCCATGACCATGCTTCTTTATTGCCGTCCTCATAGTCTACAAGTGTGTCAAGTAGATAAATTCGTGCAACATCAACTTAAATAATATACATTGTCATGAAAATATTTTATTAAATTCTTTCAAATCTGAAGAAAGAGAGAACCTATTATGGTCTCTTGAGCTATTTTATCTTTAGTCCTAGCTACTGTCCTAGCTACCTATTGATCATCAAGAATAATCACCACCTTGCATTTATATACACTGCACAAATTGATCCCAGTCTTGCAAAAACATTTTACACTTGTACATCTCATCAATACTGGAGGCCTAAAGTAATTTTATATGATCACTAGCACATTTCGTGCATGGATGAGAAACAGTATCCAAAGTTTCTAGATAGCCATTTTTTAGAAGAAGAATGAGTGCAGGCCAAAGAAGGGATAATACCACAACAGAAAGGAAGACATCTTTTTAGCCTGGGTCTAGATCCTACCCCAATTGTCGAAGGATCTAGGGCCAGTCTAGAAAGACATCTTCCCATTCTATCTACAACATTGTGTCCATCCATGATCTCAGGAATATCATCGTCTTTCTACTCTTCATCTGCCAAAATATATCGCTTCTTCAAGCTTGCAGAGTAATCTTATTAATAAAAGAACTCTTGCCAACATTAGGGTACCCACATATCAAAATAGTTGATGTTATTGGTTCTTGTGCTCAAGGATATCGATTTACTATTTTGAAATAGCCAAATCATTTTTATTTCATTTGTAGAGAAAAGGAGAGGGAGAAAATGAGCTGGTGAAAGTTGATCAAGTGCGAGAGAATACATTGCATTTTATTTGATCATGAATGCTCTCTGAAATGACCAATCATGTTTTCTATTCAATTTTTTTTGGTGTTGTTTTTCCCCATATTCAGTAGATAAAAATGATGGTGGCAGGCACTTAGCCATCTTTTAGATGTTCCGGGTATTTTACAAAGATACATGTATGTGGATTTATCATTCAGTTGCTTGCAGTTATTGGTCAAATGCAAATATTTTGTCAAGTTGAAAGGGCAAGATATCAGTTTGGTGTTTTCAGTTTATGTTAAAAGTTGATTTGGTAAAATCCTCAAAAAACACACTATATGTTCTAAAATGTAAAGAAGTTTAATGTTAAATGTAAGATATATATCTCATCCATAGTAATCAAAAGAAAGGACATGAAACTTATAAGGAGATTTACCAATCCAAAAATATAAGTGAATAGGAAACATGATTGGTACCTTATGAATTGGTTTTTAAGGTGCACAATCTTCATCAATCTCCTGAGAACAAAACCCCTCTTCACAAAAAATGCATTTAAGGGATTAAACAAATCTACAAAACTGAACTAATGGCATGTTTAGAACAAAGAAATAGATTGATAATAATATGTTGAAAATTTTATTATGTTTAATACACACAAAAGGACTAATCCCAACAATTCTTAAACATACTTTATCTGATATGATAATAACATGCTAATTAAACTCATAAAAGTGTTACATGCATTTAATCTACTAATTACTAATTACACAAAAAACAAATTACAAAACTGAACCAATGGCATGTTCTTCATGTGGTACAAGGAAGATTTGGCTATGAAACAAAAAAGTGAAACGGCCTCATCATTTTTATTTCAATTGGATAGAGGACAGAAAGCTGAGTGTGAGAGAAGGTATGTGATTTCTTCATCTTTTGAGCATCTGACATCATATTCAACTGCAAATTTCAAATGGATTGCATTTTATTTGATCACGAATGCTCTTTGAAATGACCGCATTCTACTGGTGTCATGCCCTAGCCCGTGCTTTATCTCCATTATTTGATATTATTGGTGCTTGTGATCAAGGATATTGATTCACTATTTTCAAATGTTTGGATCATTTAGACAGTTACATTTCCTGACTATTCCTCTAGTACACAGTTAGGAAATGTAACTATCTAATGATTATATGTAATGTTGAATGGATTAAATGCTTTATTCTTGGTAGAAGTGAATGGAAGGAATAGTGTGTATTAAATACAATCTAGTCACTTATTGAATGCTTTGGAGACTACTAGTTTGACTATCCATGCGCTACCAGTGACTGAGATTCATTAAAGGATACAAAACCCTTCATTTTGGGGTTATTGTGTGTGGATTCAAATGTAGGTTTGATTTGGTTAATGTTAAGAAGAGATCAATAAAGTATTTAAAGACAATCTTACATGTTTGGAGAGGTTTGAGAGGCACTTATCATGACTGTACCCTCACAAACATCACCATAGACTAGTTTTACTAAGTTTTCTTTCTCTATTTTGAGGTTTCATTTCTCTACCATAGGGGTACAATTAGAGGGTTCATTGACAAAATGATCCTTTGAATGGTTACTATGAATATGAATGATATGATGTAGCATATTTCTCATTTTACTTGAAGTTTGGAATAGCTTGTGCAAGGGTGAAAGTAGTTTTGATCATTTTGGTCACGACTGTTCCTCTACACAGTCAGGAAATGTAACTATCTAATGATTATATGTAATGTTGAATGGATTAAATGCTTTATTCTTGGTAGAAGTGAATGGAAGGAATAGTGTTGGTGTTAGGTTTCATTTATTATTGAATTCAATGGTTTCCAAGATGTGTTGAGGAGTTTTCTCCTTGTTTAATGTTAATTGTTCCTGCACAATCCACTCATACAATAGTGAAGTTACAAAAATAAACCGATGGCATGTTTACAACAAAGAAATAGAATGATAATAATATGCTAAAAATTCTATTTTGTTTAATACACACCAAAGGACCACATTCTAAATTGTTGTCACTGAAATGACCGCATTCTATTGGTTTCATGTCCTAGCCCATGCTTTAACTCCATTATTTGATGTTATTTGTGATTGTGCTCAAGGATATCCATTTTTTTTGAAATGTTGACTGTGGTTATCAAATGGACAACCTGTGAGCTTCTAGCTAGGCACCATTTGTATTGATAGCTTAGGGCATCAAATGTATTGTATCATTGATAGTTGATACTTTGTTAAAAGGAAATAGGACAAAGAATGATTTTTATTTAGTTTCTCTATTTTGATCCCTAAGTGTCTTACAACCCTAGAGAAGTATATGCAAATTTATCGATGCAGTTGCAGGATACATAGTAGCCGATAATTCACAATAAATCCATGCATCCAATTTGAATAGCAATTAATACAAAGAACTAGGGTCCTCCAATGGCCTAATCATCCAGACCTTGACTATCCCCTCAACTAGTGACCCTTCAAAATCAGGTTATCATGCAATCAGTGAGTGATCTTTCATTCTCCTGGTGAGCTTCTAGGTAGGCACCATTTGTATATTTGATAGCTTAGGGCATCAAATGTATATTGTATCATTGATAGTTGAGACTTTGCTAGTATCAGTTTCTGGGTTCGATTGTGTATAATTTTTTCCATCAACATTTTGGATCATACTACATGATCCATCATCAGGATGCTAGAGAGAAAAGAACATGATATGATGGATCAAGTAGTATGATACCAAACGTTGATGGAAAAAATTATACACAATCAAACCCAGAAACTGATACTAGCATTAATATGGATTGTGAAAATCTAATAGATCTAGTTGAGACTTTGTTAAAAGGAAATAGGACAAAGAATGATTTTGATTTAGTTTCTCTATTTTGATCTCTAAGTGGCTTACAACCGTAGAGAAGTATATGCAGATTTATGGATGCGGTTGCAGGATACATAATAGTGGATAATTCATAAGAAATCCATGCATCTAATTTGAATAGCAATTACTACAAAGAAATAGGGTCCTCGAATGGCCCAATCATGGGGACCTTGACTGTCCCCTCAACTAGTGACCCTTCAAAATCAGGTTATCATGCAATTGGTGAGTGATCCTTCATTCTCCTAGTCTACCCTACAACCAAACATATTGAAAATACACAATACAATGATAACAAGTCTTTCACAATCCCCCTTCCCTCAAGGAACACTATCAACCATCCCTTCCACATAGCATTTCACTATTTTATGAGTGGATTGTGTAGGAACAGTTAACACTAAACAAGGAGCAAACTCCTCAACACATTTTGAAAACCATTAAATTCAATAATAAATGAAACCTAACACCAACACTATTCCTTCCATAGTTGTAGGATACATAGTAGTCCATAATTCAAAAGAAATCCATGCATCAAATTTTTATAAGGATATCCTACTAATCAATAGGAATTTTCTTGAGATGACCAATGATTATGCATTTTGATGGCAGTGTGCTAGTTCAAAAGGATAATATAAATCTGAAACAATTTTTGTTAGCCTAATTAAGAAAGGCCTACCTTTGCATATAATAAGAGGCCAACATGAAACAAACATCTAGAGGTTAGGGGGTTGTTCCTTGTCCATAATTTATTATTTAAGTGCTAAGTGATGATGGGTATATCATGTAATTCATACCTAGTGTGTCTCTTTCTTTCTCTCCACATTTCACATTAGGAGTATATGTTATAAAATACTAATGAAATCAACTATAGGTCAAATCTAATCAAAATTGCAATATAAAGATTAAAATAGATCTTGAAGAAATATGAGAACCATTTTTGACAGATATTGTACAAATGAAGAGAATACTCCAATGAGGAAATGCTTCAATGTGGAACAATTGAAGGACAATATTTTACTTTTATATGCACATCTGCAATGTTTTTGATATATTTCTGAGATAACAAAACCATAGAAAGAATAACATATAGAAGAAAGTAAAGAATAATGATCATACTTTGAGATATTGTGGAAAATTAAAGGAAAGAATGCTTGGTGGGGTTATCATGCAATCAGTGAGTGATCCTTCATTCCCCTCTTTCAATGACCCTTCAAAACTAGGTTATCATGCAATCGGTGAGTGATCCTTCATTCTCCCAGTCTACCCTACATCCAAACATATTGGAAATACACAATACAATGATAAAAAGTCTTTCAAAATCCCCCTTCCGTTAAGGAACACTATCAACCATCCCTTCCACATAGCATTTCACTGTTGTATGAGTGGATTGTGCAGGAATAGTTAACATTAAATAAGGAGCAAACTCCTCAGCACATCTTTGTTGTAAACATGCCATTGATTCAGTTTTGTAAATTTGTTTTTTGTGTTAAATGCATTTAAATGGAACATTAAGCATAGTAATAATATGCTTAGTCTATTAGTAATTGCAGATTAAATGCCCATAACACCTTTATTAGTTTAGCATGTTATTATAAGATACTAAAGAAGACATGCTATTTTTCAGAGAAATCTTCACTATCCCCCACAATCAAGACAATGAAGATTGACCTCCTACCCCACAACAAAGAACATTTTACTAAGAATAAGATAGTGCCAAGAAACATTTTCACAAATATGAAATGTGAGGAAAAGTAATAACATTAACAATGCCAAGATTCACAACATTAAATTTCACCTATGGATGAGTTTCTGCAGTGGGTTGCCCAACATCAAAAATATGTTGAGTTGCATTTGAGCTGTAACTAAGAGTATCATGTAGAACAAACCCTAAACTTTGAAAGCATTGTCCAGCCTGGCAATGCAAAATTCAATCTAGGCAAGCATCAGTAAGTGAAATAAATTATAGACATCAACATCAACATCATCATAATCATTAGACATAAATTATGGGTGGCTGCAAGAAGTTGGGTGCCAATTTTTTGCAAAAAGTGGAAGTGTTTTTTCTATTTTTCAAAATTTATCTGAATTGATCTCAAAATTTGAGGCACTTAGAGATTGAATCTCAGAAAAATTCACTAATAGAAATTGTAGTACTTGGAGTCTACTTTTCAAATATATAATTTAATTTAATACCCACATGGTATAAATTATATTTTGATAGGCATATTTGAAAACCACTTTTTCAAAATGCCTGTTTCAGGACCATACCACATCTGTGTACGGCCACCATATTTTGACACATATAAATGAATTTTTTTAAATCCTTTTTATGGAAGATACCTAAGACAGAATATTGATGAGAATATTTTTTCTTATTTTTTTGTTTTGTAAATTATTTTTTATTAATTTTTAATTAACAATAAAGCTTATTTTTCAAACCTCTCGTGTACGGCCACCATAATTTAATATAATTTTTCTTTTTTTCAAAAATTCTTTTTTTTAAATTCAAAAGAATTGAATCTAGATTGATGACATATAATTTATTTTTAAAAATACTTAAAAATTAAAAATTTATTAAAGTTTTAGTGAGTCTCACTATTTTACATTTATGTACCACTATCAACTAATAAATAATGTAAAAATAGTAAAAATAACTATATTATTATGAAATTTATATTTTTAGAATCGTGATAGTGAGATCTTTAATGGGTTTTTGTTTTGTCAAAAAAATCAATCCAGAAGGGCTTCAAAAAATACGGTAAGCCTTAAAAATTTTATTCCAATGCCTTAGCCAAAATTTTGGAGGCTAAGACATAGGCTTGGTCTCACCAAACCTATTGCAAATCAAAAACTGAGGTAGAGTGAAAACTCCCGCGTGCATATTTTAAGAAACGGGCACCCGTTATTTAAATTCAAAAAATGGGCACCCATTTCATAAATTTAAAAATATGTGTTTAAAAAACATTTTAAATTTAAAAAAAAAATTTAAATTTTTTTTAGAAACGGGTACCCGTTTTTAAAAAAATGGGTGCCCATTTCTGGAAAAATGGGTACCCACTTTTGAATTTCGGATCAGATGTCCGAGCCTAAAACAGGCACCCATTTTTTAAAAACGGGTGCCCATTTCAAGCGGCGCAAATTTTCAAGCCGCGGACTTCCACGAAATTGGCACCCAACTTTTTGCTTCTACCCTATAGACATCAACATCAACATAATCATAATCATTTGGAGGGTATTCATTTTGATCCTTGGATAGTACTATGTTTCTTGAAATTTCTTGTGATATGCTTCTAAACTTTAAAAACATATTTTATGGTTTAATGATAATATAGATTAGTGTTTTGTTTTCTAATGGAATGTTGTTGATCATTCATGGTCTTGAAGAAACTTTTAATTGTTTTGATTTTTGAGTCTTGACATTGTCTCTCAATGTGATATAGACTAACCACAAGATGGTTCAGTTGGTCCTCTCTTTCTATTTAATCATTTGTCTTCTTCATGGTGTAAGTGTTAATATGTTATAATCTAACATGAAGTGTGGTTCAAATGAAGTTGAGCCAAATGCTAACTGTGATGGCTATGATCATGATGAAGATAAATATGAATATTAAATCTAAAATATGGCTTGTAATTTGAATTTTCATTGTGAATGAAGAAACTATAGATTCAAGTTGACTCATTCTATGTTGTAGTATATTTGTTCCCTAGATCTACCATATTATATATGTGTAGCCTATAAGGGACATCTTCTTCTCATCCATGTATCATAGCTCAGTGAGAGTTCTTAGGAGAAAGACAAGATGTCAGTGGGAGATGGAGAAACCAATATCAGAACACCACTTGAAGCCTTGAAATGTTGAGAGTGGGATAAAAGCTACACTTGAGACCCTATATAAGGAACAAACTTATTGAGCTTCAGTTTGTTTCAAGAATAGCTTTATATTTTGTACTAAACAGGGCCAACCACGTGAAGGTGGAAGCTCATTTGGCCCCACCCCCCCACCCCCCCCCCCCCCCAACATCACTTTAAATTCCCTGTTAACATCTAACATTCATTCATTATTTCATCCATTAATAAAATGTAACATTCATTAATTATCACACAATAACATTCATTCACAAATTAATAAAATGTGACATTCATTAATTATCACACGATAACATTCATTAACACATTATAAAATTTATGAACATTCACTACCACATAATTAAATTCAATGGCATATAAAAATTAGTCATTATCAATTAAGGTGCATAGATGACAATCATTATTCTTTTTTTCTTTTGATTTCTAGTTTTTAAGATATAATTGTAAGATGAGTATTGATATCATCATCATGATCATCTACCCTCTCATTAGATCTCAATGCACACCTAGTTCTTTGTTGATGCAAAGGGGGCCCATCTGCAATAACATATAAAAGGGTTAAATTAAAAACATTTTAAAGTATTTCAATACTTTACAGGCCATAATCATATAGCTCTTTACCTGATCTATTCACATCATCAACATTGAGGTTAGTTTGTCAATCCATGAGACTGTATGGTATGCTCATGAAAGGAGTCTGGGTACCTACATATGTAATCCAATTATCTAATGTTAGCTAAAAAACTCATGATACATATACTCAAAACCACATAGTAAGTACATTAAAAACCATAAGCATCCCATAGTAAGTACATCACAAATTAATTAGATTAAGCATTGATTGCATAACTGCACATTTCTATCAAGAAATCAATATTAAATAGATTAAGCAGTGATCATGTAATTGTACATTTCATTCATGTCATTCATCTTCTTCTTCATCCAACTAATCACCATGATCATCATTGACATTGACATCATCACCACCACCGTCATTGTCTTCATCTTCATTGTTGTCACCATCATCGGCATCAGCATCAACATCAACATCATTATCATCATCATCATCAACAACATCATCATCATCATCATTATCATCATCATCATCATCATCATCATCATCATCATTAGTAACATCATTAGTAGCATCATCAATAGCATCATCATCATCTTCTTCTTCTTCTTCTTCAAGAAAATTTGCATTAGGAACATCATCGACTAACTGTTATTAGTGATCATCATCTACATCATCTTCTAGTTGTTCACAATCTTCTTCCATCACATTATACCTCATCGGCCTTCCTCTTGGATCATGTCTAACAACAAACAAACAACTTGATTTATGTGGAACCTCTGAGTAAAATATCTACTCACATTGGCTTGGAAGAACATAGGGTTCATCCCCAACTGGCTCAAACCACCTTGTATTAATCATTGGAAATCCATTATCTGTTAGAAAGTAAAGATCCCCAAGATAACTAAGAGGGGTGGGGCTGAATCAGTTATTTGATAATTTAACCATTCAACTACTTTAAACAATATAATTAATGTACTAATCAACCATAGAAAGATAACCATACACAATTGCACAATAACACAAGATATGTTGACTAGGGAACCTCTTGAAAAGAGTAAACCCTGGTGGGAATGATGCCCACAAAATTATGCACTAATATGAAAGTTCCTTGTTAGAGGATGGACCCTATTAGGAGTCTTATGAAATACATTTAGTACATATAAATCCTTGTTAGGAGATTTTGAATCCCTGTTAAAAGATTCTAACCCGGTTAAGAGTTTATGGAAGATAGAAGGACCCACTACCCAAACAACTTCAAGGCAAGATCTCTGAACCCACTATCCAAAAGATCTTAGAATTATTCAATAGAATAATATGAAATATATTACCTCTTTCACACTGTGCCAAAACCTCACTCTCTTCTACACAAGATCAGAATTCCAAATCTCTGTACTCACAAGTCTTCCTTCATCACTAAATTAGCTCTTTTCTTCACTTCATGTATATATTTGCATCTCAACCTTCACAATACATATTTCAACAAGGAAAAAATTCCTTCTTATATACCAAACTCAAATAATTACAAATGAGTTGGTCCTCAATTACAAAATAATAATTTTTACACGCTACACACAAAATTCACATAAAACTGTCGGCTTCTAGATACTGTAACTTTCTCCAAACATATCTTCAAAGTTTGCACTATGAACCATGTCATCATTAATGAGTCTCTAGCATCCCTTTAACTACACAAAATCAAATTCCATCCCATCTAAGAGATATCCTCTGATTTCCAAAAATCGCTTCACAGAAACACTGTCTAAACACTGCATTCACCAAAGTGCTCATAACTCTCATGAATGAATGAATTTATTTTTGTTCTATTAACCATAGGTTAATAACACACCAATGAACATACCATAAATTGTGAAAAATACAATCTACAATACAACATGTGCGTAAAACAAAATTGTACCTACTTTCTTGCTGATATCAAGAATATCACTATGTTGACATCAATGACAATCCAAGACATGAATGCAACAACAACTGCTACAGAATGATTGCCAAAATACTTTGCATTCATTCCTAACAATCTCCCCCATTGGCATTGATGGAAACATAGATGAAAAACATCCAATGTTCCAAAAATCCAATACTGCAACATCACTGCAAAATATCAAATTAAATCTTGCTTTGTTTTCCTATTCAACTCTCTTATACAATCCACAATTTTTTTCATGTATATCTCTCCCCCATTGACATCAATGATAGAAATTCTATCACTAAGTCAACAACAACTTAATGTCAAAAGACACTTTTAAAAAAAATACAATAACAAGAGTCCTCATGACTCAGCTCATAAACTCCCCCATAGAGGAAGTTCCAACATCCAATCCAGAAGAAGGATAGGGCTCATATACCACTAGACGGATGCAATAATCTGCATCAATTCTCAAAAATAGGTTGGGGCATAACCCCAAGCATACCTCTTAGATACACAAATGTATCCTTAGATAAAGGTTTTGTAAATATATCTGCTATCTATTCCTTTGTGCTTATGTACTCCAATCTTACTTCTTTTTCTACAACTTTCTCTCTTACAACATGATACTTGATCTCAATATGTTTAGTCTTAGAATGTAAAACAAGATTTTTAGACATACTCATTGTACTAGTGTTATCACAATGTATAACAATAGGCTCATCAAATTTTATTCCAATATCCTTCAACATCTGCTTCATCCAAATAATCTGATTACAATTATTTTTTGCTGTAACATATTCTACTTCTGCTGTACTTTGTGAAGTACAATTCTTCTTCTTACGTAACCAAGAGACCAATTTTCCTCCAAGAAAAAAGGCTCCACCACTGGTGCTTTTTTTGTCATCAACGCTGCCTCCCCAATCTACATCAGTATAGGCACATAAAGTAAAATCATCAGAATTCTCATACCATAATCCATAATCCATTGTTCCTTTTAGATATCTCAGTATCCTCTTTACTGCTCCATAATGTGATTCTCTAGGTTCTACTTGAAATCTTGCTACAATCCCAACTAAATGTTCTATATTAGGTCTTGTATGTGTCAAGTACTATAATCCTCTAATCATAGATCTATATTTTTTCTGCTCAATTGTTGGTGTCTCATCTTTGCTAGATAACTTATGTCCAGTTACCATAGGTGTTCCAATAGGTTTAGAATCTTTCATTCCAAATATTTTCAATAAGTCATTCAAATACTTAGTCTAACTTACAAATATACCTTCCTTTCTTTATGTTATCTATAATCCCAAAAAATATTTTATTTCTCCAATCATGCTCATCTAAAATTTAGTCTTCATTTCATCTGCAAATTTGTCACTAGCTTCATCTTCTCCTCCAAATATAATATCATCAATAAATATAACTATAACCAACAAAACATTCTCAATTTCTTTTGTGTATAAGTTACTATCTGTTGTTCCTTTTATAAATCCCAATTTCAATAAATACTTATCCAATCTTGCATACCAGGTTCTAGGTTCTTGTTTTAATCCATATAAAGCTTTCTTTAACTTACATACCATATCTCCTTCTTTTGTCAAAGGAAAACCTTCAGGCTACTCAATATAGACTTCTTCTTCTAATTCACCATTCAAAAATATTGACTTCACATCCATCTGATACACTTTGAATTTCTTGTAAGCTACATATGCTAGAAAGATTCTCACTGCTTCAAGTCTGGCCACAGGT
The DNA here is from genome assembly GCA_027943335.1 of Chamaecyparis obtusa. Taxonomy (NCBI): domain Eukaryota; kingdom Viridiplantae; phylum Streptophyta; class Pinopsida; order Cupressales; family Cupressaceae; genus Chamaecyparis; species Chamaecyparis obtusa. Next base: position 424,956 of record BSBK01005772.1, read on the forward strand.
GCAAAAGTTTCTTCATAGTCAATTCCTTCTTGTTATGAATATCCTTCACATACCAATCTTGCTTTGTTTCTTATCACTTCTCCTTGTTCATTCATCTTGTTTCTGAATACCCACTTTGTTCCAATCACATTCTTGTCTTCAGGTCTAGAGACCAATTCCCATGTCTTTTTTTTTTCAATCTGCTCTAGTTCTTCTTTCATAGCATTAATCCAATGTTCATCTTCACAAGCTTCATTAGTAGTCTTAGGTTCAATTTGAGAAATCAAACATAAATGTACCTTATTTTGAGTCAAAACTCCTCTGTCTAAACTTCCAATAACTTGCTCAACAGGGTGATGTCTTGAAATATACCTGTTAGGTGTCATAGTTACTAATCCTGTTCCAACTGTAGATTCTTCTCTGCTTTCTTCTCTATTTTCTTCTCTATTTTCTTCTTTTTTTTCTTCTTTGTTTTCTTTAGTATGACTTTCATTCAGCAAATCACTATTAGTTTCAAAAAATAATTCTACATTTTCAATGTTAGGTTGAGGTTGTGCTTCTCCATCAAATTCATAATCAAGCATTCTTTCCTGAATTTTAAACTTGTCATCAACTTTTACATTTGCACTTTCAACAATAGTCTTAGTTCTTTTGTTATAACATCTATATGCTTTGCTTTTTAAAGAATATCCAAGAAATATTCCTTCATCACTTTTAGGATCAAACTTTCCTATATCATCATCTCTCTTAATATAACATTTACTTCCAAAAATTCTAAAATACTTAACTGTGGGTGCATGTCCAAACCATAATTCATAAGGTGTCTTGTTTGTATTTGTTCTGATTTGTACTTTGTTCATAGTGTATACTACTATGTTCACTTCTTCTCTCCAAAAATTCTTAGCCAAATCATTTTCAAACGACATAGCTCTTGTTGCTTCAGTTATTGACCTGTTCCTTCTTTCTGCAATACCATTTTGTTCTGGTGTTCTAGAGGCTGAAAGTTGTCTCTTACTACCATTCATTTCACAAAAAGTATTAAACTCTCTAGATGTAAATTCACCACCTCTATCAGATCTTAGACACTTAATCTTCATTCCAGATTCATTCTCAATTTTTCTTTTCATGATCTTAAATTTATCAAATACTTTAGATTTTTCTTTCAAAAATGCAATCCACATCATCCTTGTAAAATCATCAACAAGAATTATAAAATACCTTTCTCCATAGAATCCTCTAGTCTTAGTAGGACCACTCAAGTCTGTATGAACAATCTCCAGCTTCTCTGTCGATGTGAACTTCTTGCTAGGAAATGAACTCCTTTTCTTGTTTGCCATCATACATTCTTTGCAAATCATGTTAGTAGGTTTCATAATTCTAGGTAAATCTCTTACCGCAAGTGTAGTGTTCACCTTGACAATATTATCAAAGTTTATATGACAAAATCTTTTATGCCATAACCAACTATCATCAATCTTAGTTATCAAACATGTCATCTCAGTAGGATTCAATAGAAATACATTACCTCTGGTTCTGGATCCTTTTCCAATCAGATTTCCATCTCTATCTTTTATAACACAAGTTTTCTCAGCAAACCAAACTTGGTAACCCTTATCAACCAATTTTCCAATGCTTAGTAGATTATGTCTTAGTCCATCAACAAAGTAAACATCATCAGTGTTATTCTTTCCATCAAGAGTAATAGATCATATACCCTTAATCAAACAAGGTGCATTATTACCAACCCTAACAATTCCTCCATCATAATTATCTAACGTAACAAACTTTCTTTTATCTCCAGTCATATGATGTGAACAACCACTGTCTATAATCCAATCAAATTTCTTTTCAACTTGAGAAACTAATGCTTTTTCTTCCCTTTCATCAGATTCAAAACTTTCTTCTTTAATTGCTACAAATCCTATTTCCTCAAAGTTATCATTATCACTATCATTTAAATGTCTTTCAATTCCTACTTCAAGGTCTTCATCATTTGCATAATAACATTCTTTAGATCTCCTAGGTTTAAAGTTGCTTCTATACTTCTTAACTCTTTTAGGACATTTAGATGCAAAATGACCATATTCTTGACAAGTCCAACATTTAAAAATTTTCTTACCATCTGATTCTCTTTTTACAAGTAATGCAATACCTTCTTCAATCTTCTTATCTTCCTCAGATTTAGATCTGCTACTACTGGCATAATCTCCATTCACACTAGTACTTCTTGTAGGTCTAATGTTAAGAGAACTGAATACTATCTCCATTCTAGGTAGCTCTCCTGATAATCTCAAATTCATCTCTATTGTTTCTAATCTTCCAAGAAGAGTCTCTCTTGAAAATTTTGATGTACAAGGTATCACTTGTTCAATCATCTGTGTTGTCTTCTTGAATACTGGTGTCAAAGTTCTCAGAATTTTCCATATCACTTCATTCTTTGTCTTATCACCTCCACAAGAATTTATTCCTATTACAATCTCAGACATCCTACCAATATAGCTTCTAATAGATTCATCTTCCATCATTCTGATATCTTCAAATGCACAAATCCAATTATGTAATCTAGCCTTCTTTGCATGTTCATCACCTTCAAAAGTAGAATGTAAAGCTTTCCAAATTGTATGAGATGTTTTCAAACATCTTATCTGACTATATTCATTCTCTGGTAGTGCTGACAAAAGTGTTTCTCTTGCAAGTATGTTACACATGAATAGATCTAGTTCATCTTTAGTTCTTGCCTCTAGATTGTCTTCCTCAATGATAGTCTTCTCATTCTTTGTAATCAACCAATAACTTGGTCCTAAACACAATAGATGTGTCTTCATCTTTTCTTTCTAGTTGTCAAAATTTACTCTATCAAATTTAGGGCTTTCTTTCCTGAAATTCGCCATGGATCTCCTTAAGTTGTTAAACTTTTTTTTCAAGGACTTGCGGCTCTGATACCAATTGTTAGAAAGTAAAGATCCCCAAGATAACTAAGAGGGGGGGGGGGTGAATTAGTTATTTGATAATTTAACCATTCAACTTCTTTAAACCATATAATTAATGTACTAATTGTAGACTAGGATTTGAGCGTGCACCTAAACCTGTTTTGAAGGCCAAAGACAAACAAACGTCATAGCATATAATCAAATCAATTTTAATGGTAAACAAACTAAAATCAAAGCCACCTCAGTTTAAGCCTAAAACGAATGCGCCCATGCACCGTTTGATATGCTTGGATATAAATGGATGTGGGTGTGCAAACTCAAGCACTTGGAGCATGCAAGATAAATGATGATTTGAGGATCAAGAAGACCCAAAATGACACAAAATAGGTATGAGGAACCTATTTTGCCTCAAAGGCCTCAAGAACACACAAATATGAAAAGCTAAATGATGAACTAAGATTGATTAAACAAGAAATGAATCTATGTTAATCCAATTAAGCTAATTTAGATGTGATTTAAGCTTGAAAATGATCTAAAATGATGAGTTTATGCTTATGCTAGAATGAAAATGGCATTATAACTTTGCTATTGAGTTTGAGAGTTGAAAGATGATTTGCCTTAGAAAGTGAGGGTATTTATAGGATTTCTAAAGGCTTGGGGTAGGAGGAATGAATGGCCAGGATTGAAATCCTTAAGAGAGGCCAAGATTCACTCAAAGGGAAGCACATGGATTGTGCTAGTTCTCAGCCAATCAGGAGGTGACACATGTCACAAGGTGAGTGGATGAAGGGAAGGGCAAAGAGGAGTCAACAAAGGGGGCTCCAAGCTCATAACTCTCCAAATAAATGCTTGTAAGAGAAATGAATGGGCTTTAAGAGGCTTTGAAGACTTTGGGGAAGCAATAAATGCTTTGTGGTTGAGATATTTGGAAGGAAAGACTTTGCTTTGGTTTAGGAAAGTCTTAAGCTTGGTTAGGATTGCACAAAGGTTTAAGGGTAGGATTAGGATTAGATTAGGACAAAAAAGGATTAGGATGGGTGAAGAGGGTGGATTTGAGAAGATTCTAGAAGAGTCTAGATTTCTCCTTAGTTTCATGGAATAAAAGTTATTCATTCCAAAAGCTTAAGTTTTAGGAATATTTATTAAAATATTTTCAATAAATATGAAAATTAAATATTTAACCTTAATTAAATATTTAACCTTGGGATTAGGGTTAGAAAAGATGGGATTAGCCTTTTAATTGAAATTAAGAAGGGATTAGAAGATTTTGGAAGAGGTTAGTGGTCTTAAAGAAATTGGCCAAGTTTGGGATAAAAAATAAATTAAAAATAAATTAATTTATTTTTGAAATTTTTTGGTCAATTTATTAATTAAATAATTAATAAATTAGGGATAATGTCCAAATGACATTTTTAGGCTAGATTCCTTAATTAAAGATTTTTAATTAAGAGAGAGGGATTTAATGCCATAAAAATAAATTAATTAATTAAATAATTAATTAATTAATAAATGATGATGTCATCAAGAATTTTCAGAAAACAAAAATAATTTATTTTTTGAAGGATTTTTCGGTGTCTACATTTTGCCCCTCTTTGATGCGATGCCGCAAGTGGCATGGCGTCAAAGACAAGAAAACAAGATGCCGAGGCTAGAATCAGAAGAAGAGGGTATGACGCTTGGGTGGACTAGGAGAAAGAGAGATACATGCCCCGGTGGGACAAAATCATGGAAGATGCACCCAGTGGGACAAGGAGAAAGAGGGATTACGCCCTGGGACAGAGTGTGCCCAGTGGGACGAGGAAGGAAAGGCCTAGGAAGAAAGGGGAGATAAATAACCTCACTTCTAAGAACAAATATGGATGATATGCAAGATGAGATGGAAATGCAAGATGCAAGATGCAGCTATATGCAAAGATGCAAGATTAATCTATATGATCAATGCAAGGGACCAGATAGCTCCAAGTGCAAACAGGAGTGCACAACCTAGATTTAATATAGCTATGTTAGAGACCTGCCAAGGATACTGGGATCACGAGGCCTGTCAATAACGTCGCAGAGGACTGACGAGGACTGACGCTAAAGAAACACACAGGGTTGCCCCAACATCACACATGAAGCGTAGAGGCGACATGGTGGAACCGATGCTGAAGGAACCACAAACACACAACTGACTCACAGGCAGAAGTGAAAGATCAAAAGACCTTGCCCTAGATTATCCACACACGCAGCACACCGTGATATAAAGAATCGTGGTGACCCTAGTGGGATAAAGAGAAGCCAAAAAGATTAACAAGACCCAAAGGACAAAAATCCAAGATCAAAAAGATAACTCCAAAAAGACATCCTTTGCCAAGGAGAGAGATTAGGTTTGATTGATGGTGGGAAGATTGGTCGGACAGGAGGAACGATATATCCTCAAGGACCAGGATGGAAGATTAGGTCAGATAGGAGGAATGATATATCCTCAAGGACCCATGGGTGGTGAGAGAATAAGTGTAGTTGTTCGCTGGCAAAAGCTGAAGTTCAAGGAATAATCAGGATGAGCAAGGATAAGTCGACAATTGATGTTGCTGAAGCACAAGGCCCGAGTGGGACTACAAATTTTTTGAGGCTGGGGATGGGACAAGATATTTGATCAAATGCTGTTGCAGGATGGACAAAGGTTATGTACAACAAGGAGAAATGATATACACAAGGGATATGTACAGAAGCTCAGGATTGGGGATAGGAAGATCACACTCGGCGGGACCCTCACTAGGATAGAGACAAGAAGGATAAATACAGGGAGGAATGCACTGTACAGGAAAGGGAAAAGGATATGGTACAAGATATGGTACAAAGCTTTGGAACAGGATGTGGATTGCAGATGGGTTGGAGAAAGATGGAAGCTGAATGCTTGGAGGATAGGGGAGATGGAACTGCTGGGAGATCTGTTAAGAGATTATGGATGGAGGAAGAGGACGGTAGCTGAAAGGACAACTGAATAGATAAAAAGCTCAGTTTACTATGTTGGCACTTGTTTGCTAGGTTTTCACCAACATACTTGTCCAAGGCACTTGAATTGCCAAGTTTTCACCATTGGACGATTATTTTCTCTTTCTCTTTTCTTCTTTTTTTACTTTTTTACTTTTTTGCTTTTTTTGCTTTTTGCTTTTTTGAATGTTTTTGGATTTTCTGATATATGCAGGATCAGGTTCAGGCATAGAACCTCTTCAGATGTATGATGTTGATAGGATCATTCAAGGGCTCACCTTCTAGTGTTGATAGCTGATAGGCTCCTGAGCCAAAGGATGCGGTGACAACATAGGGGCCCAACCAAGTAGGCTCAAACTTGCCTTTCTTTTCTCTATTTGCTAGGACCTTCTGATTTTCTTTAAGGACCATGTCACCGACCTAGAATTGTCTAGGATGGACCTTTTTGTTATAGCTCCTTTTAAGTCGATTTTGGTATGCCACCAAATGATCATAAGCTTGCTGTCTCTTTTCATCTAGCAGATCTAGCTGTGTGAGCCGGGCCACACGATAGTCTTCATCAGTTGTATAGTTCTTCATGGAGACGCGCAAGGATGGAAGCTCGACCTCGATTGGCAGAACGGCTTCAGCACCATATACAAGGGAATATGGGGTGGTGCCTGTGGGAGTGCGATAAGAAGTGCGATAAGCCCAAAGGGTAGGATTAATTTGGAGGTGCCAATCACGACCAGAATCATTAACAACCTTCTTGAGGATTTTCAAGATAGTTTTGTTAGTTGCCTCAGCTTGGCCATTTCCTTGAGGGAAATATGGACTAGAGAAACGGTGATGGATGTGGAGTCTGGCACATAGATCATCCACATGCTGGTTTTCAAAAGGTGTGCCATGGTCTGTGAAAATGGTAGATGGTATGCCGAAGCAACAAATAATATGGTAAAGGATGAACTTGGATATTTGGATGCCAGTAGTTAGGGTGAGTGGAATCACTTCAACCCATTTGGTAAAGTACTCTGTGGCTGTTATGATATACTTGTGTCCATCCGAACAGAGGGGGGTGATCAAGCCAACGAGGTCAAGGCCCCAACATGAAAAAGGCCATGGTGGTGCAATAGGCTGTAGATCCTGTGCTGGTGCATGTATCAAATTGGCATGCTGTTGACATGGGAGACATTTCTTGACAAATTCACACGCATCATGTTCCATTGTTGGCCAATAATATCCAACTCTAAGCAGCTACTTTGCTAGAACCATGCCACTCGTGTGGGCACCGCAAATTCTAGCGTGAACTTCTTGTAACGCCAAGATGGCCTCGTTTGAATCTAAACATCTAGATAGGACATTGTGATACCCGCGACGATATAGGGTGTTGGCTACAAGAGTGTAGCGGGAAGCTCTGTGAATAAGGTTTTGGCATTGGTTATTGGTGAGATGGGGAGATATGATACCATTTTTTAGATATGCATGGATTTCGTGGTACCATGGGGATTGAGGACCAACCAAGACACACCCCATGTCTGCATCGTCATTCTCATAAGCTGGCAAGTGTAGCTGCTCGACTAGAAATTTATATTGTGTTGCGTCACGTGGGATTTCCAATAAGGATCCGATGGTTGCCATTGCATCTGCTGCTTTGTTTTGAAGCCTTTGGATCTGATTGAATTGTAGATGTAGGAAATGCTCTTTCAGTTTATCCACCAGTTGCTTGTAGGGTAGCAATTTGTCATCCTTTGTCTGATACTCATCAAGGACTTGCTTGATAATGAGCTGTGAATCTCCAAAGACTTGTAGTTCTGTGATGTTCCATTGGATAGCTATTTTGAGACCTAAGATGAGTGCCTCATATTCTGCAATGTTGTTGGTACAGGGGAATCCCAACTTGAATGATTTTGGAATATAGTCACCTTGAGGTGTGACGAATAGGATTCCTACACCAGAGCTATGGGATGTGTTGGAACTATCAAAGTATAGTTTCCACATGGGCTGCTCTTCAATCATGCATAAGTGTTCATCAGGGAATTCCATGATTAGTGGATAGGCATCCACCAGTGGTGCTTCTGCTAGTTGATCGGCAATGACTTTCCCTTTGATTGCTTTGCGATCTACATACTGAATGTCAAATTCGCTGAGTAACATGACCCATTTTGCCATACGGCCTGTGAGAGTTGTCTTTGATAACAGATACTTAAGAGGGTCCACCTTTGATATGAGCTTGATTGTGTGACTAAGCATGTAATGTCTAAGTTTTTGAGTGGCAAAGACCACTGCTAGGCATGCTTTCTCCATGGGTGAATAGTTAAGCTCATAGCCCACAAGAGTGCGACTGATGTAGTAGACAACTCGTTCTCTATTTTCATCATCATGCTGTGCTAGGAGTGCCCCTAGTGCTGTAGCTGTTGTTGAGATGTAAAGGATGAGTGGGCATCCTGGAACTGGTGGTACTAGGATTGGAGCGTTAGCTAGATACTCCTTGAGCTTATCAAAGCTTCTTTGACATATGGGATCCCACTTGAAGTTGGTGTCTTTGCATAAGAGATGTGAGAAGGGTTGGCACTTGTCTGCTAGTTGCAAGATGAACCACCGAACTGATTAAAGCTTGCCCTGTAGGCTTCTGAGCTGTTTGAGATTTCTTGGTGGAGGCATCTCCGTTATTGCTTTTACCTTTTTAGGATTGATCTCTATGCCTCGTCTAGAGACGATGAAGCCTAGAAGCTTGCCAGATGTAACACCAAAGACACATTTCTTAGGATTAAGCTTTAAGCCATAATGATTCAGATGATCAAACACACGCTCTAAGATGTTGAGGTGTTCATCTCTTGTTTTGGATTTTGCAAGGATATCATCCACATAGTCTTCAAGGATCTTGTGGATCATGTCATGGAAGATCGCTGTCATTGCTCGCTGATATGTTGCTCCTGCATTCTTTAGCCCAAAGGGCATCATATTGTAGCAGAAGGTACCCCATGGGGTTGTGAATGCTATTTTATGTTGATCTGCTTCCGCTATATGAATTTGGTTGTAGCCTGAAAAGCCATCCATTAATGATAACATCTCATGACCCGCTGTGAGGTCTACAAGCATGTCTATGTTTGGCAATGGGAAGTCATCCTTAGGGCATGCCTTGTTCAAGTCCCTGAAATCAGTACAGATTTTGATGTCACCAGAAGGCTTTGTGACTGGCACCATGTTAGAGATCCACTCTGAATAATCTATTGCTCTGATGATCTTAGCTTGGAGGAGCTTCTCAAGCTCTGCTTTGACGAGAAATGCTACCTTTGGATGCATTTTCCTTAGCTTCTGTTTCACTGGCTTGACGTTTGGATCTACTGATAGATGATGAACAACAAGGTTTGGATCAAGCCCAGGCATGTGGGCATATGACCATGCAAATTTGATGATGGATTCCTTGAGCAAGGCACTGAGAGCGATTTCTTCTCCTTCTGTTAGGTTGACTACAATGTAGGTGATCCTTGGACATTCTTCTGTTCCCAAGTTGATTGGCTTGGTTTCCTCTATGATGATTGGTGACTGCTCTGGTCTATAATCTTGGATAGGGGGAAGAGGCAAGGCTTCATCTTCTAGCGCTTGAATTGCCAAGTTTTCACTAGAAGATACGCCCTTTATTTTTACTATTTTGGAATCAAAATGTGCCCCAAGGGGGTTTTCACATAAAGACTCATGATGTTCTCTTGCTATTTCATTTTTGTGACTAAAGCTTGCCTCTTCCCCAAAATATCCTTCTGGGTGAAGCTGATAGATAGAGGTTGATGTTGGATCCTGTTTGCTTGCTGAATCTGATGCCCCCATGAATTCTAGGAGTGCTTGTGTGCTTTGGAACTCATCGATGTGTGCGATGCTTGGTTGGTCCCAATCTATGAGGTCAGGGTTTGTGAGGGGAAGATCTATGAGGTTGATGGATAGTTGTTGGAGGACAGAAGTCCCCAGGAGGGTGTCATCGACAAAGATATCATCGTAGGATCGGATGTCTTTCTCTTCAGGGATGTCTTCGATTTCCACAAGGTCATCCTAGCTATTCAAAAAGTTCACGTTGGTCATGTTAGTGTCCGCAGTTGTGGTATTGGGCTCTTGTTCAAGCAGGCGAGAGGTATTAAAGCCAAGTCCTTGCTGTTCTGGATTTTGGGATGGTATGATAGGAAACAAACTTTCATCCTCTTGTGGTCCTAGACCACCACCTTGATAGTTATAGTGTTCTGTGACATTTTTGTAGGGGATTGGGTATTTCTCTTTAAAGTACTCAAGAAGTTGGGTTTCACGTGATGGGGGGTCTTTGTATAACCATCTGTTGATATCCGGCTCCATCTCTTTGCTTTTTATATTGCCATGGGATTCAAAAGTCATGTTTCCTATCTGCTTGAGCTTATGATGTTCTTCAACAGGCTTGTTTTGACAACTTGGGCGCCCTTGAGTATGTGGATCGCGTGGAAGAGCTCCTATAGCAAATGCATCACTGAGGCTGTATTCGCCACAACCCTGGTTGTTGATCTTGATGGATGATAAGGTGGAAGAGAGGATGGTCTCTGGATTGCGATGGGATCGGGATGAGCTAGCAATAGAAGTACCAATATCAGTTCCAGGACAATGAGTAGAATGAGGGAAAGATGCTTCCATCGCAAGGCAGTATGCAAAGGGGTTAGGGTCAGCGTGGATGGTAACCTCAGTGCCTTGATGTGGAAACTTGATGCACTAATGGTAAGTAGATGGTACAGCCTTAATGGAATGGATCCATGGATGACCGAGGAGGATATTGAACGGTAGGTCAAGATCAACAACGTGGCAGAGAGTATCTTACGTTGCTGGGCCTAGCTGGATAGGCAAAGTTATAGTACCTTCAGAGGTATGCTCCAAGTTATCATATGCTTTGATAGTGATTTGCTCATGTTGTATGTTGGCCTCCGTGAACCCGATCTTCTTGATGAATTTTAATGTGCACAAGTTGAGGGCTGAGCCATTATCCACTAGAACTCGTTTGATGGTGAAATCTCTGACCATGACAGCAATGCGGAGAGGGAGAGTATGGTTAGGAGCGACATCTGGTATATCAGATTCTTTGAAGGACAAGGCACATGCTGCTGATAGGTGTCCCACAAGAGTTTCAAATTGAGTTGTGTTAATGTTCGTGGGGACATGACCTTCTTTTAGAGCTTTGTCCAGGATCTCCTGATGGATGGGTGATGTGCGGAGCAAATCCAAGATAGATATTTGGGCTGGCATGTTCCCAAGATGCTCTATGATATTGTATTGTGCTCTTGGTGCATTATGCTATGTTGTGCGTGCATTTGATGCTGGCCTGGTGTTAGACTATGCTGTGGATGCAGTAGACGTTGGCCTTGGAGGAGCAGCTGATCTCAGAGGAGCACCGGCAACAGTTATCCTACCACTGCGGGTAGTTGCAGAACATTGTCGATCTGGCCCTCTGATGTGGATGGTATTGATGGTGGGCTCATCTTGGATGGGCTCAACTTGAGTTATGCATCTGACATACTTGTCATAGTTGATGTAGGCCGCTGTGTGATCTTCTTACTTGCCTTTGCCATGATTTTGGGGCTGATTGGCGTTGGCTTGATTCTTCCCGGTATCGTGTTGAGGGAACACATTTTGATATATTTGCAAATCGGCGTTGGGTGAAGCTTGAGCTGGTGCATCGACCTGGATCTCCTTGCGATCAATGAGATCCTGGATGTAGTTCTTAAGCCGCATGCACTTCAATGTTGTGTGCCCCTTCACACGATGGTAATCACAGTATTCATGTTCTTTATACCAATCAGACTTTGGTGCGTTTTCATCCTTCTATGGGATGGGCAGATATGTGATCATATTTGCCTTGGCTAGCCGATAAAAGATCTGATCTAGAGGCTCACCCAAAGGTGTGAAAGTCCTCTTTGGATTGTTCTGATTGTTGGGTTTGTTCTGCCTTGGGGCAATGTTAACTGCATTAACAGGATTGCCTTGACGTGTTGGCTGCTGCTGTTGGTATTGCTGCTGATACTGTTGCATAGGTGGTTGATGAGCTTGAGGAGGCTGCTGATAAATAGGTGCTTGATATGCGGGAGCTGGTGGTTGCTAATAGATGGGCGCTTGTGGCGGTTGGTATGTTTGAGCTGGTGTAGGACTAGCCACAATGAATTGTACATTCTTAGTGTCAGTGGCTCCACCTGTAACAACATTCTTGTTATGATTCCAGTAATGGGATTATCATTGTTGGGTTTGTTCTTGGAATCATCCTTGAAGTGACGAATAGTGCCTTTGTCTAGGAGAGCTTTTTCGATGCCTATGCCTTTGCTCTTGATGTCTTGGTACGTCTGGAGATAGTTCATTCGCATGTGATGGGATAGCTTTGGATGCAGGTTATCAATGAAGATCTTTGTTAGATGCTTCTCTGGCGGCTGATATGATAACCTGGTTGTAAGATTCTGCCATCTTTGTAAGTATTCTGCAAGGCTTTCTGCGTCTTTCTGCTTTGAGTTGCATAGGTCTAGCAAGGAACACTCATTCTCCACATTATGGGCATAGTGTGTGATGAACTTCTCAGAGAGTTCAGCAAAGGTTTTTATTGTCCCATGTGGTATTTTGTAAAACCACTCAACAACAGTTCCTCCCAAGCTTTTGGGAAACAGGCGCAGGAGATAGTTATCATTGTAAGCCACTTCTTGGCACACCATGTAGAACTCTTTGATATGGTTTACTGGATCTCCTTTCCCCTGATACTTGTCGAACTTGGGTATCTCAAATTACTTGGGGAAAGGGATAGTTGCTATGGACCGATCGAAGGGATATGAGCACACCTCTTCAAACTTGTATGTTTTATTCTCTGTTCCACTTTGGAGCTCCTTTGGAGCATTTTTCATTGCTTCCCACTCAGCATTGAGTGGCGAGGGAACTGAGACTTCTGCTTGTGATGGAAGCTGTGGAACTGGATATGGCACTTGTTGTGGATAAATAGGTTGGAACTGATTTTGGGGTAATGGTTACTGGGGATATTGTTGGTGTGGAATGGGGGGATATTGTGGTAAATGATATAGAACTGCTTGATGTTGTTGGGCTGCTTGCTGTTGTTGAACTGGCGGTTGTTGTGGGACTACTTGCTGATATTGAACATTTGGAACTTGCTGTTGTAACTGATGGGTGGGAACTTGTTGTTGCTGGGGGATGATAGGGATTTGTTGCTGGGGCTGATAGCAAGGGACTTGCTGTTGTTGAGGAATGATGGGTGTTTGCTGAAATGGGACATGTGGTTGCTATGGGGGAGGCTGTTGGAATGATACTGCTTGTGGGTATGATGGTGGTATTTGCTGAGGTTGGCTTTGGGTTTGGCTGATATAAGCTGGGTGCATGCCTGCATTACTTAGAGGTGGAACAGATGTGGGGAAGCTAGAAGCAAAGGGTGATGGGGTAAGATAGCTGGGGAAAGTTGGCTGTTGAGGTGGTGGAACTTGCTAGAAGGTATTTGGGATTTGGGATGAATAGCTTGAAGCCAGCGGTGGTTGGGGTAGTTGCTGCTGTGTTGCTTGGGTGAAGGCGGTTTGTTGACTTGCAACCATAGATGTAGGGGATTGAGATGGGATCCCCCATGCCTTTATTTCTTCTTGTGTAAGGCCCCACTGAGAGCTTGTGTTAGGGTGCACTGTAGTGGATGATGGAATGGTAGGAGCAACGGGAGCTTGGGACATGAATGATGGTTGAGATAAAGGAGCTTGTTGAGGTTGTGGTTGAACAGATGCTTGTGAGGAGGAAAATGAAGGAAACACCTAAGAGAAAGATGAGGTTGGAATGGGAAGCGATTGCACTAACCCCAAAGAAGAAGGTATGGGTGCTTGGGGAGTGAAGGGTGACGGTGCTCCTTTGATGGTGAAAGGCGTTGCTTGACTTGCGGATGGTGGTGAAGCTTTTGGTGTAAAAACTTGCGTGAGAGGTGGAAGCTGACTTTGGTTTAAGTGTTGGTTTTGGGCTTGGGCAGCCGTAGCAGATGATGAAGCAAAAGGGGTATGAGATGGAGCGGATGATGCTGCAGCTTGTGTTGCAGGACTGGTGAGGCTTCCTTGCAAGAAAAGGGGAATGGTGGAAAGCTCTTGGGGTGTTTGCATGATAGGATCGGGAAATGATTGGACAAATGGAGAATACGCTTGTGCTGGAACTTGGATAGTTTTGATGGGGATGCGTGGATAGAGAGATGGTGGGATGGAGGTACTTTCTGGCAGGTAGTGAACAAATGTGCTTTGCTGATGTTGTGGTACAAGGGCATTGGTTGCTGGTGGGCTTTCTGGAGGATTTACAAATGCTTGGTTTGCCAAGGGGGATGAAGGGATGTTTGGATCTTCGCATGGGTTACTGGCTTGGATCTGGGGATTGTAGGTCATCATGGCATTGGTGAAAAGGTTGGGATCGGATGAGGTTGTTGGTGGATAAGGATTCATGCTTCTTCTTTTCCGAGATCTGGTCTCAACAGGCATGGAGATGCAAGTGCTAAATGTATGCAAGATGTTTGGCTAAAAGATGTTGATGGATGCAAAGTTGATGAACTTCTAAAGATGATGATTTCTAAGATGCAAATGCAAAGATGGATCAAGATGGCGATGATGGAAGCTAGATGGAATGGATATGGATCAAGACGGTGGAGGAAAGATAGGTTGCTGATGGAAAGCTGGTGAAAGATTACTGAGTGGTCAACAAATGAGCTGCTATTTTTCCCAAATGGAGGATCAGAGATATGATGGGGTCAACCTAAGATAGACTGATGATCTTCTGTCAACAAGTTTCTTATCAATACACTCCAATCTCTTACTCGAGATGATGTCTATGCAAGGACAAGGTTTGATTTCTTTATGACAACACGTTGTGCCAAAAAAGAGGATGATGGTCTCTGATCTTGGATATGGGATAGGAACAACCCAAAAAGGTAGAACACTAGGTGTTGGTGGGTCTCTGGGTTTGGAGCAAAAGATGATGGATCTGCTGGAAAGATATGGAAAGCTGATGGGGGGATGCTGGTGGAAAAGGTATTGAAGGGTGAAGGGATAAATGCTCTATCTAAAGGGACAATGCAGATGACAAGGATTGATTCTAGAATCCTGGTAGGAAGATAAATGCACTTTATGATGTTTTGAAATGCAACTAAGGTTTTGATGCTGATGCAAAGGGTGAAACTAGGATGAAACTAAGATGCAAGGCTATTTGAGACAAGATTTCAAGATCTGAAGATGGAACAAGACATGATCAAGGAAATGGCTAATCTTCTGGCTCAAGGTTGACAAAGTGATGGTTAACTCGGAAATGGAAGGTGAACTGTTTGATGCGGGCATTATGGGCAATGTTCTCAAGTCTGGCTTGGGACTTTTCTTCAGCTTTGGTTGCTTGGATAATGGATTGATAGGTCTTGGTGTTCTTCTTGGCAACTTTTCACTCTTGATAGGCTTGGGATTTGGGCAACTTTTTTTTAGGATGTTTGTTCTTGCTGGGCATCATTTGGAAAAGAGGCTTCTGATTTTGAGGCAAAGGTTTCCAATGGCAAAAGTTAAAGTCAAAGCAATCTCCGCAAGGGACAAAGCAACCCTGCGGGATACAAACAAAGGCAACTGACTCTGACAAAGCTTTGAAAGTGTACGTTTCAACAAGTGTTTTCACGGAGTCTTTGACTGTCAAGCACTTCAAACAGATCTACCTAAGGAAGGTGAGTATCAAAATCGCTTGCCCACAGCTTGGTATCCCCTAGAAGGGAATACAAATGGTGAGTAATCTTTAGGTGACCCGGTAAACCCCTTGGAATCAGTCCTTGCACAAGGATTTTGATACTTTCGGATGTAGATAGGGTAGCCTCTATTTTATCAAGTTTTTAATAGTTCCGTGGTGTCTCCATACCTGGTTTTGCTGATCATCCGTGACTCACTTAAGAGCCTTGCCAATTATGCTGGGGGAGAGGAATGTTTACCATCCCTAGACACGTGTTTGGCACGAATGCCCGGCGATTAGGAGATGTAAGCGATTCTTTTGGTATTCACTTATTTGTATACCGGCCGGGGGGGATGCCGGTTTGAGGTCATTCTCTGAGGAGGAAGCGCTTCTCCTTGGATAGGCCTCACTAAAAGCAGAACAGGTGAACTTGTCCAAGTTCAAATGTTCCACATTGCTTACTCTAACAAGGATTATGCAAGAATTAAAAAACTCCTACATGCACATCAAGCAGATTTTGTTCATTTTCCCAAATTTGATTAAGTGATGTTTGAACTTTGAAATGAAGACACTCATGATTAGATTTTGATTTGTTCTTTTCCTCAAAATGTACATGAATTGAATGTTTGCAAGTTCTTTCCTTTTGTGCATTCAAGATTTGATTAGCGAGTTGATTTAAGAACTTTGAAAAAGCTTTGTTTTATCTCTTAGATCACTCAAGATTGAATTTGTTTGCTTACTTTGAAATTTGAAACAAGATAGGGAATAGAGTTGTTCGTTCCTTTAGTGCATTCGAGATTTGGTTTGATTTTCAAATTGACAATGACACTTAGGACCTAAGTTCATTCCTTTAGTTTCATTCGAGATTGAGTTTGACCTTTGCTGTAATAAAAGAAATAAATAAAAAAAACCAGTCCCCAAAACCTCAAGACAAAAAACCAAAAAGTGACACTGTCCAGCTTATAGGCGACGTTGGAAAGTTCAGAGGTGACATTTAATTCTTACAGGT
This sequence comes from Chamaecyparis obtusa, assembly GCA_027943335.1. Classification (NCBI taxonomy): domain Eukaryota; kingdom Viridiplantae; phylum Streptophyta; class Pinopsida; order Cupressales; family Cupressaceae; genus Chamaecyparis; species Chamaecyparis obtusa. Next base: position 441,528 of record BSBK01005772.1, read on the forward strand.
GACATTCTGTACCTAAAAAGGTGACAGATAAAAAAGCAGAGGCGTGATTTCTTTCGTTACAGGCGTGATTTCTTTACATGCACGCGACAGAAGAAGAATTTTGGGATGGAACAGAAGTTGTCGATCACAGGAAAATCTCAGTTATGCAGGCGTGAAAACAGAGCTCATAGGCATCATTTCTTTCCTCAAAGGCGTGATTTAATTGCATGAAGGCATGACTAGATTCTTTGTAGGTGACATTTCTTTTGATGAAGGCGACATTTCTTTGTTTGAAGGCGACATTTAATTGCTGTAGGCGTCATTTCTTTTCATGAAGGCGATATTTCTTTTATTTCTTGCAAAATACAAGCATATAAAGTATAATTTCATCAAAATAATTATGGTTTGACTGTCCCACCGGGCGTGCCAGAATGTAGACTAGGATTTGAGCGTGCACCTAAACCTATTTTGAAGGCCAAAGACAAACAAACGTCATAGCATATAATCAAATCAATTTTAATGGTAAACAAACTAAAATCAAAGCCACCTCAGTTTAAGCCTAAAACGGATGCGCCCATGCACCGTTTGATATGCTTGGATATAAATGGATGTGGGTGTGCAAACTCAAGCACTTGGAGTATGTAAGATAAATGATGATTTGATGATCAAGAAGACCCAAAATGACACAAAATAGGTATGAGGAACCTATTTTGCCTCAAAGGCCTTAAGAACACACAAATATGAAAAGCTAAATGATGAACTAAGATTGATTAAACAAGAAATGAATTTATGTTAATCCAATTAAGCTAATTTAGATGTGATTTAAGCTTGAAAATGATCTAAAATGATGAGTTTATGCTTATGCTAGAATGTAAATGGCATTATAACTTTGCTATTGAGTTTGAGAGTTGAAAGATGATTTGCCTTAGGAAGTGAGGGTATTTATAGGATTTCTAAAGGCTTGGGGTAGGAGGAATGAATGGCCAGGATTGAAATCCTTAAGAGAGGCCAAGATTCACTCAAAGGGAAGTACATGGATTGTACTAGTTCTCAGCCAATCAGGAGGTGACACATGTCACAAGGTGAGTGGATGAAGGGAAGGGCAAAGAGGAGTCAACAAAGGGGGCTCCAAGCTCATAACTCTCCAAATAAATGCTTGTAAGAGCAATGAATGGGCTTTAAGAGGCTTTGAAGACTTTGGGGAAGTAATAAATGCTTTGTGGTTGAGATATTTGGAAGGAAAGACTTTGCTTTGGTTTAGGAAAGTCTTAAGCTTGGTTAGGATTGCACAAAGGTTTAAGGGTAGGATTAGGATTAGATTAGGACAAAAAAGGATTAGGATGGGTGAAGAGGGTGGATTTGAGAAGATTCTAGAAGAGTCTAGATTTCTCCTTAGTTTCATGGAATAAAAGTTATTCATTCCAAAAGCTTAAATTTTAGGAATATTTATTAAAATATTTTCAATAACTATGAAAATTAAATATTTAACCTTAATTAAATATTTAACCTTGGGATTAGGGTTAGAAAAGATGGGATTAGCCTTTTAATCAAAATTAAGAAGGGATTAGAAGATTTTGGAAGAGGTTAGTGGTCTTAAGAAAATTGGCCAAGTTTGGGATAAAAAATAAATTAAAAATAAATTAATTTATTTTTGAAATTTTTTGGTCAATTTATTAATTAAATAATTAATAAATTAGGGATAATGTCCAAATGACATTTTTAGGCTAGATTCCTTAATTAAAGATTTTTAATTAAGAGAGAGGGATTTAATGCCATAAAAATAAATTAATTAATTAATTAATAAATGATGATGTCATCAAGAATTTTCAGAAAACAAAAATAATTTATTTTTTGAAGGATTTTTCGGTGTCTACACTAATCAACCATAGAAAGATAACCATACACAATTGCACAATAACACAAGATATGTTGACTAGGGAACCTCTTGAAAAGAGTAAACCCCAGTGGGAATGATGCCCAAAAAATGATGCACTAATATGAAAGTTCCTTATTAGAGGATGGACCCTAATAGGAGTCTTATGAAATACATTCAGTACATATAAATCCCTGTTAGGAGATTTTGAATCCCTCTTAAAAGATTCTAACCTGGTTAAGAGTTTATGGAAGACAGAAAGACCCACTGCCCAAACAGCTTCAAGGTAAGATCTCTGAACCCACTATCCAAAAGATCTTAGAATTATTCAATAGAATAATATGAAATATATTACCTCCTTCACAATGTGCCAAAACTGCACTCTCTGCTACACAAGATCACAATTCCAAATCTCTATACTCACAAGTCTTCCTTCATCACTAAATTAGCTCTTTTCTTCACTTCATGCATATATTCTCATCTCAACCTTCAAAATACATATTGCAAAAAGGAAAAAATTCTTTATTATATACCAAACTCAAATAATTACAAATGAGTCGGTCCTCAATTAGGAAATAATAATTTATACACGCTACACACAAAATTCACATAAAACTGTCGGCTTCCAGATACTGTAACTTTCTCCAAACATATCTTCAAAGTTTGCACTATGAACCATATCATAATTAATGAGTCTCCAACATCCCTTTAACTACACAAAATTACATTCCATCTTATCTAAGAGATATCCTCCGATTTCCAAAAATCGCTTCACAGAAACATTGTCTAAACACTGCTTTCACCAAAGTGCTCATAAATCTCATGAATGAATGAATTTATTTTTGTGCTATTAACCATAGGTTAATAACACACCAAAGAGCATACCATCAACTATGCAAAAGCCAATCTGTAATACAACATGTGTGCAAAACAAAATTGTACCTACTTTCCTACTGATATCTAGAATATCACTGTGTTGACATCAATGACAATCCAAGTCATGAATGCAATGACAACTGCTATAGAATGACAGCCAAAATACTTTGCATTCATTCCTAACATTGTCATGTTCAATAACAATTCTATCGGGATCATTTTGATTAAGTCATAGCCTATAGCATCTGACAACGAAGAGAACTAATCTGAAAGAATTAAAGTCACACTGAAGTATATCATCCAAATTGCCATAGTATCGATTTTCAGACTCTTGAGGATGTAAGTCATTTCTAGATGAAATATTAGTCACTTGAAAAACTGCACTTATCCTAGAATCATAAGTTTTCTTTGTGTCATCCAACTTTTTGATGCGAAATTTATGACCATTGCAAACCATAGCCTTGTGGTGTTTGACCTACAAAAATATGTAAAACATGTATAAATTAATGCATCAAGAGTTCATAAATGTACGAGTGATTAACAAATTTATATGTACCTAGAAATCTTTTAAACTATGTGCTAAATCTATTTCCCTTTGGGTAACATTTGGATCTCCGTTACAATGAGCTTCATTAACCAATGAAGACACAACTTCCCATGTTAATGTGCAACCTAAATGATGACATCATTCAATCCATTTCATCATCCAATCTTGATTGTTTGCAATATAAAAATGTATTGCATCCCACTCTCGAGAAGCTATACAAAAAATAAATAGATGATTTACAACCGATTAATTTTGAAGATTAAGAATTAATTAATAGCTACAATAACATCTTATAATTTATTACCTATCACTTTCCTCATTCTGCCTTCCCCCACTAAGTACTCCCCTTCAAATTTTCTAATGGTGTTGAGATCCCAAATGTGATCTATATGGATCTTTGTTGCAAGCTTAGGAAGATATTTAGTAACATACACCATAATCTGGTATACCATATATCCCTCCACCATAGAACCCTTAGGACATACTCTTTGCGAAACCAAAGCCTTCAAAAATTTCAAGTGCCTCTCAACCATCCACATTGACCAAGTGTGTACGAGTCCACACATTTCAATCTCTTCAACTTGGTGTATGAGGTAGTGTTCTTGTGCATAGAAAAAGTTTAAAGGTAGACACTTTTGCATTTCACACATTAGAAGAGAAATTCTTCTCTTCCAATATTTTATATCTTCTCTATGGATTTCTTTAGATGACAACCACCTACAAGACATTCAAGACACAAAAATATATAAACATGAGACTTTACAATATATATAAACAACAAATTGAATAGATATCATTGCTTACCTCATGTATTTTTCAAGATCATATATCACTTGTTTGATGTTATTGTCAAAGTTCTCTGGGAGAGATAGGGGTAGCACGTACTGCAACAATTATAAAAATAATCATGTCATTCTTTTCTCATATAATACAATGAGAAGTACATGTAGTTTACAAATATATTGTAAATAAAAAAGAACATGACTTACCTTGATGAAGGTATGCCAATCATGCATTTTCAACCCTGGCCCAAATTCACCTTTGTTTGATATGGTACTGCTTATGTTTGTAGCAAATCCTATGGGAAATTAAATTTTTCATATGACTTCTTTTATGGCATCACCTTGTTGTTCTATTAATAACCAAAAAAGGGTACTTGTATTAATCTGTTCTCCATTTCTATTTGATTCAATGAAATTTTTCATTGCATGATTAGATTCATGAATGTCGCTGTAAATTTTGACAATTTTTTCTTTGTCATGTCTTCCATCCAATATCTTCCACAATGTCTCTATTACATTCTTTCTAATATGCATAGTATCAAACAAATGCACAGCAAGCAACTGCTCATAGTAGGGCAACCTACTAAATTGTCTGGGATAACTCTTTAGTCCCTTTGGAAGGTGCTCAGTAGTGTTGCCTTGATGACATTCATGATCATCAATCACATAATCAGCAAACAAAACATAATAAAAATATACAAATTCCAAACATAAACCGTTAGGTAGAATGGTAGTACCTTGATGATTAATTCTATTATATTCCAACTTCCATAAGTGAGGTGTCATTCTCCGTGGCTTAGATGTAGTCTCTTCTTTCCCATTGAAAAGATATTTTTTGGTAATTCGATAGTTATGATTTTTGTGGAGAAAATACCTATACTCATCAAACACCTACTTTCCTAAACTTTTTGAATAACGAGATTTCATCTTTGGACCACAAACTGGACATGTAAATTTTCCCTTTGTTTGAAGACCTACAAGGTAATGATACAATTAGATTAAATATGTTAATTTTTATTTTTAGAATTATCATGTGCAACTTGAATTCACCATAACATACCAGAAAAATGTGTTAGCCCTGGGGCATCATGTATTGTCCATACAAGTATTTCATGGAATTGAAATTGTCTGTCTCCTATTGGTCTAGAGATGTCATACATAGTGACACCTTTCCATAACTCCACAAACTCATCGATAAGAGGCTCAATATAAATATTCATATCTTTAACTTGGTATTTACCTGGTTGAATGAACAACATTACATAATTATTGTGACCATTTTACTACAAGATTAATAATTACATGCAAATAACTATTAAATGATCAAATACTTGGAACAATCATTGCCAACATAATGTGCTCCTTCTTTATTGAAATTCATGGAAAAATGTTATTGTTGATGAAAAAAATAGGCCAAACAATGCAAATAGATCTTAGCTCTCCAAATGGATTGACACCATCTTCTGCCACTGAAAGCTTGAGATTTTGAGGTTCTTTGATAAAGTGTGGCCACTTTTCCTCTATGTCCTTAAATATAGAACCATTCGTAGGCATTCAAATAATGTCATCTTGACTCCTATTGCATGCATGGTAATCCATAAATTGTGCCAAGTTATTACACCTAAATAATCTTTACAAATGTGGTATAATGGGGATGTAACAAAGAACCTTGTGAGACACCTTTTTTGTTATTTGATCTATTTGATATCTACTCGTATGACATTTAGGGCATTCTATTGCAAATTCATGTTCTTTATGATAAATAATATGATCATTGGGACAAGCATCTATTGCTTGATACTCTATTCCAATATCTTTCATAGTGGCACATAATTCTCGGTATGAGCGAGAGAGAATATTCGATGGTGGTAACAAGAACTCGCCTATCAATTTGTAGAAAAAAATATATGCTGTTAATATTAACAATATTTATGGTACATGTTTCACCATTTAATTACTATAATGACATATATGACATACCATAGCATATGTGACATTATTGTGTTGGATAAACTATTCATAACCTTCAAGTTCAACAACAACAATACAACAGAGAGAAGAGTTGTTTGTGAGCCTTCGTAAAGGGGCATGTCTGCCTTCTCAAGTAGAGGTATATCATGGATGACATCAACATCATCCTGATCATCATCATCAGTTGTGCCAATACCAAATGTGTCATGGATCAATGTATTAGTACCATCATCTAGCACATCATTGTCATCTTCCATGGGATCATAATCTTTAGCTTCAATATTTGCACCTCCATGATCCTCCATTTCCAAAGCCATATTCTCAATATTTGCACCTCCATGGTCCATATCATGTACTCCCCTAGGGATGTCAACCTATATTAAAATGAACAAAAATAAACCATGATAATGATCTGATCATCAGGTGTATTTCATATATATATTAATTGTTAAATAAATATAATGAAAAACTTACCAATTCATGATAATAAAAGCCTCCTTCAATGTGACCATTATCCCTACAATGTCTCTTAGCTGTTTTGATTAGCAATGTTCTAATGTTTAAGCCCTTACAATTATTGCAGGGACAATAACATTTTCCATCACCTTTTCTTTTCAAATTCAACCACAATCTATTGATTGCATCCCCATTACCTTCTTCACTTGGATTGTCTAACATGATGCTTCTTCACTTAGATTATCTATAACCTAATTGAAAGACTTCTATTATTGTAGTTTTCCACCTCAAACTCTTTCCTATTGTGGCAAGATAGAAAGATATTCAAATAATATAGTAGTTTGTAAATCAAAATAAAATGGAGGCAACTTGTTGATTGAGGGTGCAAGGAACAACACCTGTCAGTACTTTTATCGAATTGTAAATTTTAATTTTGAACCATTCTGTGAATATAGAACATGGATGTAATATCAGAAAATAACAAAATGTAGACATGATAGATTACTTATTTTGTTATTCTACATTACTTACTATTTGAGTGCATGTTCCACCTGCAACTTCATCAAGTCTTGTTTGATGCTTCAATTTTGTGTTAATTTTCCTGTAGAAGTACACAATTTTGTATTTTCCCAATATGTTATTAAAAAACAACAATAGAATAAAATACTTGTTGAGAAAAATCATCATAGGAGTATCAAAAACTTAAGATTTAAGGTAACATAACATTATAAGACTCTTACATTCAACCTTCAACTCATGCACCTAATAAAGAAGACAATCAGAAGATAATGAAGATTTGTCTGACAAAAATGAATACACTAAACTAAATCAATGACATGTTTAAAAAAATTATCATAACTCACAAGCATAAATAAAACAATGGCATGTTTATAACTCATTAAGAGTGAGGAATAGCTTGTGCAAGGGTGAAAGTAGTTTTGATCATTTTGGTCATGACTGTTCCTCTACACAGTCAGGAAATGTAACTGTCTAATGATTATATGTAATGTTGAATGGATTAAATGCCTTATTCTTGGTAGAAGTGAATGGAAGGAATAGTGTTGGTGTTAGGTTTCATTTATTATTGAATTCAATAGTTTCCAAGATGTGTTGAGGAGTTTTCTCCTTGTTTAATGTTAACTGTTCCTGCACAATCCACTCATACAATAGTGAAATGCTATGTGGAAGGGATGGTTGATAGTGTTCCTTGAGGGAAGGGGGATTTTGAAAGACTTTTTATCATTGTATTGTGTATTTTCAATATGTTTGGATGCAAGGCAGACTAGGAGAATGAAGGATCACTCACTGATTGCATGATAACCCAGTTTTGAAGGGTCACTGGTTGAGGGGACAGTCAAGGTCCCAATGATTGGGCCATTGGAGGACCCTATTTATTTGTATTAATTTATATTAAAATTGGATGCATGGATTTCTTGTGAATTATCAGCAGCTATGTATCTTGCAACTATATCGGTAAATCTGCATATACTTCTCTATGGTTGGAAGCCACTTAGAGATCAAAATAGAGAAACTAAATCAAAATCATTCTTTGTCCTATTTCCTTTTTAAAAAGTCTCAACTATCAATGATACAATATACATTTGATGCCCTAAGCTATCAAATATACAAATGGCACCTACCTAGAAGCTCACCAGGAGAATGAAGGAACACTCACTATTTGCATGATAACCCAGTTTTGAAGGGTCACTAGTTGAGGGGACAGTCAAGGTCTAGATGATTGGGCCATTGGAGGACCCTAGTTCTTTATATTAATTGCTATTCAAATTGGATGCATGGATTTATTGTGAATTATCGACTGCTATGTATCCTGCAACTGCATCCGTAAATCTAGATATACTTCTCTAGGGTTGTAAGCCACTTAGGGATCAAAATAGAGAAACTAAATAAAAACCTAGTTTTGAAGGGTCACTGGAAGAGGGGAATGAAGGATCACTCACTAATTTCATGATAACCCCACCAAGTATTCTTTCCTTTAATTTTCTACAATATCTCAAAGTATGATCATTATTCTTTACTTTCTTCTATATGCTATTCTTCTATGGTTTTGTTATCTCAGAAATATATCAAAAATATTGCAGATGTGCCTATAAAAGTAAAATATTGTCTTTCAATTGTTCCACATTGAAGCATTTCCTCTTTGGAGTATTCTCTTCATTTGTACAATATCTGTCAAAAAAGGTTCCCATATTTCTTCAAGATCTATTTTAATCTTTATATTGCAATTTTGATTAGATTTGACCTATAGTTGATTTCATTAGTATTTTATAACATATACTCCTAATGTGAAATATGGAGAGAAAGAAAGAGACACACTAGGTATGAATTACACAATATACCCATCATCACTTAGCACTTAAATAATAAATTATGGACAGGGAACAACCCCCTAACCTCTGGATGTTTGTTTCATGTTGGCCTCTTATTATATGCAAAGGTAAGCCTATCTTAATTAGGCTAACAACCACAGTGTAGGGGCCATAAATTATGGAACCCAAAAAAGTGCACACTTGTATTAACTTAGGTTCAGTATACTACAATGGAATGGAAACCATGGAATAGTGCCTCATGGGGATGGAAGAAACCCTTCACCAAGAAGATGGTTGTGTCTGCAATATTTACTAGAGGTAAAGAACATAATTTGATTCTAGAAATTACTCCTAGAAGATAATGGCACCTACAGAACACTTGGTAAAGATAGCACTCACTATATCTTTTATCACTCTTTTAAAGCTGGGACAATAAATCTCAAAGATTGATCAACAAATTCTTGAACATAAAGAACCATTGATAGATATGATTCATGTGTACAATAGCCAACAACCAGTTGTTCCAATCATGATGTCCAATAATTATGTTAGAAAAAGCATCTACAAATCCCTTATAAAACCATAATAGATTCAAACCATGAACTATAAAAACCTAACAATGGGACTAACAAAGATATAGTGTAAACAAATCTTGATCATATTCCACCCTATTGTAAGGCCCAAGAAGTAACTCTATCTTAAGGCTACACATTCCTCTAGATGAAGCTCAAAGGTCAGGTAGCTGAAGCATAGCAATACTTGAATGAATATAGGAATAATTTGATGTACAATCATTTTCTAGCTTGGTTTGTGGGTTTTCTACATAATATTTTCCCTTTAACCACATTTATAGTTTGAGAAAATCAGAAACAGTTGTTTTAGATTTATATTATCCTTTTGAACTAGCACACTACCATCAAAATGCATAATCATTGGTCATCTCAAGAAAATTCTTATTGATTAGTAGGATATCCTTATAAAAATTTGATGCATGGATTTCTTGTGAATTATCGACTGCTATGTATCCTGCAACTATGGAAGGAATAGTGTTGGTGTTAGGTTTCATTTATTATTAAATTCAATGGTTTCCAAGATGTGTTGAGGAGTTTTCTCCTTGTTTAATGTTAACTATTCCTACACAATCCACTCATAAAATAATGAAATGCTATGTGCAAGGGATGGTTGATAGTGTTCCTTGAGGGAAGGGGGATTGTGGAAGACTTGTTATCATTATATTGTGTATTTCAAATATGTTTGGATGCAAGGCAGACCGGGAGAATGAAGGATCACTCACTGATTGCATGATAACCTAATTTTGAAGGGTCACTGGTTGAGGGGACAGTCAAGGTCTGGATGATTGTGCCATTGGAGGACCCTATTTCTTTGTAGTAATTGCTATTTAAATTAGATGCATGGATTTCTTATCAATTATCAGCTATTATGTATCCTGCAACTACATCCATAAATCTCCATATACTTCTCTAGGGTTGTAAGCCACTTAGGGAAAACTACAGAGACTAAATCAAAATCATTCTTTGTCCTATTTCCTTTTAACAAAGTCTCAACTATCAATGACACAATATACATTTGATGCCCTAAGCTATCAAATATACAAATGGCACCTACCTAGAAGCTCACCAGGAGAATGAAGGATCACTCATTGATTGCATGATAACCCAGTTTTGAAGGGTCACTGGTGTTCACACAAAAGTAGTGCACTTTTATGAATCCTTACAATCAAGAACACTCAAGAATGAAGTCTCAAAAATTGATCCATAGCTCTCTATGTATGGAGTTGCAAGATTATAAAATTGCTCTCAGCTAGAGCTATTAAGCTAATGACCTTGCTAGTCAACCACACAATGAGAGATTCAAGTGAAGACAAGGGAACAAATGCCAATATCCCCAAAGAATCAAATGAAATGCAATGCAATGCAAGCTAATCTATGAAAATTAAGGATGCAAGCCAGTCTATAGAAATGAAAGAACAATGCAACTAATCTATGAAAGGAAAGAACAAGTGTTACAAATCCTTCCTATTTAAACTATGTGAGATTAATCTATAGCATGAAGGAAATCTAAACTATGAATGCCATGATAATGAAACTACTATGCAAGAGTGAAAGCTATGAAAGAATGTAAATATGAGATCCAAGAATGCTCCAAATCTTCAAAAGCTCCAAAGTGACCTAGAAAACCTGTAGCATAACATTAACATAAAAATGAATGACCTAGAATGAGGAAGAGAGCTCTTCTTTTATAAGAAATAAAAAGGAATGGACCATGGAGATTAAGAGGAAAAAGACTTAATCAATAGTGGAGCATCAAAGAAGAGCAATCCATGTGCAGAAATATCCTCCAATGAGAAAATAAGAGTTGACTTTTGTGTCCATATAAGACAAAAAGTGTTTTTCTTCTTTTTGTAAAATAAGAATAATGCTTTATTTGTGCAACTTAGGATAAGATGAAAAGTGGGGGCTTTTTATTTATTAAAAGGGGAGGAAATATTTCTTTTAATTAAATAAAAAATTAGGATAAAATGGTTAGCCCAAGGCAAATAATAAAAAATGATAAAACAAGATTTGATCAAGGAAATTGATATAATTGATAAAATGCTGATTTTTGAAAATATTGATTCAGGGATTTGATAAATTGCTGAATGGGGGCCCAAAATCTAGGCGACCATTTTAGGGTGCATACATTTTCCCCTCTTTGACTAATGTGTGATCATTTCGAGAACACATGCAGTCAAAGAAGCTAAAATGTGAGTTCATTTTGGGATCAAAAAACAACTCAAATGTGTGTTCATTTTGGGATCACAAAACAACTCAGATGTGTGTTCATTTTGGGAACACACCAGGATAAAGATAAGGAAAAAGCTGAAAGACAAGACCAACACCATCCCTGCTAGGTGCAAATCAAGCCTTAGACAAAACTATCACCCTCGCTGCTAGGCAATAATCAAGTCTGAAAAATAGGAGATAAAAATTGAAAGACAAAATCACCACCGTCATTGCTAGGTGATAATTAAGTCTAAAAATAAGAATCTCAAGTTGAGCTAAATGATAAAGTTGAATCAAAGATTAAAGCTGATAGGTACTGCCCCCTCAGAATCAAAATCAAAATCAGGTAGAGGAGAACAGGAAATTGATAAACTTGATCAAAGCACTAGAAATGATAGTCAAAGAATAGGACAATAGGATAACCATCAAGCAGTGAAGACATGCCCTAGGTTGACTAGGTTTGACTGGGAAAGATATAGGATAAAAATTAAGTCAAACCTTAGAGAAATGAAGTGAGTGATAATGAATGATAGACTAGGAATTTGAAAGAGATGGGGGTGAAGAAATGAAGATGCCCCAACAAAGATCAAAGGATCAAGCCTCAAATGGTCAGCCAACTGCGTAGGGTGAAATTTTGAAATGTGATTTTGACTATCAAGATGAACTTAGATTTTGATTTTGAGTCTGAAAATGGATCTAGGACATTGAAATTAGCTAGAGGTGTAATTTTCATGCAATTTTGAGGTGTTTTGAAATTTGGTCAAAAAATCAAAATGCTATATAAGGGGCAAAAGTGTCATTTTCAAAATCATTTATCATTTAGCCATTTGAGAATTTCAAGAGCTTAGAGAGAGAAAATGGCCTAGCAAGCAGTGATTCCCATCCACAGGTATCAGTTTGAGCATGGTCGATTGCACAACCAGCCTCCACACTATGCTGCCCCAGTGAGTTTTCAGAAAAACTTCACTTTTTTTTGAGTCATTAATGATCATTTAAGATATTTAGCACATTTTTTCAAGAATTTTCAAATTTAATAATCTCAATTTTTAAGAACTAGGTGATAGATCGCGTGATACTTTAGAAGTATCGCTCCTTTTAGAGAGAAACATCACGTGATACTTCATGGGTCGCAAGTGTATCGCACGTGTGTGGACACTAGTATCGCATGATAACTGGAAAACTATCATGTCATACCTAGAAAAGTATCACACAATCAAAGGTATATCACACCATTATAGGAAGAAGTGTCGCATGACACTTGTCCCAAAAGCAGTATCGCCCAAGTTAAAAAAAATTGATATTTTTAAGTATTTTTTAGCAAAAAGGACATGGATCTAGACAAGTTTACGTTGTATATGTCTTGTACTGATTTTTAGACATTCATCATGATATGTACTGACATCTGGCTTGGTTTAATAGTTTGCAGGAGCACTTTCTAGCATTACTCATCGAAGCACCGAAGGTGGTAGGATTGAGATGCATTTGAGATCTAGATGATCTGGGTGAGGCTGATATCCGAGTGATGGGATTCTAATACTTATTGCGGTTCCCATATATCTGAGCTGATCATGGTCTACTAATAGCCTTGGCCGAGCAATGGCATAGTGAGCATAACACATTTCACTTGCCCACTGGAGAGGCATCCATCTCATTAGAGGATGTCTATAGGATTCTTAGAGTACCATGCCATGGTGAGCCTATAAGTATAATCATGCTTAAAGATATAATCATTTAAGTGTAATGTTTCCATATGATTAAAAATAACATGATTGTTTGCTGGCATAGGTATATTATGATTAGGACACCACCGAGGGCCGACATGCTATCTAGGGCATGTTTCAGGATGTCATTATCATTGATAGACATGTCATCTGGGAGTGACTGATGGACAATTTTGGTAGAGACTTCCCAGTGTCATGCATTATTTCTTCCATCATCTCACAGGCCTTGATGACTGATCATAGTCAGAAGGGATTCACTCTCAGATGGGACAGACTCCTGGTTGACTTGGTAGGCAGACCTCGGTGCATGGCATGGGGACTTGCCATACTTGTAGAGATGTATCATGAGTTACATGAGATCATCTACAGGGATGGTTGGACATGGGCTTATGGTGCCATCCTGGCATAGGTGTGGGCTTGGGAGCACATCATTGTGGTGCGCCCTAGGGTTTAGCTGAGAGAGTGAAGATATCTGTACATATACAGGTATGGAGGATTTATATCAAATTCCCATACTGGGGATGTGACATAATACCGATAGATGTTGGATGAGATAACCTCCTTCATATGGAGGCCATACAGGGAGGTTGAGTCTTGGGGTGATGTAGAGGATGAGCTAAGCTACATGCTATGCAGCTGGCCATTAGTAGGATGACATGCAAAGATAGTCGAGAGATTCTGCATCACTCAGGTATGGTGAAGTTTGGGTGGCAGCAGTGGGTCTTGGCAGAGACCACCACTTATGTGAGCTCTAGGGATGAGGAAGGACATGGGTGGCTACCCATGTTAGATCATTAGTTGGCCATTGAGGAGACATATGGCATCAAGAGGGAGCCTTGGGAGTACCTTCCCAATATGGCTAATGCGGGATCTGATGCAACATATAGGGTTGAGTGACGGAGGGCACCATTCTGTCATTTCATAGTACCTGATGCCCTGATAGCAGTTCAGGGTGGGGATGGGGCTAATGGGGGAGATAGAGGAGATGGAGGGAGAGGGGGAGGGAGAGGGATGGAGAGAGGTGAGGGCTCTAGATCAGGTGACTAGAAATGGTCATGAGGATGGAGATTAGTGACTCCTGAGGATGAGGTGAGACCAGCTCACTGATAGGCAGAGGTACAATAGGATTAGCCTATGGGAGGGGAGGACTTGAGAGCTAGGATATAGGCTCTAGAGGTAGAGATGTAGTAGCTGAGGATCACTATAGTTGTGAGAGATTAGTAGCTAGCTGATTTGAGGGTAGAGAGAGATCAATAGATTATGGATCTCAGGGTAGAGATAGCACGCTGAGAAAGGGTGGCATAGGCAGACGCAATAAAGATCTGAAGAGAGATAGCACGAGCTACCTATTATCATGGACTCTACCTATAGGTCATGCCAGAGGATCAGAGAGTGCCATCTTACTCTTAGAGGGTAGGTAGATTAGACATGGTACCAGATGCAGCCCCACCTCCCCCACCACTAGGTCCACATGATGGGGAGAGCAAGTCCTAGGTTTAGGGCTTAGGTTTAGATGTTTTGGACATATCATGAGACTTTGTGATCTAGATTTTGGGATCTCATATTGTATATTGTATGATGACATTGTTATATATATGAGATTACTGGATGTTCAATATATCTTGTGTTTATGTCTCACTTGTGATGGATGTATTAGTTTATGTATTGTCTTATCATTTTGCTCAAAATGTATGTTATAAATGCTCATGTATATTCTCTCTCATAGATGTATGGTTGATTCTCATGTGTATGATATAAACTCATGTTTCTAAAAATGACATTTTTGAGATATAGATATGATGATATGATTAACCCCTTGTGATAACAAGAATAGATTGTGATGAAAGATAAGGAGTGAAAGACATGATCGAGAAAAGGGAAGATGAGCGTAGTTGACCAACAGGTCCACGTAAGATGAAAAGGAGAGCTCTCTCCATATGTAAGATGCAAAACTAATCTAACATGACCCTAAAAATGCAAGCGATTATGAAAAGTGGTTGACTTGCAAGGTCACAATGCTTATAGACATCTAATTATCATCATCAAGTGTTATTGGTAGCATCGTAAGATCATACAATATGCACTAGTATGACTATGGGTATATGAATATGATCTATATCAAATGAAATATGGAAATCCCACCTAGGCACCAAAGACATGTAGGTCAAGATGACTAGTGCAGTGAGGTTACCTAAGTTTACTATAGTGAGATTATGCTTGCATCAGGACATAAGAAGGTCAAGATGGCTATAAGCATGCACTCACAAAACAGTCAAGGATAATATCTTGTCAATCCCTAGTGTCAAGTAAGACCAGCATAAATGCTCATGATAGTTAGGATCAACAAAATATACCCACAAGTAGATAAGAAATAAAACATGTTCTCATACCCTCAGTCTTCTATCTATGCATCATCGAAAACTTCTTAGGGAGAGACCACTCATCAAAGAAATTCTCATAGACAACACACAAAGAAAAATAAAGTCAACATATCTGAATTGAGTTGATTGTTTAAGTGCATGTGTGTTGGTCATAGAGTCAAACTTTGAGTATCAAATTTGCTAATGAGTGATATTGCATCATATTTAGACTAGTGGGTAAGACATCTGATAAGTGTTGAGAAACACTCGACACTAGGGTAGTGTTGGAAAACATAGTTTGGGGTGGTGTTGAAAACACCTATTTGTGAAATGCCCCAAGAGACAAATGCACCTAACAGACCTATGCTAATAGGTATGCCCCCTAGACAAAAATAAAGACCAATTCCAAACCAAGTCAAATAAGGTCAAGGCATGATGGAGAATGGCTAAGTGTAAAGGACACATGCTAAAAGACAAGGGTGCAAAAGGCCTCAAGTAGCGCCTGTTTCCAAATTTTCACCACTTGGAGATTTTTTTGATTTTTTGATTTTTTTTGTATTTTTGCTACCAAGGTGCCTATTTCTAGGTTTTCACCAAGGCACTTTTCTATTTTTTTAAAATTTTTTTTAAATTTTTTGATTTTTTTGTATTTTTTTAGGACTTTATATGATTTTTAGGATTTTTTTAGCAATATATCATTTTTTTGGATTTTTTTAGGATCAACAAGTATGTACAAAGGATGTCCCTAGACAAAATAGGAATCATGGATAGAACTTCTTGAGGTGCAAAACATTAACAGGATCAGGGAGCTGTTCCCCCTGTTCATCAGATAGCAAGTAAGCACCTATCCCAAAAGTAGTAGTAATAATGTATGGTCCAAGCCAATTAGGTTCAAATTTGCCTTTTTGTTCTCGATGTTGTTGGTTCTTAGGATTTTCACATAGGACAAGATCTCCCACTTGGAATTTTCTAGGGTGAACCTTTTTGTTGAATGCTTTGGAAATACGCTTTTGGTAGACTCTCATGTGATCAAAAGATGTTCTATGTTTCTCATCAAGAAGTTCTAATTATTACAATCTCATGGCATGATAATCTTCATCTATAATCAAACCTTTGAGAGAGACTCTAAGTGAGGGAATCTCAACTTCTAAAGGTAATAATGCGTCAGCACCATAAGTGAGGAAAAAAGGAGTAGCCCCTATGGGAGTATGAATACTTGTTCTATAGGCCCATAAGGCTAGATTGATCTGTAAGTGCCAGTCTCGACCATTCTTGTGAACTGTTCTATGGAGAATCTTAAGAATGGTTTTATTAGAGGCCTCTGCTTGTCCATTTCCTTGTGGGAAGTAAATGGAGGACCAATGTTGTTTTATCTTGAATTTCTTATAGAGGTGTGTAAGGTCCTTGTTTTTGAACTGACCTCCATTATCAGTGATTATCTCAGAAGGTATCCCAAATAAACAAATGATGAGATTCAATATGAACAAAGAGATTGTCTTTCCTGAAGCAACAGATAGTGGAATGGCTTCTACCCATTTGGTAAAGTAGTCAGTAGCACTAATAATGAATTTATGTCCACTTGATGAGTTGGGATGAATCTTCCCAACAAGGTCAAAGACCCAGTGCTGAAATGGCCAATGAGAAATAGAAGGAATAAGCTCCCTACCCAGAGCATGAATTAGGTTTCCATGTTTCTGACACTTTTCAAATGATTTGGAAAAAGCTATAGCATCTATTTGCATTGTGGGCCAATAGTACCCCACCCTAAACAACTTTTGGGCCATGGCAAGACCATTGGAATGTCCTCCACAAATTCCCTCGTGGATGTCAACTAACACTCAATCAGACTCATCCTTTTTCAAGCACCTAAGAAGTGTCCCATCTAAACCCCTCCTATACAGATCACTAGAGATAAGGGTATGGCGAGAGGCATTATGAACAAGGTTTCTTCTTTCAGAGTGATTAAAGGATTTGGGAATGATGCCATCACAAAGATATGAATAGATAGCACCATAACAGGAAGACTCATGAGTGACCAAGGTATAAATGATGTGGCTTTCAAAGGAGTCAAAGATGGGATGATGTAGCTCTTCCACTAGGAATTTAAATCTTGATTCATGTTGTTCCAACTGAAGGAGTGAAGCTAATGTAGCCATAGCATTTGCAGCCTTGTTTTCTGCTCTAGGGATCTGTTGAAATGTCACAAATGTGAAATAGCATCGCAATGAATCAACCATCCTTTTGTAAGGTATCAACTTATCATCCTTAGTTTGGTATTCTCCATCCACTTGGTTGCTAATTAATTATGAATCCCCAAAGACATGTAACTCTATTATATTCCACTCAATAGCCATCTTAAGTCCATTGGTTAGAGCCTCATATTCTACAATATTATTTGTGCATGGGAATAGAAGTTTGTAAGACTTAGGTATGTTGCACCCATAAGGAGAAATAAACAATACTCCAGCTCTTGATCCATTTTGCATATTTGAACCATCAAAGAATATTTTCCAAGTACGTGTGGTCATGTACATTATGTGCTCATCTGAGAATTCTACTTGAATAGGCATGCTATCCTTGACTGGGAAATCAGCAAGTTGATCTGCAATAGCTTGCCCCTTTATAGCCTTACGCTTAATGTACTCTATATCAAATTCTAACAAAACCATCATCAACTTAGTGAGTCTACCCGTGAGAGCAGCCTTACCAAGAAAATACTTAAGAGGATCAATTTTTGCAATGAGATGTATAGTATGGGCAAGCATGTAGTGTCACAACTTTTGGGAAGCAAACACTACCGCAAGACAAGACTTTTCAATACTATTATAATTGATCTCATAAGATACTAGAGTATGGCTAATGTAGTAGATGGCTCTTTCCTTCCCAGTATCATCAAGTTGAGCCAACAATGCCCCCAAGGAAGATTCTATTGTTGAGATGTACAAAATTAATGGTTTTCCTAGGATAGGAGGCATTAAAATTGGAGGATTAGCTGAGTATTGTTTTATTTGATCTAGGATCTTTTGGAAATCCTCATTCCAAGCACATGTGGTTCCTTTATGCAATGTCTTGTTGAATGGTTGTGCTTTATCTGCAAGCTCTGAAATAAACCTCCATATGGATTGGAGTTGTCCTTGAAGACTTCTCATCTAACTAATGTTCTTAGGAGGAGGCATATTTAATATAGCTTGAACCTTTTCAGGATCCACCTCTATTCCTTTGGCTAAAATTATAAATCCTAGAAGTTTACCTAAGGTAACCCCAAAGGCACACTTTTTTGGATTCAATCTTAACTAAAACTACTCCATTCGATCTAGAATTACTTCCAAATCTTCTAAGTGTGTATCCCTTTGCTTAGACTTGGCCAAGGTATCATCCACATAATCCTCCATGTTTTTATGCATCATATCTTGAAATATTATGGTCATAGCTCTTTGGTATGTGGCTCCTGCATTTTTTAATCCAAATGGCATGACGTTCCAACGATAGGGTCCTTGTGCACATGTGAAGGTTGTCTTTTCTTGATCAGGAGCTATTTTTATTTGGTTATAACCAGGAAAACCATCCATTAAAGAGTATGTCTCATAGGCTGTAGTCATATCCACTATCATGTCTATGTTAGGGAGTGGAAAGTCATCCTTTGGGCAAGCTTTGTTAAGATCTCTGAAGTCTATGCATACATGAATGGACCCATCATGCTTTGAAACTGGAACAATAGTTGAGATCAACTCGGCATAGTCGATAGCTCTAATAAATCCTACTCCTAAGAGCTTTTCTAATTTAGCCTTAACAAGGAGAGCTATGTGAGGATGCATTTTCCTCAACTTTTGTTTTACTAGTTTAATTCTTGGAGCTATAGATAAGTGATGCATAATAAGATTAGTGTCAAACCCTAGCATGTCTGAATATGTCCAAGAAACATTGATTTTCTTCTTTTGTAAGAAATTTGTGTATGCCTCTTTTTCTTGCACTGACAAAGACTAAGCTAGATGAATCACCTGTGGAGCCTCTTCCGTATTCAAATTTATTGGTTGTGTAGGCTCAATAAGAACTGATGAACTGTCTTGGAAATAACTCGATAGGTTATTAAGTACCCCATTCTTAGGTGCCTCAAAGAGGTTTTCACCTTTGGATACGTCCTTTCTTTTTACTTTTTTGGGTTCTAACACCGCCACATAGTGGTTTTCGCCATCAGAACCATTTCTTTTTTTTTTCTTTTCTTTTATTTTGTGACTGAGGTACTTAATATCCAGCTCTACCATACTTGTTTTAGGTTCACTGGTGGAAGAGACTACGGGTTCAAGAGCATTCAGGTAGCAAGCTATTTCATAGTCATTGTGAAAAGTGAGGAGCTGAGGCTCTTGACACAGTTGTGACCAATCAATCAAATGATGGTTTACAAGGGGTAGGTCAATGACTGGTTCAACATTATTGATACAAAAGGTATTATCTCTGGTGATCACATAGTTAGGATCTGTAAAATCTCCCTCTAAGATACCCAAATTAGGGCTCACCTTACCAAACAAAGTGTCATCCACTAAGGCAATTTGAGGAGTCTAATCCTCTAGTCCTACACTAGGTTCATTGGTCACATCAGGTTAAGTACTATAGGTGTGGACAACATCCATGTCCAAATCAACTATTTCATCTGAGAGAGAGTCCCACTCAAACTCATGTGAATCTATTTTTGAATCTCTACTGGGATGTTTACACCAAGAAGGCTTAGGATGCCTTGATGTAGAAGGTTTGAGATTGTGAAGGGTATCCCCTTCTCTAGCATCTATGTTTATGCTTGCAATTGTTAAGTAATCTAAATCTCCCCAAAGGAGATTTGTAGAAGGCACCCAATCATCAATCATGTCTTGCTGGTTTTGGAGATTAGGTGTATAATTTGAGTCACTGTCACTATCCATCGCAGCTAGGATAGGAACACTTTTGTTCTTTCCATTATCAAACCCTAGGCCAACCATTGACTTAGTCCTATGACCAAAAAGAGCATAGTTGAGTGGTTCAACCTTGGCATCTAACCTGTGACTAAGAGGGCCATGACTTGGGTAGCCCATGTTGGTGACCAATGTGTATCCTCTCCCATAAGTCTTAGGAGATGGAGAAAAATTTTCATTATGTAGGTACTTTTCTTCTTTGTATATCCAATCTCTAACAGCCACCTCTTCTTTCTCATCCTGAATAGGTACTGAAGACTCTACAAAAGTATCAAACAAAGTCATGGCTAAAGATGAGGGATGCATCTCTTGTGATGGTTTACCATAGGACCTAGGTGAAATTGGCAATTTTGTAAAGGAGTCAATTTGATATCCTCCCATACTAAGGTCTATGGACTTGAATTTACCCTTACATTTCTCAAGAGCTACCCCAAAATTGTCCGCTTCTCTATTTAAGGGAACATGGGCCCCTGCTAAAATGGCATTAATAGATAAGGTACTATCACTTGGTATGCAAACTTCTATGCCATTGTATGGAAACTTGACACATTAGTGATAGGTAGATAGTACTGCTTGCATGTCATGAATCCATAGTCTACCTAGTAGGATGTTGTATGCTAGAGAACCAACATCAACAATTTGAAACAAAATGTCCTTTTCAATAGGACCAATTCTGACTGGAAGAATAGCTAACCCCTTAGAAATTCTCTTAGCCTCATCATAGGCTTTGATAGTAATTTTCTTCCTGGGATCAATGGCATGCTCTAAGTAACCTAGGTTTTTCAAAAGAATTAAAGAACAAATATTGAGCCCAGCACCCCCATCTATCAACACACGCCTAACATGGGTTTTATGGATCATGACCTCAATGTGAAGGGCAAGATTGTGCAGATGGCTCAAGGCTTTATCATCTTCTTCAAAAAATGTAAGGTAATGTGGGCTAGAAAGGTGGTTGACCATGTTCTGGAATTGGTCGACATCTATATTATTAGGGACATTTGTTGCATGCAAAGCATCCTTAAGGACACGCTTGTGTCTAGGAGACAATTCTAAGAGCTCAAAAATGAAAATCTATGCGGGCATTTGTTGTAACTGATCAACAAGGTTGTAACTCATATCAAGACCAATTGCAGATTTGGGAGGAACACTTTTGGACATTAGTTGCTTAGATTTTTTAGAATTAGGACCTCTAATGATAATAGGACCTTGGGAATAACTCCTAGTAACAAAATTGAGAGGTTGAGGTGACCTTCAAGATTGAGGACCTCTAAGCACAACAATGGATCCTTCATCAAATATTGGAGGTGAGTTATATCATAATCATAGGGATCATTCCCTCTCATCATGTTGACATCATTGTCCACAACCTCAAGCATATTAATGACATTTTCTACAGATGTATAGGTATAATTGATTGTAGCCTTGCCATTCTTGTTTTTAGAAGTCTACCCCTTCTCATACTTAGGAAAGGGCTCCTTAAAGGCCTTGTGGTCTATGTTTGTGGTCAACCCATCAACTTGTAATTTCCCATTCTCAATAAGGTCTTGAACAAGATGTTTGAGTTTAAAACAACCTTCAATGTCATGTCCAATTCCATTGTGGTATACATAGTAATCTTTCTCATTCCACCAATAAGGTTTAGGATCCAGTATGTGAAACTTTGTAGGATCCTAAGGTTGTGCCAAATTATGAGCAATCAAGGTCTTAAAAATGTCTACATAAGAGTCTCCAAGCTGAGTGAATTGCTGCTTTCCTAACTTAGGTTTATCTTGATACTTGGGCTTGTGCTCTTGTTGGTCTAAGGATGTCTGCAGCTTCATAGCTTGAACTATGTTAGATAAATTAAGAACTCCTTATTCCTTAGGTTGTGGAGAGTCAACAACTCCATCATTGAGTACATGCTTATTTTTGTTCCAATATGAGTTCTTTTTATCCTTATTTTGTTGTTATTATTTTGGCCATTGTTGTTGTTACTTTGTTTGGCCAAAATACCTTGTTCTTTTAGAACATCCTCGATGCGACATGCATTTTCTACCATAGTGTCAAAAGAATTAAAGACCATTTTTCTAACTTCATATCTTAATTCTGGCACTAGATTGCTCACAATTATATCAATCCTTTCTTCCTCAGGGATGGTCCTAGAATATTTGGAGCATAATGATGCAGGAGCATCCTGGGTGTAAGAGCAATCTTGCATTACCCAAAAAAATATATATATATATTTTTATTTTTTATATTCAATAACGGCTATTTTGTGCAGAGCTGCTATTTATGAAAAGTTACTATTTTTGGTAATTTTTATATGTGCTCAGAGTGATCTGATTTTTTTCTTGGAGGTTCATTTTGGTCATATAGGTCTGCCAATAAAGTTTCATTACCAGATCAAGTGTATATAGGAAGATATTGAAGATTTTTGGTATTGGCAGCAGGGTACAGAAACTTTGAACTCAGTTTTGAAGGCTTTAGAGGCCCCAGATGAGGTCAAAAATTTGGGTAACAAGTGCTTGCATCGATCAAACCTGTAGAGCACTTCGTGGCATTTTTGAAATGGGGTTATAATAGCCGATCAGGTCAACTGGTGATGACTTATGGTCTTCAGAAGTTGGGCCACCTGAAATGGCAGAAAACAATTTTCTTCAAAATTTTTGTTCAGGTTTCAAAGGTTATCTTGAGCCGACTATGATGTAATAAAATGTAAAATAAAATAATTATGAGTTTGGTTGGCCTTATTGGCTAAAATTCTGGAACCTTCCCAGGCGATGGAAAATTGCCTATATAAGGAAGGCTGTATTATTGTCTTAGACAGTTCAGAATAGTTCTGGGTAGTAGATCTGGGTAATAGTTCGAGGCTTTGTCCTACAGAATATTGTAAGGGAATGCCCATGTGGCTTTGCATATTGTAGTTCTAAAAGTTTGTAATTCCACATTTGTGGAGGTAATAAGAAGCCAATTTTCTATTCTTGCATATTGTTGTTGTTTCTCTATTTCTGTTATGTGTTTGTGGTATTAAGGGGAGCACCCTTCATCAAGTGGTATCACAGTAGGAGTTCTTGAGTGTGTAAACAGATCGCCGACTGTGAGGTAGTTTGCACTAGGACTGTGGCTAAGGTTTCAGCATGCATTGCAAAAATGCCTCGACAAAGGGAACGTGGTGGAAGAGCTGGTGTTGTAATACCTCAAGTTAGAGAGTTGCATAGACAAGTGCGAGCATTGCAAGAAGAGATTTGCAGAGGAATGAATCTTAATGTCAGAGATGAAAGCGAGGATGAAGTTGAAGAAGAATATCAAGAACGAGAAGATGAAATTATGAACCAGGAGGAAGAAAGACTTTTTCAGGTGATTTCTAAGATTGGGAAAAGACCTAAGATTGAGGTTCCTACATTTTTTGGAAATCTTAACCCAGAGAAATTGATCGACTGGATCAATGAATGTGAGGAGTATTTTGAGTATGAAGATGTTGAGGATCCTGATAGTGTCAAATTTGCAAAGGCCAGACTGAAAGGTCATGCGAAGATCTGGTGGCAAGAAATTCAATTGGAGTGAAATAGAAGAGGGAAAGATAAAATCACAAGATGGGATCGGATGGTGGATAAATTGAAGCGATAGTTCATTCTTGTTGATTATGAGCTTGACCTACTAAAGAAAATGCAAAGTTTGAATCAAGCAGGAAGATCTGTTTAGGAGTTTACAGATGAGTTCTATCGACTCCTCATTAGAACAGACCATATAGAAGCTGATAAGGAGAAAGTTGCCCGATACCTTAATGGGTTAAGGCCAAGCATTCAGGAGGAGTTGAATCTGGTTCGAATGAACAGTATTGAGGAGGCATACCAGTTTGCCCTAAAAGTAGAGGAAAAGCTGAACAAGAAGTTTGAGAGCAGACAAAATAGAAGAGGTCATGGTGGAAGCTCTAGTGGATGGTCATATGGTGGCTGAAATGAAGATCTGAAAAAGAAGGATGAGGCCAGTAGCAGCCAGAATCAGAGAGGAAACAATTCTAATCATTTCCAAGATCAGAATAATAGAGATCAGAGGGGAAGAGGAAGAGGACAAGGTTCAGGAAGAGGAGGCTTCCGTGGAATATGTTTTCACTATGGAGAAGAAGGTCATAGGGCATTTGAATGTCTTCAACACCAAGGAAGAACACACAGGAGAAATGAAGCCTAGGACAGAGTTGCACATGTAAATGAAGATGCCAGATCATCAAATTCTGAAGATGCTGAAAGAGGAGAAACATTGATTAACAGAAGAGTCCTGTTGAGTGGTGAGAATGAACCTGAATAAAGGAGGAGCCTGTTTCGCACTAGGTGCAAGTGTGAAGGTAAATATTGTGATGTGATCATTGATAGTGGAAGCACTGACAATTTGGTGTTAGAAGAGATGGTGACAAAGTTGAAGCTCAAGAGATAGAAACACCCACATCCATATCGGATTGCCTGGGTACAGGATGACCACAAGGTCATGGTCAATGAATAATGCCTGGTGAAGTTCAAGATTGGTGGATACCAAGATGAAGTATTGTGTGATATCATATCTATGGATGCATGTCATATGTTGTTGGGTAGACCATGATAGTTTGACAGATGTGTTGTACATGATGGTCATGCAAATACCTATTCCCTGACAAAGGATGGAGTGTGACATAAGCTAAAACCATTGAAGGAGACTGAAGAAAAGGTATGTGGTAATGCAAGAATAACTTTTTTTGATGGAAGAAATTTCCTAGATGGTATGAGGCATGAGCATGTGTGTTTTTCTTTAATTTTAAAAGCTGGTAAAGAGGAAGTAGAAGATGTTCCTATAGAAGTTGCAGATTTATTGAATGAGTTTTAGGATATTGTATCTGATAACATACTTGATGGATTACCACCAGTTAGGAAGATCAATCATCAGATGGACTTGATCCCATGAGCGAGTTTTCCGAATAAGACAACACACAGAATGACACCTGCAGAAAGTGAGGAGTTGAACAGACAAGTACATGAACTGTTATAGAAAGGATTGATCCGTGAGAGTCTGAGTCCCTCTGCTATACTAGCGGTATTAGCACCAAAGAAGAATGGAGAATGGAGAATGTGTATAGATTCTAGGGCAATAAACAAGATCACAATCAAGTACAAGTTTCCATTGCCACGAATGGATGATATTATGGACTGTTTGAGTGGAGCTATGTATTTCTCAAAGATAGATCTGAAGAGTGGATATCATCAGATTCAGATCAAAGAAGGAGATGAATGGAAGACTGCCTTCAAGACCAAGGAAGGACTATATGAGTGGTTAGTCATGCCTTTTGGGCTAACCAATGCACTGAGTACTTTCATGCGGCTCATGAACGAGGTTCTGAAAGAATTTCTGAGTAAGTTTGTCATTGTTTACCTAGATGATATTTTGATTTTTAGTAAGACATTGGATGAGCATATGATGCATATTCATATGGTATTTGAGAAGTTGAGAGAAGATAAATTGCTGATTAATGTGAAGAAGTGCAGTTTTGTGAAGAAAGAGTTGGTGTATTTGGGGTTTGTAGTTTCAGGAGAAGGTCTAAAAATGGACCCAGAGAAGGTACAGGCTATCCTTGAATGGCCTACTCCAAGAAGTGCTACTGAGGTAAGATCTTTTCATGGTCTAGCTAGCTTTTACAGAAAGTTTATCAAAAATTTTAGCAGTATTTGTGGACCCTTGACTGAAACAATGAGAGGGGATAGAAAATAGTTTAAGTGGACTAATGGGGTAGAAAAGAGTTTTCAATTGTTGAAACAAAAAGTTACAGAACAACCTATTTTAGTACTTCCAGATTTTAATAAGGTGTTTCAAGTAGATTGTGATGCTAGTGGTACTGCAATAGGAGCTTTTATGAGCTAAGAAGGTAAACCTGTTGCTTATTTCAGTGAGAAGTTAAATGATGCCAAGAGAAAATATTCTGTTTATGATCAGGAATTTTATGCTATAGTTCAAGCATTAAAGAAGTGGAGATATTATCTACTTCCTAAGGAGTTTGTTTTGTATATTGATCATCAAGCTTTGCAATATTTGAATAGTCAAGAAAAATTGAATCAAAGGCATTTGAAATGGGTTGAGTTTTTGCAAAGTTATACATTTATTTTGAAACACAGGAGTGGAAAGTCTAATAGGGTTGTAGATGCTCTTAGTAGAAGGCAACTATTGCTGACAGAAATGCAAATTGAAGTGGTTGGGTTCAAGGAACTCAAGAATTTGTATCCAGAGGATTCTGATTTTGGTGAAATTTGGAAAGCTTGTACAGAACCTGTTACTCTAGACAGGATGAAATGGTTGGATTTCATCATCTAGGATGATATGCTATTCAGATGGAGTCAGTTGTGCATTCCATGAAGCTCTATGAGGGAGAATCTCATCAAGGAGAAGCATAGCGGTGGATTGGCTGGACATTTTGGTCATGATAAAACCTTTGGTTTAGTTAGTGACAATTATTATTGGCCACAGTTGTAGCATGATGTGAAGAAATTTGTACAGAGTTGCAGAGTATGTCAGATGGTGAAAAGAGTGAAGCAGAATACAAGGTTGTATTAGCCATTACCCATACCAAAGAAGCCTTGGGAGGATATTAGCATGGACTTTATTCTTGGTTTACCGAGGACTCAGTGGGGACATGATTCAATTTTTGTGGTGGTTGACAGATTTTTAAAGATGGCACATTTCATTCCCTACAAGAAGACTAATGATGTTGTTCATGTAGCAGAATTGTTTTTCAGAGAAGTAGTGAGACTTCATGGTTTGTCAAAGACCATAGTTTCAGATCAGGACACTAAGTTTGTTGGATATTTCTGGTGTACATTATGGAAGAAGTTGAAGATAGATTTGAAGTTCAGTTCATCACATCATCCATAGACTAATGGACAGACATTTGTGGTAAATAGGAGTTTGGAAAATTTGCTGAGATGTTTGGTTGGAGATAAGCCGACAGGATGGGATTTGATTTTACCATAGGTAGAATTTGCATACATTAATTCTGTCAATAGGAGCACTAGTAAATCACCATTCCAGATTGTATATGGAAGTAGTCCAAGAAATGCATTTGAATTGAGGAAGATAGATAAAGGAGAAATAAGTAGTGCTAAACCTGATGATTTTGCAGAACACTTGAAGAACATCCATGGGGAGGTGAGGAAGCATATTACCAAGATGAACGCATAGTATAAGGCTAAGGTAGATGAGAAAAGGAGGTATAAGGAATTTCAGGTTGGTGATGAAGTCATGGTTCATTTGCGGAAGCAGTGGTTTCCAGTTGGTACATATAACAAGCTAAAAATGAAGAAGTTTGGACCATGTAGGATACTAAAAAAACATGATTTAGGAAATGCATACGAGGTAGAATTCCCTACTGAGCTAAATATTTTACCAGTGTTTAACATTTTAGATCTGATAGAGTATCATGAAGGAGGTGTTGAAGAGAAGATCATAGCAGCACAGTGGAGTATTCCAGCAACTAGTTCAGACACTAAGGAGATCGAAGATATACTAGATAGTCATGTTGGCAGAAGCACAAGGAATAGGACATATGAAGAATATCTGGTCAAGTGGAAAGGATGACCTATTGAAAATTCATCATGGCTAACAAAGGAGGAGGTTAGCCATCTTGGTTTTCCTCTACACACCTGAGTCATGATAGGGTCACTTCTCAAATTACCCTAGGTGTCTGATGCAGGAGCATCCTAGGTGTAAGAACAATCTTGCATCACCCAAAAAAAAAAAAAAAAAAATTCTATTTTTTATATTCAATAAGGGCTATTTTGTGCAGAGCTGCTATTTATGGAAAGTTACTATTTTTGGTAATTTTTATATGTGCTTAGAGTGATCTGATTTCTTTCTTGGAGGTTCATTTTGGTCATATAGGTCTGCTAGTAAAGTTTCATTGCCAGATCAAGTGTATATTGGAAGATATTGAAGATTTTCGGTATTGGCAGCAAGGTACAAAAACTTTGAACTCAGTTTTGAAAGCTTTAGAGGCCCCAGATGAGGTTGAAAATTTGGGTGACAAGTGCTTGCACCGGTCAAGCCTATAGAGCGCTTCGTGGCATTCTTGAAATGGCGTTATAATAGCTGATCGGGTCAATTGGTGATGACTTATGGTCTTCAGAAGTTGGGCCACCTGAATTGGTAGAAAATAATTTTTTTCAAAATTTATGTTCAGGTTTCAAAGGTTATCTTGAGCTGACTATGATGTAATAAAATGTAAAATAAAATAATTCTAAGTTTGGTCGGCCTTATTGGCTAAAATTCTGGAACCTTCCCAGGTGATAGAAAATTGCCTATAGAAGGAAGGTTGTATTATTATCTTAGGTAGTTTAGAATACTTCTGGGTAGTAGATCTGGGTAATAGTTTGAGGCTTTATCCTACAGAATATTGTAAGGGAATGCCCATGTGGCTTTGCATATTGTAATTCTGAAAGTTTGTAATTCCACATTTGTGGAGATAATAAGAAGCCAATTTTCTATTCTTGCATATTGTTGTTGTTTTTCTATTTCTGTTATGTGTTTGTGGTATTAAGGGGAGCACCCTTCATCAAGTGGTATCAAAGCAAAAGTTCTTGAGTGTGTAAATAGATCACCGACTGTGAGGTAGTTTACACCAGGACCGTGGCTAGGGTTTCAGCGTGCATTACAAAAATGCCTCCACGAAGGGAACGTGGCAAAAGAGCTGGTGTAGTAACACCTGAGGTTAGAGAGCTACAGAGACAAGTGCGAGTATTGCAAGAAGAGATTTGAAGAGGAATGAATCTTAATGTCAGAGATGAAAGCGAGAATGAAGCGGAAGAAGAATATCAAGAAGGAGAAACTAAAATTGTGAACTAGGAGGAAGAAAGACTTTTTTAGCTGATTTCCAAGATTGGGAAAAGACCTAAGATTGAGGTTCCTACATTTTTTAGAAATCTTAACCCAGAGGAATTGATCGACTAGATCAATGAATGTGAGGATTATTTTGAGTATGAAGATGTTGAGGATCCTGATAGGGTCAAATTTGCGAAGGCCAGACTAAAAGGTCATGCGAAGATCTAGTGGCAAGAAATTCAATTGGAGCAAAATAGAAGAGGGAAAGATAAAATCACAAGATGGGATCGGATGGTGGATAAATTGAAGTGACAGTTCATTCCTGTTGATTATGAGCTTGACCTAGTAAAGAAAATGCAAAGTTTGAAGCAAGTAGGAAGATCTGTTCAGGAGTTTACAGAAGAGTTCTATCGACTCCTCATCAGAACAGGCCATGCAGAAGCTGATAAGGAGAAAGTTGCCTGATACCTTAATGGGTTAAGGCCAAGCATTCAGGAGGAGTTGAATCTAGTTTGAATGAACAGTATTGAGGAGGCATACCAGTTTGCCCTAAAAGTAGAGGAAAAGCTGAACAAGAAGTTTGAGAGCAGACAAAATGGAAGAGGTCATGGTGGAAGATCTAGTGGACGGTCATATGGTGGTCGAAATAAAAATTTGAAAAAGAAGGATGAGGCCAGTAGCAGCCAAAATTAGAGAGGAAATAATTTTAATCATTTCCAAGATCAGAATAATAGAGCTCAGAGGGGAAGAGGAAGAGGATAAGGTTCAGGAAGAGGAGGCTTCCGTGGAACATATTTTCATTATGGAGAAGAAGGTCATAGGGCATTTGAATGTCATCAGTGCCAAAGAAGAACAGACAGGAGAAATGAAGGCCAAGACAGAGTTGCACATGTAGATGAAGATGCCAGATCATCAAATTCTAAAGATGCTGAAAGAGGAGCCTGTTTCACACCAGGTGCAAGTGTGAAGGTAAATGTTATGATGTGATCATTGATAGTGGAAGCACTGACAATTTGGTGTCAGAAGAGATGGTGACAAAGTTGAAGCTCAAGAGACAGAAATACCCACATCTATATCGGATTGCCTGGGTACAGGATGACCACAAGGTCATGGTCAATGAACAATGCCTGGTGAAGTTCAAGATTGGCGGATACCAAGATGAAGTATTGTGTGATATCATATCTATGGATGCATGTCATATGTTTTTGGGTAGACCATGGCAGTTTGACAGATGTGCTGTACATGATGGTTATGCAAATACCTATTTCCTGACAAAAGATGGAGTGTGACATAAGCTAAAACCATTGAAAGAGACTGAAGAAAAGGTATGTGGTAATGCAAAGATAACTTTTATTGATGGAAAGAATTTTCTAGATGGTATGAGGCATGAGCATGTGTGTTTTACTTTAATTTCAAAAGCTGGTAAAGAGGAAGTAGAAGATGTTCCTATAGAAGTTGCAGATTTGTTGAATGAGTTTCAGGATATTCTATCTGAGTTTCAGGATATTCTATCTGATAATGTGCCTGATGGATTACCACCAATCAGGAAGATCAGTCATTAGATGGACTTGATCCCAGGAGTGAGTTTGCCGAATAAGGCAGCACATAGAATGACACCTGCAGAAAGTGAGGAGTTGAACAGACAAGTACATGAACTGTTACAGAAAGGATTGATCCATGAGAGTCTGAGTCCCTGTGCTATACTAGTGGTATTAGCACCAAAGAAGAATGGAGAATGGAGGATGTGTACAGATTCTAGAGCAATAAATAAGATCACAATCAAGTACAGGTTTCCATTGCCATGAATGGATGATATTATGGACTATTTGAGTGGAGCTGTGTATTTCTCAAAGATAGATCTGAAGAGTGGATATGATCAGATTCAGATCAGAGAAGGAGATGAATGGAAGACTACCTTCAAGATCAAGGAAGGACTATATGAGTGGTTAGTCATGCCTTTTGGGCTAACCAATGCACCGAGCACTTTCATGCGGCTCATGAACGAGGTTCTGAAAGAATTTTTGGGTATGTTTGTCATTGTTTACCTAGATGATATTTTGATCTTTAGTAAGACATTGGACAACCATATGATGCATATTCGTATGGTATTTGAGAAGTTGAGAAAAGATAAATTGCTGATTAATTTAAAGAAGTGCAATTTTGTGAAGAAAGAGTTGGTGTATTTGGGGTTTGTAGTTTCAGAAAAAGGTCTAAAAATAGACCGAGAGAAGGTACAAGCTATCCTTGAATGGCCTACTCCAAGAAGTGCTATTGAGGTAAGATCTTTTCATGGTCTAGCTAGCTTTTACAGAAAGTTTATCAAAAATTTTAGCAGTATTTGTGGACCCTTGACTGAAACAATGAGAGGGGATAGAAAAGAGTTTAAGTGGACTAATGGGGCAGAAAAAAATTTTCAATTGTTGAAACAAAAAGTTACAGAACAACCTGTTTTAGTACTTCCAGATTTTAATAAGGTGTTTCAAGTAGATTGTGATGCTAGTGGTACTGCAATAGGAGCTGTTATGAGCCAAGAAGATAAACTTGTTTCTTATTTCAGTGAGAAGTTAAATGATGCCAAGAGGAAATATTTTGTTTATGATCAAGAATTTTATGCTATAATTCAGGCATTAAAGAAGTGGAGACATTATCTACTTCCTAAGGAGTTTGTTTTGTATATTGATCATCAAGCTTTGCAATATTTGAATAGTCAAGGAAAATTGAATCAAAGGCATTTGAAATGGGTTGAGTTTTTGCAGAGTTATACATTTATTTTGAAACACAGGAGTGGAAAGTCTAATAGGTTTGCAGATGCTCTTAGTAGAAGGCAACTATTGCTAACAGAAATACAGATTGAAGTGGTTGGGTTCAAGGAACTCAAGAATTTGTATTCAGAGGATCTTGATTTTGGTGAAGCTTGGAAAGCTTGTACAGAACCTGTTACTCTAAATAGGATGAAATGGTTGGATTTCATCATCTAGGATGATATGCTATTCAGATGGAGTCAGTTGTGCATTCTACAAAGTTCTATGAGGGAGAATCTCATCAAGGAGAAGCATAGCAGAGGATTGGCTGGATATTTTGGTCATGATAAAACCTTTGGTTTGGTTAGTGAGAATTATTATTAGCCACAGTTGCAGCACAATGTGAAGAAGTCTGTACAGAGTTGCAGAGTATGTCAGATGGTGAAAGGAGTGAAGTAGAATACAGGGTTGTATCAGCCATTACCCGTACCAAAGAAGCCTTGGGAGGATATAAGCATGGACTTTGTTCTTGGTTTACCGAGGACTCAGCGAGGACATGATTCAATTTTTGTGGTGGTTGACAGATTTTCAAAGATGGCACATTTCATTCCCTGTAAGAAGACTAATGATGTTGTTCATGTAGCAGAATTGTTTTTCAGAGAAGTAGTGAGACTTCATGGTTTGTCAAAGACCATAGTTTTAGATCGGGACACTAAGTTTGTTAGATATTTCTGTCGTACATTGTGGAAGAAGTTGAAGATATATTTGAAGTTCAGTTCATCACATCATCCACAGATTGATGGATAGACAGAGGTGGTGAATAGGAGTTTGGGAAATTTGCTAAGATGTTTGGTTGGAGATAAGCCGACAGGATGGGATTTGATTTTACCACAGACAGAATTTTCATACAATAATTCTGTCAACAGGAGCACTGGTAAATCACCATTCTAGATTGTATATGGAAGTAGTTCAAGAAATGCATCTGAATTGAGGAAGATAGATAAAGGAGAAATAAGTAGTGCTAAAGCTGAGGATTTTGCAGAACACTTGAAGAACATCCATGGGGAGGTGAGGAAGCATATTACCAAGATGAATGCACAGTATAAGGCTAAGGTAGATGAGAAAAGGAGGTATAAGGAATTTTAGGTTGGTGATGAAGTCATGGTTCATTTGTGGAAGGAGTGGTTTCTAGTTGGTAGATATAACAAGCTGAAAATGAAGAAGTTTGGACCATGTAGGATACTAAAAAAACATGATTAAGGAAATGCATACGAGGTAGAATTGCCTACTGAGCTAAATATTTCACCAGTGTTTAACATTTTAGATTTGACAGAGTATCATGAAGGAGGTGTTGAAGATGAGATCATAGCAGCACAGTGGAGTATTCCACCAACTAGTTTAGACACTAAGGAGATTGAAGATATATTGGACAGTCATGTTGGTAGAAGCACAAGGAACAGGACATATGAAGAATATCTGGTCAAGTGGAAAGGATGACCTGTTGAAAATTTATCATGGCTGACAAAGGAGGAGGTTAGCCATCTTGGTTTTCCTTTGCACACCTGAGTTGTGACAAGGTCACTTCTCAAATTACCCTGGGTGTCTAATGTAGGAGCATCCTAGGTGTAAGAGCAATCTTGCATCACCCAAAAAAATATATATATATATATATTTCTATTTTTTATATTCAATAAGGGCCATTTTGTGCAGAGCTGCTATTTATGGAAAGTTACTATTTTTGGTAATTTTCATATGTGCTCAGAGTGATCTGATTTCTTTCTTGGAGGTTCATTTTGGTCATATAAGTCTGCCAGTAAAGTTTCATTGCTAGATCAAGTGTATATTGGAAGATATTGAAGATTTTTGGTACTGGCAGTAGGGTATAGAAACTTTGAACTTAGTTTTGAAGGCTTTAGAGGCTCGAGATGAGGTCAAAAATTTGGGTGACAGGTCAACTGGTGATAACTTATGGTCTTCAGAAGTTGGGCCACCTGAAATGGTGGAAAATAATTTTCTTCAAAATTTCTGTTCGGGTTTCAAAGGTTATCTTGAGCTGACTATGATGTAATAAAATGTAAAATAAAATAATTCTGAGTTTGGTCGGCCTTATTGGCTAAAATTTTGGAACCTTCCCAGGCGGTGGAAAATTGACTATATAAGGAAGGCTGTATTATTGTCTTAGGCAGTTTAGAATAGTTCTGGGTAGTAGATCTGGGTAATAGTTTGAGGCTTTGTCCTATAGAATATTGTAAGGGAATGCCCATGTGGCTTTGCATATTGTAATTCTGAAAGTTTGTAATTCCACATTTGTGGAGATAATAAGAAGCCAATTTTCTGTTCTTGCATATTGTTGTTGTTTCTCTATTTCTGTTATGTGTTTGTGGTATTAAGGGGAGCACCCTTCATCACATAAGCATCTCCATCTTTGTAAAAATGTCACAAAGGGTTTCGCTTGATTTTGTTTTAATTTACACAAATCAAGCATGGTGACTAACCTTGATAAATTATATGCAAAATGTTGCACAAATCTTTGAACAAGTTCTTTAAAAGTTTTGATAAGAGGAGTAATGTTGGTAAACCACTCCATTGCTTGACCTTTTAGACTCCTTGGGAATAACCTCATGAGATAGGAATCTTCATAGTGGAATTCAAAACTCATAATATAGAACTAATGCACATGGTCATGGGGGTCACCACTACCATCATATTTGTCATATGTGGGGATCTCAACCTTTCTAGGAAAATCTACCATAACCACACTTTTTTCAATGGGATTAAGACATATAGAATCCAAGCTGAAGGAACTCTTAGGAGCCATCATTTTTTCCATAGTCTTTTGCATCTGCTTAATCACCTCATCAGTTGAAAGGTTTTGCTTCTTAATCTTTTGGTCCACATCAAAGTTGTATGGGACTTTTGTAGCCTTATTGATTAGACTTTCCAAGAACTGATCCTTATTTTACTCCACATATTGTTGGAAGGATGGTTCTTGTTGCATTGTCATGAAATCAATAGTGTCAAAGTTGGCACTACTTCCTCCATGTTGAGAGCCATGATGAGCTCATTGGGAGGGTTGTCTTGAATGTCTAGGAGATGATTGTCTCCTATGATGGTTATACCGAGAAGTCCTTCTTCATCTAGGACTAGGTGATCTTGATGGGGTCCTTGACCTTCTTCTAGCTCTTGGACTTGGTGAGGGAGTAGATGGTGGAGAGTTGGTTCCACTGTTGGTACCCCTATTGTTGAATTGATTATGGAGTTGTTGTGCTAGGAGCCTATCTTGTTCTTCTTGTGTAGCTCTTCTCCTTATGTCTAGCAAAGCTTGTTCCTCATCATCCAATTGTTTGAACCTTTCTTTCTTAGTAGCTTGTTCATCCAAGAAAGCTTGTTTTTCTCTATTAATGCTCTTTAACCTCTTACTCACGTATCGTGAGGTGTCTCTAAGTGGAGAAGGTTGTCTTGAATGTCTGGATACATTAGTTGCATTGATATGAGCATCACCAGATTCATTGTTTTGGTCTTCATGTTGTGACTGTGCATCTGAGTGAGATTGTCTATGATCTCTCTTAGCTCATTGATGAGCATCTAGATACCTTGTGTTGATAGGAGGTGATCCAAGTGGACTATCAGAAGAAGACCCAATAGACATCATGTCACCCCTATGTCGTTGGAACATGTCATTAAGAGTTTGATTCATTGCTTCTCTTTGTTGTCTAGTGAAGGTGTAACTCATGTCCAAATTTAATGAAGAAGGTGCTAAAGAGGAACTCAATTCATTGGGATTACTCTTTGGGTCTAAAAAACCTCAGACTCACTCTTAGGGGATCGATCAAAAATGGGTTTTTTTCCCTTTCACTATTGACGAGTCTTAACTAAGGGTAACTGAGTAAAGACAACCAAGGGTCATTTTCCTTGATTCACTTGGTACCTTGTTGTAACTGACATGAAAGAAAATGAGTCTTGATGATAAGGTGACCTCTCAAAGTGTCAACACCAAACTAATATAGTTAAAGTTCTCTAATGTCCAAAAAGTGATGGTAAGATAGGAATTACAAAAGGCATTAACAACACTATCAAAGAGGTGCTTAAATCAAAGGATCAATATCCTTACACATTTGAACCAGGAGGATGGACTTAGCCAAATTGCATAATTAAAATTGAATTTGAATGGAAATGATTTGGACAAAAAGAGTACTAGAATTCTCCAAGAATGTTACTAACAACTCTAGAGATATACTTTCTCAATAGGAATAATCTTCTAACTTGACAATTCTTCCCAAAGTGACTTTGTAAATTGAATGACACTACCCCTAGAAAGCTAAAAATAGAAATTCAGAGTAAAGACAAGCTTCCAGTGGCAAGATAAGTTACCTTCCTAAAGACCTATCCAACTAAAAGAAATTGCAAAATGATTGAAACTAGGTATACAACAAAAAATTCTTAGGTGACACTTTCCAGGCTAACCAGGTGATACTTCTCACTGAGGCAATATTTCACCTCTCACCAGGTGATAGACCTCACAATATCTAGGCAATAGACTCTAGGTAGGTCAGGCAATAATCCAGAAGAAATGAACTATTGCACGATATTTCTTCTCAAAGCAGGCAATATTGTTGCTAGTTTGCATGACACTTGACCAGAATTGTGTGAAATGTGCATTTTCAGGTTGGTTTGATCAAAATTTTTAGTTTGAGGGTTGATGTTTTTGATCTCGATCACAATATCAACAAAAATTCAATAGGTTTTCAAACAGTAAGGGATCAAACATGTCTTAAAACACTTGAAACAAGGGCAAAAGCAACCTTGCCAAGACAAACACTTGTGATATCAAAATAGAAAAACATCCTATGAATACTACTGATTGTTTGAATGTTCAAGAATGTTAACATTGGTATTACACAATCAAAGACACTTCAAGAAATATCTATCCTAGAAAGTCAAGGCTCAATACTTAACAACTTGGCCCACACTTGATGCTCCCTTGTCTCACACAAATTGGTTGCCTACAATAGATATTGGCCTTGTCATGGAAGTGCCAAAGACACAACCAAAGGAACACATATGGTGAGTAATCTTGGGGTGATCCAAGTTATTCCGCTTGGATGAATCCTTGCACCAAGAAGCTAAGTGGAAAAGTAGGGTGGCCTCTAACTATGGTTCTTAATAAGGGCTTCTATTCATAGTACCCCTCTTGCTCCCCAAAGGGACTCCTTACCTTGTGGCAAGTAATGGACCTCATGGCCTCAAGAGTACCTTAAGCATTCTTTCTCAACATTTTCCTCATGGTCACAATCCCATAAGTACTCACATCAAGAAAAGACAAGCACTACGTCTACCAAGGTTTTGTGTCCTCGATAGCCTTGAGTTTATAGTGGGTTGAAATAGCTGGCAATAAGCTTGTCCCCACTTGGATCATTCCTCTGATTGCTCAAGAGTAGGCCCGCTAAAGGATTCTAACAATCTAAACAAAAATGGATCAACTTATGAGATTCAAAGGTTTTGTTTCACCACAAGGGTGAAGAGCATACTCCCCTTACCTCAAAGCTTTCTCCCAAACATACCAAGCAAAGGTTCAATTACCCTCTTGCTTCCAAAATCCCAAGATGGGTCAAGATTTTCTAGTTCACCACAATGGTGAAGAGCATACTTATCCTACCACCTCAAAATCTCTTCCATAAGATATTAAGTGCCTATGAAATGAAACAACTAGTATATGCCTTACTCAATAAAGAAAGTAATTAAACAAGCACTTGATTTGATCTATATGCTTAAGGCAGCCCTGCAAAAACCATTAGTAGCCCTTTTTTTAGCATGCAATATGGAAAAGCTAATGTACCTACAACCACAACTTGTTAGGACAACAAGGTTAGAACAATCCAAAATCCAATTAGCTCTAAAAATTAAGCAATCCGCTATCAAAAGTATTTAAAGCACTAAAGGTGGAACACTTAACTCTTCAAATAAATGTGAAGTGAGTCCAAAAAGTGGAACATTTAACTCTTCACACAAACTCAAAGCAAGTCAACACACCTTAGAAAACTAATGAGATCAAGAAAGCATAAAAGGGAGAACTTTGTGGAATGCTTAACACTCTTTTCAAGTAGACCCCTCCCCTATATATGAATATTGATATTGCATCCAAAGGGTGGAAATGAGGGGCAATTAGAAATAAGCAAGTCCAACAACCCAATGTAGCTAACAAGATTAATCAAAAGTACTCTTCAAGTGAGTGTGAAGTGAGTGCACAAGGTGGAACATTTAACTCCTCACACAAACTCAAGGTGAGTCCACACCTTAGAAAACTAATGAGATCAAGAAAGCATAAAAAGGGGGAAACTTTGTGGAACACTTAACACTCTTTTCAAGTAGACCCTTCCCCTATATATGAATGCTGATATTGCATCCAAAGGGTGGAAATGAGGGGTGATTAGAAATAAGCTAGTCCAACAACCCAATTTAGCTAACAAGATCAATCAAAAGTACTCTAAAGTTGCTTATCAATACTACTCACAAAGGAAAAAATGGTTGAATCAATGGAATATTTAACTTTCCAAGAAAACATAGAGTGAGTCCACAAAGTGGTTCATTTAACTCCCTATGTAAACAAGGAATCAATCCATGCCCCCAATCACTCAATGAGATACTTGATATTGGAAACTAAGAAGTATTCACTTACACAAACTTGTAAAAACAAATCTATGTTCTTTCATTCACCATTAAGAGCATAAAAGAGATGTGCCTATGAAAGCAAGTAAACATTCAAGCCAAACACATGAGAGGTTCTTTTTAGATCCAAAATCCAAATGAAGGTGCAAGAAACTAAATACAACTATGAAAATTAATTATGGCTAAGTGCAGGAAATAGAAACATCAAGCTAACTAAATCAAGATTCGGCCAAAAAACCTCAAAAAGGCTCATTGTCGGTTACAAAAATAGACTGCAGAGACTAGAATTATCGTGTGACACTTCTCAGTGTACTGGAGCAATAATATTAGTCTGAGCGATACTCTACTCTATACCCAAGTGATACTTCATCCAAGATCAGGTGACAGCTCTTGAAATAGGGGGGAAATGTTAGGAATGAATGCAAAGTATTTTGGTAGTCATTCTATAGCAGTTGTTGTTACATTCATGACTTGGATTGTCATTGATGTCAACACAGTGATATTCTAGATATAAGAGAGAAAGTAGGTACAATTTTGTTTTGCACACATGTTGTATTGCAGATTAGATTTTGCATAGTTGATGGTATGTTCTTTGGTGTGTTATTAACCTATGGTTAATAGTGCAAAAAGAAATTCATTCATTTGTGAGAGTTATGAGCATTTTGGTGAAAGCAGTGTTTAGACAATGTTTCTGTGAAGCGATATTCAGAAGTCAGAGGATATCTCTTAGCTGGGATGGAATCTAATTTTGCACAATTAAAGGGATGTTGAAGACTCATTAATGATGATGTGGTTCACAATGCAAACTTCGAAGATATGTTTGGAGAAAGTTACAATATCTGGAAGCCGATAGTTTTACGTGAAATTTTATGTGTAGCATGTAGAATTTATTATTTTGTAATTGAGGACCGAATCATTTGTAATTATTTGAGTTTGATATATAAGAAGCAATGGTTTCCTTGTTGCAATATGTATTGTAAATGTTGAGATGTGAATATATGCATGAAGTGAAGAAAAGAGCTAATTCAGTGATGAAGGAAGACTTATGAGTACAGAGATCTAGAATTGTGATCTTGTGTAGAAGAGAGTGCAGTTTTGGCACAGTGTGAAGGAGGTAATATATTTCATATTATTCTATTGAATAATTCTAAGATCTTTTTGATAGTGGGTTCAGAGATCTTGCCTTGAAGCTGTTTGGGCAGTGGGTCCTTCTGTCTTCCATAAACTCTTAACCGGGTTAGAATCTTTTAATAGGGATTCAAAATCTCCTAATAGAGATTTATATGTACTGAATGTATTTCATAAGACTCCTAATAGGGTCCATCCTCTAACAAGGAACTTTCATATTAGTATATCATTTTGTGGACATCATTCCCATCAGGGTTTACTCTTTTCAAGAGGTTCTCTAGTCAACATATCTTGTGTTATTGTGCAATTGTGTATGGTTATCTTTCTATGGTTGATTAGTACATTAATTATATTGTTTAAAGTAGTCAAATGGTTGAATTATTAGATAACTGATTCACCCCTGCCTCTTAGTTATCTTGGGGATCTTTACTTTCTAACAATTGGTATCAAAGCAGTAGGTCCTTGAAAGAAAAGTTTAACAAGTTAAGGAGATCCATGGTGAATTTCAGAAAAGAAAGCCTTAAGTTTGATGGAGTAAATTTTGATAGCTGGAAAGAAAAGATGAAGACTCATCTATTGTGTTTAGGACCAAGTTATTGGTTGATTACAAAGAATGAGAAGACTATCATTGAGGAAGACAATCTAGAGGCAGGAACTAAAGATGAACTAGATGTATTCATGTGTAACATACTTGCAAGAGAAGCACTTTTGTCAGAACTACTAGAGAATGAATATAGTCAGGTAAGATTAAAAACATCTCATGAAATTTGGAAAGCTTTACCTTCTACTTTTGAAGGTGATGAACATGCAAAGAAGGCTAGCTTACATAATTGGATTTGTGCATTTGAAGATATCATAATGATGGAAGATGAATCTATTAGAAGCTATATTGGTAGGATGTTTGAGATTGTAATAGGAATAAAATCTTGTGGAGGTGATAAGATAGAGAATGAAGTGATATGGAAAATTATGAGAACTTTGACACCAGTATTCAAGTAGACAACATAGATGATTGAACAAGTGATACCTTGTACATCAAACTTTTCAAGAGAGACTCTTCTTGGAAGATTAGAAATAGTAGAGATGAACTTGAGATTATCAGGAGAGCTACCTAGAATGGAAATAGCATTCAGTGCTCTTAGCATTAGACCTACAAGAAGTACTAGTGTGAATGAAGATTATGCCAGCAGTAGCAGATCTAAATCTGAGGAAGATAAGAAGATTGAAGAAGGTATTGCATTACTTGTAAAAAGAGAACCATATGGTAAGAAAATCTTTAAATGTTGGACTTGTCAAGAATATGGTTATTTTGCATCTAAATGTCCTAAAAGAGTTAAGAATTATAGAAGCAACTTTAAACCTCAGAGATCTAAAGAATGTTATTTTGCAAATGATGAAGATCTTGAAGCAGGAATTGAAAGACATTTATGTGACAGTGATAATGATAACTTTGAGGAAATAGGATTTGTAGCAATTAAAGAAAAAAGTTTTGAATCTGATAAAAGGGAAGAAAAAGCATTAGTTTCACAAGTTGAAAAGAAATCTAATTGGATTATAGATAGTGGTTGTTGACATCATATGACTGGAGATAAAAGAAAGTTTGTTAAGTTAGATAATTATGATGGAGGAATTGTTAGGGTTGGTAATAATGCACCTTGTTTGATTAAGGGTATAGGATCTATTACTCATGATGGAAAGACTAACACTGATGATGTTTACTTTGTTCATGGATTGAGACATAATCCACTAAGCATTGGACAATTGGCTGATAAGGGTTATCAAGTTTGGTTTGCGAAGAAAACTTGTGTGATAAAAGATAAAGATGGAAATCTGATTGGAAAAGGATCCAGAACTAGAGGTAATGTATTTTAGTTGAATCCTACTGAGATGATATGTTTGATAACTAAGATTGATGATAGTTGGTTATGGCATAAAAGTTTTTGTCATATAAACTTTGATAATATTGTCAAGGTGAGCACTACACTTGCGGTAAGAGATTTACCTAGAATTATGAAACCTACTAACATGATTTGCAAAGAATGTATGATGGCAAAGCAGAAAAGGAGTTCATTTCCCAACAAGAAGTTCACATCAACAGAGAAGCTAGAAATTGTTCATACAGACTTGAGTGGTCCTACTAGGACTAGAGGATTCTATGGTGAAAGATATTTTATGATTCTTATTGATGATTTTACAAGGATGATGTGGATTGTATTTTTGAAAGAAAAATCTGAAGCATTTGATAAATTTAAGATCATGAAAAGAAAAATTAAGAATGAATCTAGAATGAAGATTAAGTGTCTAAGATCTGATAGAGATGGTGAATTTACATCAAGAGAGTTTAACACCTTTTGTGAAATGAATAGTATTAAGAGACAACTTTCAGCCCCTAGAACACTAGAACAAAATGGTATTGCAGAAAGAAGGAACAGGTCAATAACTGAAGTAGCAAGAGCTATGTTGTTTGAAAATGATTTGGCTAAGACTTTATGGAGAGAAGCAGTGAACACAATAGTATACACTATGAACAGAGTACAAATCAGAGCAGATACAAATAAGAAACTTTATGAATTATGGTTTGGACATGCACTCTCAGTTAAGTATTTTAAAATTTTGGAAGTAAATGTTATATAAAGAGAGATGATGATATAGGAAAATTTGATCCTAGAAGTGAAGAAGGAATATTTCTTGGATATTCTTTAAAAAGAAAAGCATATAGATGTTATAAAAAAAGAACTAAGACTATTGTTGAAAGTGCAAATGTAAAAGTTGATGAGAAGTTTAAAATTCAGGAAAGAATGCTTGATTATGAATCTGATGGAGAAGAACAACCTCAGCCTAACATTGAAAATGCAAAATTATTTTTTGAAACTAACAGTGATTTGCTGAACGAAAATCATACTGAAAAAAATAGAGAAGAAAACAAAGAAGAAAGCAAAGAAGAATCTATAGTCAGAACAAGATCAGTAACTATGACACCTAACAGGTATATTTCGAGACATCACCCTGTTGAGCAAGTTATTGGAAGTTTAGATAGAGGAGTTTTGACTCAAAATAAGGTACATTTATGTTTGATTTCTCAAATTGAACCTAAGACTACTAATGAAGCTTGTGAAGATGAACATTGGATTAATGCTATGAAAGAAGAACTGGAGCAGATTGAAAAAAAACAAGACATGGGAATTGGTCCCTAGAATTGAAGACAAGAATGTGATTGGAACAAAGTGGGTATTCAGAAACAAGATGAATGAACAAAGAGAAGTGATAAGAAACAAAGCAAGATTGGTATGCAAAGGATATTCACAATAAGAAGGAATTGACTATGAAGAAAGTTTTGCACCTGTGGCCAGACTTGAAGCAGTGAGAATGTTTCTAGCATATGTAGCTTACAAGAAATTCAAAGTGTATCAAATAATGTGAAATCAGCATTTTTGAATGGTGAATTAGAAGAAAAAGTCTACATTGAGCAGCCTGAAGGTTTTCCTTTGACACAAGAAAGAGATATGGTATGGAAGTTAAAGAAAGCTTTATATGGATTAAAACAAGCACCTAGAACCTGGTATGCAAGATTGGATAATTATTTATTGAAATTGGGATTTATAAAAAGAACAGCGGATAGTAACTTATACACAAAAGAAATTGAGAATGGTTTGTTGGTTATAGTTATATTTGTTGATGATATTATCTTTGGAGGAGAAGATGAAGCTAGTGACAAATTTGCAGATGAAATGAAGACTGAATTTGAGATGAGCATGATTAGAGAAATGAAATATTTTTTGGGATTACAGATAACACAAAGCAAGGAAGGTATATTTGTAAGTCAGACTAAGTATTTGAATGAATTATTGAAAAGATTTGAAATGAAAGATTCTAAACCTATTGGAACACCTATGGTAGCTGGACATAAGTTATCTAGCAAAGATGAGACACTAGCAGTTGAGCAAAAAAAATATAGATCTATGATTGGAGGATTACAGTACTTGACACATACAATACCTGATATAGCACATTCAGTTGGGATTGTAGTAGGATTTCTAGCAGAGCCTAGAGAATCACATTATGCAGTAGTAAAGAGGATACTGAGATATCTGAAAGGAACAATGGATTATGGATTATGTTATGAGAATTCTAATGATTTTACTTTATGTGCCTATAATGATGCAGATTGGGGAGGCAGCATTGATGACAAGAAAAGCACCAGTGGTGGAGCCTTTTTTCTTGGAAAAAAATTGGTCTCTTGGTTAAGTAAGAAGCATAATTGTACTTCATAAAGTACAGCAGAAGCAGAATATGTTGCAGCAGCAAATAATTGTAATTAGATTATTTGGATGAAGCAGATGTTGAAGGATATTGGAATAAAGTTTGATGAGCCTATTGTTATACATTGTGATAATAGTAGTATATTGAGTATGTCAAAAAATCCTATTTTACATTCTAAGACTAAACATATTGAGATCAAGCATCATGTTGTAAGAGAGAAAGTTGCAGAAAAAGAACTAAGATTGGAGTACATAAGCACAAAGGAACAGATAGTAGATATATTTACAAAACCTTTACCTAAG
Source organism: Chamaecyparis obtusa (assembly GCA_027943335.1). NCBI lineage: Eukaryota > Viridiplantae > Streptophyta > Pinopsida > Cupressales > Cupressaceae > Chamaecyparis > Chamaecyparis obtusa. Next base: position 486,051 of record BSBK01005772.1, read on the forward strand.
GATACATTTATGTATCTAAGAGGTATGCTTGGGGTTATGCTCCAACCTATTTTTGAGAATTGATGCAGATGATTGCATCCATCCAGTGGTATATGAGCCCTATCTTTCTTCTGGATTGGATGTTGAAACTTCCTGTATGGGGGAGTTTATGAGCTGAGTCATGAGGACTCTTGTTATTGTATTTTTATAAAAAGTGTCTTTTGACATTAAGTTGTTGTTGACTTAATGATGAAATTTCTATCATTGATGTCAATGGAGGAGAGCTATACATGAAAAATATTGTGGATTGTATGAGAGAGTTGAATAGGAAAACGAAGCAAGATTTAATTTGATATTTTGCAGTGATGTTGCAGTATTGAATTTTTGGAACATTGGATATTTTTCATCTATGTTTCCATCAATGCCAATGGGGGAGATTGTTAAGAATGAATGCCTAGTATTTTGGTAGTCATTCTATAGTAGTTGTTGTTGCATTCATGACTTGGATTGTCATTGATGTCAACACAATGATATTCTGGATATCAATAGGAAAGTAGGTATAGTTTTATTTTGCACACATGTTGTATTGTAGATTGGCTTTTATGTAGTTGATGGTATGTTCTTTTGTGTGTTATTAACCTATGGTTAATAGTGAAAAAATAAATTTATTCATTTGTGAGAGTTATGAGCATTTTGGTGAAAGCATTGTTTAGACAATGTTTCTGTGAAGCGATTTTTAGAAATCAGAGGATATCTCTTAGCTAGGATGTAATATGATTTTGTGAAATTAAAGGGATGTTGGAGACTCATTAATGATGACATGGTTCATAGCACAAACTTTGAAGATATGTTTGGAGAAAGTTACAGTATCTGGAAGCCTACAATTTTATGTGAAATTTTGTGTGTAGCATGTAGAATTTATTATTTTGTAATTGAGGACTGACTCATTTGTAATTATTTGAGTTTGGTATATAAGAAAGAATTTTTTTCTTGTTACAATATGTATTGTGAAGGTTGAGATATGAATATATGCATGAAGTGATGAAAAGAGCTAATTCAGTGATGAAGGAAGACTTGTGAGTACAGAGATCTGGAATTGTGATCTTGTGTAGAAGAGAGTGCGGTTTTGGCATAGTGTGAAGGAGGTAATATATTTCATATTATTTTGTTGAATAATTATAAGATCTTTTGGACAGTGGGTCTAGAGATCTTGCCTTGAAGCTGTTTGGGTAGTGGGTCTTTCTGTCTTCCATAAACTCTTAACCAGGATAGAATCTTTTAACAGGGATTGAAAATCTCCTAACAGGGATTTATATGTATTGAATGTATTTCATAAGACTCCTAATAGGGTCCATCCTCTAACAAGGATCTTTCATATTAGCGCATCATTTTATGGGCATCATTCCCACCGGGGTTTAATCTTTTCAAGAGGTTCCCTAGTCAACATATCTTGTGTTATTGTGCAATTGTGTATGGTTATCTTTCTATGGTTGATTAGTACATTAAGTATATTGATTAAAGTAGTTGAATGGTTAAATTATTAGATAACTGATTCACCCCCCCCCCCCCCTCTCAGTTATCTTGGGGATCTTTACTTTCTAACAGGCAATACTTCCGATAGGTGAAGTATCGCTTGTGTATACAAAGAACTATTACGCGATATTCTAGAATTATCATGCAATACTCTGAGATATAAAACCTAGAGACCGCAAATACTATCCAAAAATCACTGAAAATATGATGGAAATGCAAAATTTAAAGGACAAAGCTAATCTACTCTACCCCATGGTGGGTGCCAGAAATGTACACATAAAAGTAGTGCACTTCTATGAATCCTTACAATCAAGAACACTCAAGAATGAGGTCTCAAAAATTGATCCATAGCTCTCTATGTATGGAGTTGCAAGATTGTAAAATTGCTCTCAACTAGAGCTATTAAGCTAATGACCTTGCTAGTTAACCACACAATGAGAGATTCAAGTGAAGACAAGGGAAAGAATGCCAATATCCCCAAAGAATCAAATGAAATGCAATGCAATGCAAGTTAATCTATGAAAATGAAGGATGCAAGCTAGTCTATAGAAATGAAAGAACAATGCAACTAATTTATGAAAGGAAAGGACAAGTGTTACAAATCCTTCCTTTTTAGACTATGTGAGATTAATCTATAGCATGAAGGAAATACAAACTATGAATGCCATGATAATGAAACTACTATGCAAGAGTGAAAGCTATGAAAGCATGTAAATATGAGATCCAAGAATGCTCCAAATCTTCAAAAGCTCCAAAGTGACCTAGAAAACCTGCAGCATAACATTAGCATAAAAATGAATGACCTAGAATGAGGAAGAGAGCTCTTCTTTTATAGGAAATGAAAAGGAATGGACCATGGAGATTAAGATGCAAAAGACTTAATCAAGGGTGGAGCATCAAAGAAGAGAAATCCATATGCACAAATATCCTCCAATGAGAAAATAAGAGTTGACTTTTGTGTCCATATAAGACAAAAAGTGTTTTTCTTCTTTTTGTAAAATAAGAATAATGCTTTATTTGTGCAACTTAGGATAAGATGAAAAGTGGGGGCTTTTTATTTATTAAAGGGGAGGAAATATTTTTTTTAATTAAATAAAGACTTAGGATAAAATGGTTAGCCCAAGGAAAATAATAAAAAATGATAAAATAGGATTTGATCAAGGAAATTGATATAATTGATAAAATGCTGATTTTTGAAAATATTGATTCAAGGATTTGATAAATTGTTGAATGGGGGCCCAAAGTCTAGGTGACCATTTTAGGGTGCATACAAATAGTTGAGAGGACAGTCAAGGTCCGGATGATTGGGCCATTAGAGAACCCTAGTTCTTTGTATTAATTTCTATTCAAATTGGATGCATGGATTTATTGTGAATTATCGACTGCTATGTATCTTCCAACTACATCCGTAAATCTACATATACTTCTCTAGGGTTGTAAGCCACTTAGGGATCAAAATAGAGAAACTAAATAAAAATCATTATTTGTGCTATTTCCTTTTAACAAAGTATCAACTATCAATGATACAATAAATTTGATGCCCTAAGCTTTCAATACAAATGGCACCTAGCTAGAAGCTCACAGGCTGTCCATTTGATAACCACAATCAAAATTTCAAAAAAATGGATATCCTTGAGCACAAGCACCAATAACATCAAATAATGGAGTTAAAGCATGGGCTAGGGCATGACACCAGTAGAGTGCGGTCATTTCAGTGACAACAATTTACAATGGCGTCATTAAACATATATGCCAATAATATCAACAAAGGTGAATCCAAACATTTGAATACAATGAATTGATATCCTTGAGCACAAGCACCAATAACATCAAATAATAGAGATAAAGCACTGGCTACAGCACAACATCAATAGAATGCGATCATTTTAGAGAGCATTTATGATCAAATAAAATGAAATGCATTCGAATATGATGCCAGAGGCTTGAAAGATGAAGAAATCACATACCTTCTCTCATGCTCAGCTTTCACTCCTTTTCTCCCGCTCTCTCTATCCAATCAAAATAAAAGTGATGAGGTCGTTTCACTTTTTTTTTTATCTATACTTTGAATCTGTCAGAATTCCAATGGTCAATTAAACACCCATCGGAATACTGACATCATTAGGGCCTATTACAAAAAAAAAAACATCAAATTCGTAATAAAAAGTTACCCATCGAAAACTTCTGTCAAAATTTGGCCCCAAATGTAGTAGTGTGCTCTTGAGAATCTTAAAGAAAAATGAGAAAACCTCTTGGCTAAATTGAAGAAAACCCATCCAAACATTTTTGACAAGTTGTAAGTACATTTTTGGCATTAATTTTTAAAAAAGGGGGAAAATACATGTAATGTATATATTCTTGTATCTACTTCACACCAAGAGCATGTACAAAGGAGGAGTTCACATAGATTCACATTTTTGGTTAAGTTCAAATTTTGAAGTTGGTACATATACATAAAGTTTTTGATAGTAATTCCAAAGGGGGAGAATGTTACTCCTAAAGAGAATTAATGGTTGTCATTAGTATCATTCATTCATACAGTTAGTAAAGGAGAGAAGACATGATAGTCGGTCAATACACAGAGCCTAAACACTAAGCAAAACACAAGGCAAATCACTAAGTTAATCGAACACAGTTTTGATTGAGCACTCTTATCGAGCCAGAGGATCATCGAGTACCGAGCATAGTAGTCACTAAGAATTCATATGAACCAAGCACCGGTTAATTACTGAGTGATGAATATAGTATACACTGAGTGAAACAGGAAATGACATAGTAGTTTGGAATAACAAAAATTGCAAGGCAAATGATTTACAATGATTAAGGAAATGGTTTACCAAGATTGAGACAAAATTTAATATGGATGTAATCATTAAATTTTTTATGATTCCTATGTAATGATGGTCTAGGTTTTTCATTTCTACCATTGATCTTAGGTTTTCTAAGATAGAGTCTAAAACCTAATTAGGCCAAGATTAGTTTGATATAAAATTTGTAAGGATGTCATTTTGACATGTATCACACATGTAGTAGCCACCACATGTTAAGGTTCTATTTATAGATCAATCTTACTATTACTCTTTAGCTATTGTAGAAGATTTTAAATCTCTTAACACAGTGAACTTAATAGTTCTTTTTGTAAATATCTTAGCTAAGTGCACACTTGATTGTGTTGCTAAAATCCTCTAACCAGGTAGATCTAGCTAACCTCATCGTTACTCTTAATAGGGTAAGTGTTAGAAAGTAAAGATCCCTAAGATAATTGAGAGGGGGGGGGGGTGAATCAATTATTAGATAATTTATCCATTCAATAGCTTTAAATAATATAATCAATGTACTGATCAACCATAGAAAGATAATCATACACAATTGCACAATAACACAAGATATGTTAACTAGGGAACCTCTTGAAAAGAGTAAACCCCAGTGGGAATGATGCCCACAAAATGATGCACTAATATGAAAGTTCCTTGTTAGAGGATGGACCCTATTAGGAGTCTTATGAAATACATTTAGTACATATAGATCCCTGTTAGGATATTTTGAATCCCTGTTAAAAGATTCTAACTCGGTTAAGAGTTTATGAAAGATAGAAGGATCCACTGCCCAAACAACTTCAAGGTAAGATCTCTGAACCTACTGTCCAAAAGATCTTAGAATTATTCAATAGAATAATATGAAATATATTACCTCCTTCACATTGTGCCAAAATTGCACTCTCTGCTACACAAGATCACAGTTTCAGATCTTTGTACTCACAAGTCTTCCTTCATCACTGAATTAGCTCTTTTCATTACTTCATGCATATATTCACATCTTACTCTTCATAGTACACATTACAATAAGGAAAAAATTCCTTCTTATATACCAAACTCAAATAATTACAAATGAGTTGGTCCTCAAATACAAAATAATAAATTCTACACGCTACACACAGAATTCACAAAAATTGTCGGCTTCCAGTTACTGTAACTTTCTCCAAACATATCCTCAAAGTTTGTACTATGAACCACATCATCATTAATGAGTCTCCAACATCCCTTTAATTGTGCAAAATCAGATTCCATCCCAGTTAAGAGATATCCTCTGATTTTTGAACATCGCTACATAGAAACACTGTCTAAACACTGCTTTCACCAAAATGCTAATAACTCTTACAAATGAATGAATTTCTTTTTGCGCTGTTAACCATAGGTTAATAAAACACCAAAGAACATACCATCAACTATGCAAAATATAATCTATAATACAACATGTGTGCAAAATAAAAATGTACCTGCTTTCCTGCTAATATCCAGAATATCACTGTGTTGACATCAATGACAATCCAAGTCATGAATGCAACAACAACTGCTACAGAATGACTGCCAAAACACTTTAAATTCATTCCTAACAATCTCCCCCATTGGAATTGATGGAAAAATAGATGAGAAACATCCAATGTTCCAAAAATCCAATACTGCAACATCACTACAAAATATCAAATCAAATCTTGCTTCATTTTCCTATTCAGCTCTCTCATACTATCTACAATGTTTTTCATGTATATCTTTCCCCCATTGACATCAATGATAGAAATTCCATCACTAAGTCAACAACAACTTAATGTCAAAAGACACTTTTTAGAAAAATACAATAAGAAGAGTCCTCATGACTCAGCTCATAAAATCCCCAATAGAGGAAGTTCCAACATCCAATCCAGAAGAAAGATAGAGCTCATATACCACTGGACGGATGCAATCATCTGCATCAATTCTCAAAAATAGGTTGGGGCATAACCCCAAGCATACCTTTCAGATACACAAATGTATCCTTAGGTAAAGGCTTTATAAATATATCTGCTATTTGCTCCTTTGTACTTATGTACTCCAATCTTACTTCTTTTTCTGCAACTTTCTCTCTTACAACATGATACTTGATCTCAATATGTTTAGTCTTAGAATGTAAAATAAGACTTTTTGACATACTCATTGTACTGGTGTTATCACAATATATAACAACAGGCTCATCAAACTTTATTCCAATATCTTTCAACATCTGCTTCATCCAAATAATTTGATTATAATTATTTGCTGCTGCAACATATTCTACTTTTTTTTTACTTTGTGAAGTACAATTCTACTTCTTACTTAGCCAAGAGACCAATTTACCTCAAAGAAAAAAGGCTCCACCACTGGTTCTTTTCTTCTCATCAACGCTACCTCCCCAATCTACATCAGTATAGGCACATAAGGTAAAATCATCAAAATTCTCATACCATAATCCATAATCCATTGTTCCTTTCAGATATCTCAATATCCTCTTTACTACTACATAATGTGATTCTCTAGGTTCTGCTTGAAATCTTGCTACAATCCCCACTGAATGTGCTATATCAGGTCTTGTATGTGTCAAGTACTACAATCCTCCAATCATAGATCTGTACTTTTTTTGCTCAACTGCTGGTGTCCCATCTTTGCTAGATAACTTATGTCCGATTACCATAGGTGTTCCAACAGGTTTAGAATCTTCCATTCCAAATATTTTCAATAATTCATATAAATACTTAGTCTGACTTACAAATATACCTTCCTTGCTTTGTGTTATCTATAATCCAAAAAAATATTTCATTTCTCCAATCATGCTCATCTCAAATTTAGTCTTCATTTCATATGCAAATTTGTCACTAGCTTCATCTTCTCCTCCAAAGATAATATCATCAACAAATATAACTATAACCAACAAACCATTCTCAATTTCTTTTGTGTATAAGTTACTATCTGATGTTCCTTTTATAAATCCCAATGTCAATAAATACTTATCCAATCTTGCATACCAGGTTCTAGGTGCTTTTTTTAATCCATATAAAGCTTTCTTTAACTTACATACCATATCTCCTTCTTGTGTCAAAGGAAAACCTTCAGGCTGCTCAATGTAGACTTCTTCCAATTCACCATTCAAAAATGTTGACTTCACATCCATCTGATACACTCTGAATTTCTTGTAAGTTGCATATGGTGGAAACATTCTCACTGCTTCAAGTCTGGCCATAGGTGCAAAATTTTCTTCATAGTTAATTCCTTCTTGTTGTGAATATCCTTTACATACCAATCTTTCTTTGTTTCTTATCACTTCTCCTTGTTCATTCATCTTGTTTCTGAATACCCACTTTGTTCCAATCACATTCTTATCTTCAGGTCTAGGGACCAATTCCCATGTCTTGTTTTTTTCAATCTACTCTAGTTCTTCTTTCATAGCATTGATCTAATGTTAAACTTCACAAGCTTCATTAGTAGTCTTAGGTTCAATTTGAGAAATCAAACATAAATGTACCTTATTCTGAGTCAAAACTCCTCTATCTAAACTTCCAATAACTTGCTCAACAGGGTGATGTCTTGAAGTATACCTGTTAGGTGTCATAGTTACTAATCTTGTTCCGACTATAGATTCTTCTCTGCTTTCTTCTCTATTTTCTTCTTTGTTTTCTTCTCTATTTTATTCTTTGTCTTCTTCAGTATGACTTTCATTTAGAAAATCATTGTTAGTTTCAAAAATAATTCTGCATTTTAAATATTAGGCTGAGGTTGTTCTTCTCCATCAAATTCATAATCAAGCATTCCTTCCTGATTTTTAAACTTCTCATCAACTTTTACATTTGCACTTTCAACAATAGTCTTAGTTCTTTTGTTATAACATCTATATGCTTTTCTTTTTAAAGAATATCCAAGAAATATTCCTTCATCACTTCTAGGATCAAATTTTCCTATATCATCATCTCTCTTTATATAACATTTACTTCCAAAAATTCTAAAATACTTAACTGAGGGTGTATGTCCAAACCATAATTCATAAGGTGTCTTGTTTTTATTTTCTCTAATTTGTACTCTGTTCATACTATATACTATTGTGTTCACTGCTTCTCTCCAAAAAATTTTAGCCAAATCATTTTCAAACAACATAGCTCTTGCTACTTCAGTTATTGACCTGTTCCTTCTTTCTGCAATACCATTTTGTTCTGGTGTTCTAGGGGCTAAAAGTTGTCTCTTAATGCCATTCATTTCACAAAAAGTGTTAAACTCTCTAGATGTAAATTCACCACCTCTATCAGATCTTAGACACTTAATCTTCATTCTAGATTCATACTCAATTTTGCTTTTCATGATCTTAAATTTATCAAATGCTTTAGATTTTTCTTTCAAAAATGCAATCCACATCATTCTTGTAAAATCATCAACAAGAATCATAAAATACCTTTCACCATAGAATCCTCTAGTCCTAGTAGGACCACTCAAGTCTGTATGAACAATCTCCAACTTCTCTGCTGATGTGAACTTCTTATTGGGAAATGAACTCCTTTTCTACTTTGCCATCATACATTCTTTGCAAATCATGTTAGTAGGTTTCATAATTCTAGGTAAATCTCTTACTGCAAGTGTAGTGCTCACCTTGACAATATTATCAAAGTTTATATGACAAAACTTTTTATGCCATAACCAACTGTCATCAATCCTAGTTATCAAACATGTCATCTCAGTAGGATTCAATTGAAATGCATTACCTCTGGTTCTAGATCCTTTTCCAATCAGATTTCCATCTTTATCTTTTATCACACAAGTTTTCTCAGAAAACCAAACTTGATAACCCTTATCAGCCAATTGTCCAACGCTTAGTAGATTATGTCCTAGTCCATCAACAAAGTAAACATCATCAGTGTTAGTCTTTCCATCAAGAGTAATAGATCCTATACCCTTAATCAAATAAGGTGCATTGTTACCAACCCTAACAATTCCTCCATCATAATTATCTATCTTAACAAACTTTCTTTTATCACCAGTCATATGATGTGAACAACCACTATCTATAATCCAATCAGATTTCTTTTCAACTTGTGAAACTAATGCTTTTTCTTCGCTTTATCAGATTCAAAAATTTCTTCTTAAATTGCTACAAATCCTATTTCCTCGAAGGTATCATTATCACTGTCACTTAAATGTTTTTCAATTCCTACTTCAAAATCTTTATTATTTGCATAATAACATTCTTTAGATCTCCTAGGTTTAAAATTGCTTCTATACTTCTTAACTCTTTTAGAACATTTAGATGCAAAATGACCATATTCTTGACAACTCCAACATTTAAATATTTTCTTACCATTTGGTTCTCTTTTTACAAGTAATGCAATACCTTCTTCAATCTTCTTATCTTCCTCATATCTGCTACTGCTGGCATAATCTCCATTCACACTAGTACTTCTTGTAGGTCTAATGCTAAGAGCACTGAATGCTATTTCCATTCTAGGTAGCTCTCCTAATAATCTCAAGTTCATCTCTGCTATTTCTAATCTTCCAAGAAGAGTCTCTCTTGAAAAGTTCAATATACAAGGTATCACTTGTTCAATCATCTGCATTGTCTGCTTGAATACTAGTGTCAAAGTTCTCAGAATTTTCCATATCACTTCATTCTCTATCTTATCACCTCCATAAGACTTTATTCCTATAAAAATCTTAGACATCCTACCAATATAACTCTTAATAGATTCATCTTCCATCATTCTGATATCTTCAAATGCACAAATCCAATTATGTAATTGAGCCTTCTTTGCATGTTCATCACCTTCAAAAGTAGAATGTAAAGCTTTCCAAATTGCATGAGATGTTTTCAAACATCTTACCTAACTATATTCATTCTTTGGTAGTGCTGATAAAAGTGCTTCTCTTCCAAGTATGTTACACATGAATAGATCTAGTTCATCTTTAGTTGTTGCCTCTAGATTATCTTCCTCAATGATAGTCTTCTCATTCTTTGTAATCAACCAATAACTTGGTCCTAAACAAAATAGATGTGTCTTCATCTTTTCTTTCCAGCTGTCAAAATTTACTCCATCAAACTTAGGCCTTTCTTTTTTGAAATTGGCCATGGATCTCCTTAAGTTGTTAAATAATTCTTTCAAGGATCTACTGCTCTGATACCAATTGTTAGAAAGTAAAGATCCCCAAGATAACTGAGAGGGGGGGGGGGGTGAATCAGTTATCAGATAATTTATCCATTCAATAGCTTTAAACAATATAATCAATGTATTGATCAACCATAGAAAGATAATCATACACAATTATAAAATAACACAAGATATGTTAACTAGGGAAACTCTTGAAAAGAGTAAACCCTGGTGGGAATGATGCCCACAAAATGATGCACTAATATGAAAGTTCCTTGTTAGAGGATGGACCCTGTTAGGAGTCTTATGAAATACATTCAGTACATATAAATCCTTGTTAGGAGATTTTGAATCCCTGTTAAAAGATTCTAACCCGATTAAGAGTTTATGGAAGACAGAAGGACCCACTGCCCAAAGAGCTTCAAGGCAAGATCTCTAAACCCACTGTCCAAAAGATCTTAGAATTATTCAATAGAATAATATGAAATATATTACCTCCTTCACACTGTGCCAAAACTGCACTCTCTGCTACACAAGATCACAATTTCAGATCTCTGTACTCACAAGTCTTCCTTCATCACTGAATTAGCTCTTTTCTTTACTTCATGCATATATTCACATCTTACTCTTCATAGTAAACATTACAATAAGGAAAAAATTCCTTCTTATATACCAAACTCAAATAATTACAAATGAGTTGGTCCTGAATTACAAAATAATAAATTCTACACGCTACACATAAAATTCACAAAAACTGTCGGCTTCGAGTTACTGTAACTTTCTCCAAACATATCGTCAAAGTTTTCACTATGAACCACATCATCAATAATGAGTCTCCAACATCCCTTTAACTACATAAAATTAGATTCCATCCCAGCTAAGAGATATCCTCCAATTTTTGAACATCGCTACACAAAAACACTGTCTAAACACTTCTTTCACCAAAATGCTCATAACTCTTACAAATGAATGAATTTCTTTTTGTGCTATTAAAAATAGGTTAATAAAAAACCAAAGAACATACCATCAACTGTGTAAAATCCAATCTTTAATACAACATGTGCGCAAAGCAAAACTGTACCTACTTTCCTGCTAATAGCTAGAATATCACTATGTTTACATCAATGACAATTCAAGTCATGAATGCAACAACAACTGCTACAGAATGACTGCCAAAACACTTTGCATTCATTCCTAATAGTAAGTTCACTAGAAGTGATCAAAATCTTTTTAGCCTTAACCGGAATTTTTTTTTACTACACTAGTGAAGCATTGTGGGTGTCATCCCCATCGTAGTTTTTACCTTCTAACAAGGGTTTCTGTGATAGAAAAATACTTGAGTTATGTGTATGAATTTTTATGAGTGATTTATTGATTAGATTACCTACATTTACATTTTAGTAATGTTTTGGATGTATGTTAAATGCAATTGATATAGTCAGTTGGTGATATTCATGTTTACAAAGATTCAGTTTGAAAAGTTTTAAGGGTACTAATTCACCCCTCCCCTCTTAGTACACATCTTTCCATAATCCCAACATAATGAACTTTAGTTGATAACCCTTGTCTACAAGTTGTCCAACACTCAATAAATTATGCTTAAGTCCATCAATAAGTAGTACATCATTAGTACTAGTCCTACCATCCAGAGAAATTGATGCTACTCCAATGATAGACTTATGAACATTATCACCAAATATAACTACACCACCATCATACTTTGTAAGCTTGACAAACTTATTTTTATCACCAGTCATATGATGTGAAAAACCACTATATATGATCCATTTTGATTTCTTCCCAACATGTGAAACTAGGCATTTTCCTCATGAATAGGTGAACATCATCTTTAATATAAATAAATCCAATCTCATCATAGTCTATTTCATCATCATCATAAACACCTTGACTAGTATAGTAACATTATTTATCCTTTGAGTAATTAGGTATGTGAAACTTAGGTTTGTGCTTAGGAACCCCTGGAGGACATCTAGATGAAAAATGAACAATCTTATTACATGAAACACATTTTAGGGGTGGCTTTCCTTCAAACTTACCTTTACCTCTCTTTTCTCTTCTTACGATCAAGGCCATAATATTATCTAACTTCTTTTCTTCTTCCTCTATATTTTTCCATTCATCAGCATAATCACCAAGCTCTTATTGCACATTAGTTTTTCTATTACATGCTAGACTTGATAAAGTCCTTTTTTCATTATGCAGAGTCACCTTAAATGTTGATTCAGGCTTAGGTAATGAATCTCCAAGTTCTACAGCCTTAAAGGTAGTTAATTTATCAATCAACATCTCTGTATTAAAGTTCACTATCAAAGGTATGATCTCCTCTATTGCTTTCTCTTTAGTCTTATACACAAGTGTCAAAGATCTAAGAATATTTGTGATCACTTCCTCTTCATTGTATTTGCCTTTAGAATTTCTAATGCCAATAAAAACCTTTGTAACCCTCTATGCATATGCTCTAACATTTTCATCATCTCTCATTCTCAAAGTCTCCATCTTTTTCTTCCAATTCTACAACTTTTCTTGTTTAGTAAATCTATCTCCTTCATATAGTGCTTCCAATCTTGACCAAATTTTGTGTGCTGAATCCAAGTCCTTAACCTCATTAAATTCACCTTCAGAGAGTGCACTAATCAATGCTTCCATTTCAACCATGTTACAAGAAAACATCTACTTCTCCTCATTATTAGCATTGTACAATTAATCTTCATGCTTGATATTCTCTTCTTTCTTTGTTATTATCCAGTAGTCAATACCCAAACACAAAAAATGTGTTCACATCTTGTTCTTCCAACTGTCAAAATTATCAGGATCAAATTTCATACTTTCTTTCCTATAGAATGCCATCTCCAAGATCACCTCAAGCTATTAAGATTTCTCTCCAAGGACCATAATCTTTGATACCAATTGTTAGGAATAATATTCCACCTACACAACTGAGAGGGGTGGTGAATCAATTGTGAGACAAAATATTAAACTTTATAAGTTATAAATCAAAACACTTAATCATAATATCAGCACAATGAATGAAACACCATAACACACTAGTTTTTTTTTGAGGAAACACTATTAAAGGTAAAACCCCAGTGCAAATTAGCACCAACAAATGATGTACTAAAAGTATAGTATCCCTGATAAAAGATTTAGCCCTATTAGGATATTATTGATGCATACAGTACATAGTACCTATTAAAGGAAAGACCCTATTAGGAGTCAAGAGAAAAATAGTAGGCTCACTACCTAAAGAAGGTTAAATCTACCTTTAGGACTCACAGTCCAAAATATAATTGTATAGAAGATATACAATCCAATGAACTATCTGATAGAAACTATCTTTTCTTGATCAGTTCCAATGAAGCTCCTCAATCACAACCTTTGGTCTACATCTAGCATACTTCACTAATATAAGATCACAACTTACATACATACACCACTCTTTATTGTCTAGAAATGACTCTTCTTTATACCCTATTACAATAATTGATTAGGTCAACCAATTAAGATTTTCCCAATGAAAAAATAATTAAATAGACCCTTGATAAGATACACACAGTACCTTACACAAGTATACAATAGTTATAGTACATCAAATAGACTCTAGGATCCAAAATCCATGCTTTCCATCTTCACAACATGTTACACATTTCCATTCAACTCCAAATAGGTCTTCACAAGACCAAACACTTCAACTAACATCACCATGAACACAACAAATCTATAATAAAAAATAATATTCTCCAATATGTCTTCTATCATGCCTTAAGCTCGTAGGTTACAAATCATGCTTTCATAAGAGTTATCTTAGAAATACAGAGACTAACTCTATCACTATCCACTGTCATAGTCTGGTAACCAGTCTTCACTAAAACAACTGTAACTCACTCCATCTACAATATTAAGCCAAGAAACCTTAAACATAAGGTCACAACTCATCCTTGTACATATTCCTATCTTCACATGCTCTGAAAAAACTATACAATAGTTTTACACTTCTATTAGTCATCCATATATCATTCTTAATGATTATGTCTTCCTTCATCTAAAACATATGTTGATAGCAATGAAAAACAATGAGAGTCAACCCATATTACAGAACCAATTCCAAGAATTCTCCTACACAGACTTAAAATACTCTTTCCTACATATTCTAGCTTCCCATACATCTAACTTCTGAAAATTCCACATAATGACTTGATATCATCATGTGAGTACTTTAAATATTCTTTCCTAAATATCAAATTCCAGATACTCTTTCCTACATATCCAATTCAGAGCACAAACACAACTTTCCTACTCTTTGTTAGAAAGTAAAGTCCACCAAGATAACTGAGAGGGGGGGGGTGAATCAGTTATCTGATAATGATAAATTTTATCAACTTCAATATTTTTTAACCATCTAAGAATATAATTACCAACCATAGAAAGATATTCATACACAATAACATGATGACACAAGATATGATGACTAGGGAACCTCTTGATTAAAGAGTAAACCCCGGTGGGAATGATGCCTAAAAAAGATGCACTAATATGAATATTCCTTGTGAAAGGATGGACTCTATTAGGAGTCTTATGAAATACATTCAGTACATATGAATCCTTGTTAGGAGATTTTGAATCCTTGCTAAAAGATTCTAACTCTGTTAGGAGTTATGGAAGATAGAAGGACCCATTGCCCAAATAGATTCAATGGAAAGATCACTGAACACATTGTCCAACTGATCTCTAGATTATTCAATAGAATAATATCAAATCATTACTGATCTCAACAATATGTTACCTCTTCTCTGACTGTGCCAAACTGCACTCACTGCTACACCAGATCTCAATTTCAGATCTCTGTACTTCTCATGTCTTCCTTCATAAATTTGCTTTCACAATAATTCAATTTATCAATTCCATTCATCTCTATTACAATAAGGAAAAACAATCCTTCCTTTATACCACACTCAAATAATTACAAATGAGTTGGCATCCAATTACAAAATAAAAGTTTCCACACATTACATCAAAAATTACACAAAATTGTCAGCTTCCAATTAGAATAATTCTTCACTCATGTGACCTCAAAGTTTTCACTATCATCCACATCACTAGAAATATGTCTTGAACTTCTCTTTAACTGTGCAAAACCAAATTCCATCCCGATTAGGAGATATCATCCGATTTCCACAAATCGCTACTCAGGAACACTGCCTGAATACTACTTCCACCAAAATGCTCATAACTTTCATGAATAAATGAATTACTGTCTTCACTCTTAACCATGAACATATAAAATATCAAAGATTAAATCCTCAACATCGCATAGCTTGATCTACAATATCCCATGTGTGCTAGTCAAAACATTGTCTGCTCCTCTGCTAGTCTCCAGTAGATCATTGTGTTGACATCAATGACAATCATAGTCGTGAATGCAACAATAGCTACTACAAAATGGCTGCCAATACTCCCATAGGATATATTTAGCATTCATTCCTAACACTCTTGTACATCAGGATGACATTAATGCACACAATATGTTGACATAAATGACAACATTGAATTCATAATTCTAACATATGAATCCGAAAGGGAAAGATTACACATTCCTTCACCCAAATCTAATATCAATTTTTTCAAATGATAGAAAGACACACAGATGTTCTATAAAAATTGTGAATTAAAAAATGGATTATTCCATATTGAGTCACTTTTGACATGTGTCCCTTCTCTTAGATGCATTTGAAAAAAAACCCTCTATTCCATTCATTTTGGACATATGGTCTCAGTCTTGGATCTTTCTCTGACACTCTCAAAGAAACACTATCAAAATATATGCATGATCTTGCAATTGCTTAGTCTCCTCATCCATGTTTACAAGCTATCATCTCAAGACACGGGTCTACATTGTATAATGATATCACTTCTCTCCTATATATTGTATCTACTATTTGATTCATTGAATCCCCAAGTTCATTTATTATCTATTTGCATTAATTTTTTTGTAACAGGGGTTTTCCTCCATAAAGAAAGATTTATTTCTATTGCATCAATATCATTTAATCTCTTGTAATAGGTTTTATCTTCTATTAAGAAGGGTTTATTTTTATTTCATATCTTACCTTATAGGGGTTTTCCTATTAAATAGAGTTTGTTTCTATTACACTATTATCTATTAGTTTTATTCCAGATATGTCTATTTGGTTGTTCATGGAGGTGGAAACACCTAAACACGGGTTTAACTATGAAAATCCCCTATATAAACCCAACACTTTTCCCTATCTTTGTGTGTGTAGGCCTTGAAAAATCCTATGAAGTGAAGAGAAAAATTTGAGAATGAGTCTAACACCATTACTATCTTTTGTGTGTATGGACAACAATGCAACATGAAGAAGCTCCCGTGGCATGCTGGAATCCAAGATGAAGACTTAGTTCATCTTTGGATACAAGATAAACAATTATAATTTATTGTTTATGTAATCAAAATATTTTCATCCCTCTATATTACTCATTTATATCTAGTATTTTAGTATAATATATAGTTGTAAGTTTTATCATTTTTTTTAATCTCCCTTACTCACCAAAGAAATAATAAAAGTGACATAGCATCTTCATAAGAGTGATGGTGGAAACAATAGAAGTGGTTATAGGAGGAGGCCCACTAATAGTTTCCAAGACCATTCACATAGAGTCCTTAAGGAATCGAAAGGAGGACCAATTCAGGTATCCCCTCAATCAATCAATATATTGTATTTTCTATGGTAGAAGTTGATGGGAAGATACCAAATCCTAATAAACAATTAGAGGCCATGGAGAGAAGAGAGGCTGATGTAGATACATCTATGGTGTATTCAAAAGTCATCCAAACACTTCACAACATGAAAAATATTAGGGAATTGCAGTGGGTTATCAGGATCAACACATTAAAGAAATATGAGGGCATACCATAAAGATTATGAAAACTAACCCAAGGAGACAACATCCCCATTCCATGGAACCACTTATCATATAGAATTTTGAGCATTAGGTAACATATAACACCATATTTCAACACTTTCCACTAACCTTGATCACCAAACAAGATCACTTCCCTCACAACCTGCTCCTAGGCCTAGTAGCCCTATCTAGGTAGTCTTTGGCCAATAACTTGAGAACCATTCCTCATAGCCACAAAATAAAACCTAATTCAAATGCCCATTATAGGCTTACACAATATATCTTAAAAGGACCCTATGTTACTTTGGAATAATTTGATCTATAATTGATTGATACTCTAATTTGAGGGCTAATAAGGGCACTTTTACAAAGCAATTGCCTTAAAATTTCATCACACCAACCTACCAATGACATAAAAACATTAGGATTAACATAAAACTAAAGAATCTACAAGTCCCTAGTTCCTAAACCTTGTTAGGACTACTAAATCTTGATCATCCCTTGATAGGAAAATACAAACTAACCCAGGTGAAGGGGATAACTTAGTTGTTGGCATTTATTTTTTCAACCCATTTTTAAAAGTTTAGGGATCCTATAAATCTAGTTTTCATGGTCAACCCATCTAACATGACCTTCTAGTCTTGCCAATTTTGTAAGCATTTTGTTTCCCTTTGGCAATTGGGATTTATCCTGTGTTCTCGTAGGGTCCTGGTCAGTAAAGTAAAGAGGGGCACAAAAACATGGGGTTTCACATTTTGTATGATATTGTTCCCCCTAGGTACTTGCTAAGGAGTTTCCAAACTTTGTAATTAGGAAAAACTAAGGTAGAGTGTAGAAGAACCATAGGGTATGATGTTGGAAGCTTACAATATAGTGCGGACCTCATTAATCCACACATCTTTCTGGAGGATTGTAAAGAGAGGCACTAAATTATGGGTTTGAAAAATATGGAGGAAGGTAGTTACCCCAAGTTTCCTCAAGAAGAGAATTGATTATGATTGACTGATTTACGGAAGTACGGGGGGTTTGTTAGCATCGGGAGATTTGGAATCTCATGATTCTGTGAGGGTCAACCATGATTACCAAATTTTCTAGTTGATTTGTAAGGTGTTTAAAATATAGATTTTAGGTGTGGTCTATGGGTGGTCATGTTGGAAATTTGGCTGAAGTGAGTACATAGATGTTGTCGTTATGGAAACATATGATCCACATTAAGGGCACATAGGTCAGAGAGAAAATATGGCAGATCGCAATGCAAATTTGTCTAAGTGTGAGACAATGTTTTCATAGTGTACCAGGATATAGTTTTGGTTTGCAACATTGACTAGAGCAATTTCAATGCTTGTGCACTTGAAGATAGATGCTATGATGGCTACTAATGACCCATCTTAGAGTGCAAGTCAGTATGACATGTATGGAATTAGTTATGACAGTTTTATCGAAGACAGTGTGAAGCCGACAAGACAAAATATGAAGGCAGAATTGGTAAAGAGTTAAGGGATTATTTTGTTTATCAAAATAATGACTTAACAATATAAAGGGATGACATCCTAGATTTTAACCCTTAGATAAAGATATATGGAAGCCAACCATGTAAATTTATTAGCCTTAATAACTTGTATATATGCAATTGTAATTGTAAAGAAAAGTAGCGATGAAAAAGTGATGTAATGAATGTAATTGTCAAGCGAATGTAATAGTGATGATGCGAAGATAAGAGAAGAAAAGGAATATTGATACAAGTAGAATAGGTTATGTATCTTGACCTACATTGTATATTACTTGTTTGGGTAGTGGGCTCATCTAGTAACCAGATTTTGTATCTACAACTCCTAACAGGGTTGAGGCTTCTAACAAGGCCTATAGTCCCTTAACCAGGACTGATACACTATACATATGTAATAGACTCCTAACAGGGTCAACATCCTTAACAGGATACTTTTGATTAGTGGATCTTTGTGGATACCATCCCCACCAGGGTTTTCCCTTGGCCAGGGTTTCCTCGAGAACATATCATGTGTTATGAGTTCTTTATTGTTATGCATATTGTTTAGTTTCTTATGTTATGCATGTATAAAGATAATTTTTTATATCCATAATTGAGAAAAAGATAAAGTTTTTAGAATACTAATTCACCCCCCCCCCCTCTCAATATTCCCTATTTCTAACAATTGGTATCAGAGCTTAGTTACTCAGAGAAGAATCATTCAAGGAAAGCTTAGCAGCTTGAGTAAGATCTCTATGGATATGGATCAACTACAGAAGAATCTTGATGAAGCTCTTGAACAGATTGATATGCTTACTGATGAAAGAAACACTTTGAAAAGAAAGTATGATGATGCAAAAAAACCTTATTAAGAAATTGAAGAACAAATTAGAAGATCTAAGATCTAAAAAGGAATTCGAAATTCTTATTGAAGATTGTGATAGCAACTTGGAAAAGGAAAATTTGATCCTTAAGCATGAATTGAAGATAGTGAATTTGAAGCTTAGTTTGAAAGATGGAAACAACAAAAATGAAGTAAATCTAAAATTTGAGAATGAAATTCTAAAGACTGAAAATGAAGAACTAAAATCTAAACTTGAAAAAGTGGCATCCAAATTTGAGAAAGTAAATGTGCAGTAGGCAGAACTTGAGAAGTACAATAAGATTGTGAAAGGTGAACTGATTCAATCCAAACAACAACTTGAAAGGCAATATTCAAATAGTGAGAAGATCTATGAACAACTTTCTTTTGGGAAACCATCCTATGATAAGACTGGACTTGGATTTAATATATTCAGAACAAATGATGAAAGCAAGAAACCAGATCTAAAGACATCTGAAAGCATAAATGAGAAGAAGCCTGATGAGATCAACAAATCTAATGACACACCTAAAGGAGAAGAACCACCTAAAGAAGAAGAATCACAGAAGCAAGAAGAATCACCCAAAGGTATGAAAAGAGAATTCAAAGGTAGATGTTTTTCTTGTAATACTACTGGTCATATGAAAAGAGATTGCATAGGTAAATAGTTTAAACCTCTTAATGGTTATTGTTATAATTGTCATGGTTTTGGATATAGAGCTATTGAATGTAGAAAACCTAAAGTTATTGAGAATAATTATGGTAATAGAATGTTTAGGAATACTAACAATGTAGATAAGAGACCTACTAAAGACATGAACAAAATAAATGAAGTAGTGTTTTATAGATGCAACAAAGTTGTGCACATTGTTAAAAATTGCAGGTCATAGATTAATCAGCAAGGATATAGATATGGGAACAATGGAATTGTTTGTCAGATATGCAATAGGATTGGACATACAACAAGGTTTTGTAGAATGAACAATGGAACTTATCATCCAAACCCTAACCCTAGAAATAATGCAAAAAGAAATGAAAGTATAGGAAACAGTCAGAAAGGTTGCTGCAGTAATGAAGATGAAGTAAAGTTTGTTAAAGGCATAGATCAAGAAGACATAATCAACATGGAAGGTAATCAGACAGGTGAAGTATCAAGTGGTAAGAGTGAATCCTTACCTGACCTATCTTTAAGCACTTAATTTATGTAAATTTTAGTAGATTAGGAACTTAGATTTAGTTTAGAAGTAGATTTATGATGAACTAAGTCTTGCGTAGTTAATAGAAGGTATACTATGATGTAATAATGCTATGGTTAAGAGCACAAAAGAAAATGTTATATTTTGCGAGATCACAAGAAGTTTTAAGCTTTGCAAGTTATTAGAAATAGCTTTTTGGAATGAAGCGGCAAAAGAATTGAATGTGATGTCAGAATTAAGTGAGATTCAAGTGATAAAAGGTTATGATTGAAGTTATTTGTCTATCAAAGTGAATTGAAGTGTTTGGAAGAGTAGAAAGTAGTGATTGGAAGCATTTTGCAGTGATTTGGTGAAAGATTGAAGCGTCAAATATGTGCAAACCCTAGAATCATGAATTTGAGGTATTTATCTTGAAAAATCTTTGAATCGGTATAAAGAATTGGAAGGAAACATGAATACATCTTTGATTCACAACATTAGAGACAAGAACATACCTAAATTGAAGAAAGAACCAATAGAAGCTTTAGAAGTAGACCCTGAGTTTACTTTATCATCCATACCAGACGGAGTTTTGCATTTGGAAAATGTAAAGAATTATCTTGGATATAAATTGGAAATAGTAAATGACAGTGATTTTTCAAGTGAGTATCAAAATATATATAACCAGGATATGTCATTGAAGCAAGGTTATGAACATTTGTAAAACAATGAAATTGTCACATATGGTTTGCAATATGAATTCGATAATGAAGAGTGCACAAAGATCATTTTAAGTAGAATTCACAATGGGAAATTTTAGTTAGAAGATAGAGTGATTGACATCACAACTGACCTAATTCATGAAGTCACCAGTTTATCCAAACTTGGTGTTATCGCTTTAAATGAGAAAAATATGAGGAAGATTGTCATTGACAACACTAGATCATCCTATAATGGTAGAGGTATTATTATGAGCAAGATTAGACAACATGATGTAAGATATCTATGTAAGATTTTGACCACAAAGTTTTGTGCTAATTCTAGAGAAGATGACATGGTAGCTGGCATGTTTCACATTGCCTATTTGATGTGTGTAGACAAAGTTTCTATTGATATGTGTGAGATTTTGAGAATTCAATTGTTTGAGAATTTGGAGAAGATTAAGAAGTCTAAATATGCACAATTTAGATTCTCATCTTTGATTACATATATGTTTTTCCACCTTTTGAGAAGATTTCCTTACACAATTGGAAATAATTGGAATGATGGATAGTCTATGATGGAAAGAATAAACAAAGTTTATAGAAATCATGTTATTGATCAAGTTAATGAGAGTGTTGTATTAGTTTTGAAGATATTTCAAAGATTGGTATCTAGTAGATCAAGGATTCCATAGTCACTTGTGGAGAAATATAAGAATGATATTTGTTTCATGATTGACACTGACTTTACTTACATTGAAGCAGTAGAACCCAGAGTTGAATTCATAGACCCTCTTGGCTATGAGATTTATGAGATTGAAATAGAAGAGTATGTTGCAAGATTGCTAAGAAGTAAATTGGACACCCAATGTAGTAGGTTTGGAACTTACGAAGACAACTTTAATTTTGTTAAAGCTAAAATTGAAGAGAAACAGTCTAAGAAAAGAGTTGACAGTACCATAAAGAGAATATTGAAAGACACAGGGATGACGGAAAGAGAATTTTTGATAGCTAAATAGATAGCAGTAGCATTGAGAGATGTTGGATAGGGAGAAGTCTTGAGTGTACCACCTTTATCCAGTATAGTACAGAGAGAGCCTACACCAGTTAAAGTGAAAGTAGAAGAACCAGAAAAAGAACAAGGAACACTGAGCAAGAGAAAGAAATAAATTGCTACTGGACCAAGAAAGAGACAGAAGACTATAGTTCAACCAGTACCAAGAAAGTTTACAAAAGTTAAAGATGATACTAAGAAGAAATCTTGGAAACCAAAAGTTGAAAAGCTAAATGAGTAGATTATTGAGAATGGAGATTTTGCAAGAATGAATAAGTATTATAATCTTTATGATTATACTGATAAACTAAATTTTCAGAATGCTATTGTGAAGCATATGATTTTGGTAGATAAGAAATTTGACTCTATTCAAGGTCAAATGCCTGATGATTTGTACAATAAACTTATTAATAAAAAATAAAGAGCATCTGAGGAAGACAAAACTATAAGAGAGAATCTTGTGAGAAAGCTTTGTGAAGTGAAAGATGATGATCATTTGAAGTAGATTTTGAAGCCCCTTGACACTCTTTTTAGGACTAAGAGGAGAACCATTCAGATCATGGTAGGACAGTATGAGCAAGTGAGAATAGAAATAGAGCAAGCAATAATTAAAGTAATGACATAAATTGTTGGAGAAACTTCAATTGCAGTAGGACATGCAGTTGATGTTGAACAAGAGGATATTCCCTCTCTTTCAGCTGTTAACATTGAAGATGATACAATGGACATTGAAGGCACTAAGGTGACCTTGGACACTGAAGATAATGTATTTAAGAATTTAGATAACATTGTTGACAATTCGGCTCTTGATGAACCAGATAGGACTGAAGAAGCATTGTAGATTGAATTGGTGAGTGATGAACCTAAAGAGATAGAAATTCATGCACCCACTCCTGATGCAAAGAAGAAGGAAATTCAAACTTTGTTTGAAGACTTAGGTAAAGAAGTTGATGATGATGATCAGCTAGAGTTGATTAGTTCTTTGAATAAGATTATTGGTAAAAATATGAAGGTAAAGAATCTAGAAGGAAGTCTGAAGAAACTGACAGAGAAGTTGCAAAGTATTGTAACTACACATATTTTAGAAGTAGATCCTTTGGAGAGAGACAAAAAGGTTCTAAGTACTTTTGATGATGAGTTTACCAACTTATCATAAATTGCTAAAGTAAGAGCTCAAGTAGCTTATGAAGCAGAAATTCTTTTAAGTATGAGTCAGAATATCATAAATGATATTATTAGTCTTGATGTTTGTATCAAGAACTTGAGGAAACATTTAGAGATTGGAAAAGATTTGTACATATAGTGTACAAAACCTAAGATTTTTATAGTAGCAGAGGAGTAGAAAATCAAAATGAAGGAAGCTAAGATTCAAAATGAATCTAATCTTGTTTTTGGACCCAATGTAAAAGTAAGTGATGTTGAGAAGAAAGTTAGGAAGTGTTATGATAAAATAAGATCATTGCAAGATGAAAAGAATAGGAAATTAAGAATATTTGAACTTCTGAGAGAGAACATGTCTATAAAGTTGAGCATTATTGAGGAACAGTTAGAAGAATGTCTTACTGCTAAGACATCATTTCAAAAATTTAATTTTGAGAACCTTCAAGCTTGTCAGATAGTAGCTTATGGATTAAGCACACTTCTGAATGTGGCAGATTCTATCAGAAAGCCATGGGAGAAAGAATTTGAAGACATGAAAGTAAATTTTGTAGATTGTGTTGCAAGCCTACCAGCTTTGCAATAAGTAAATCAAGGTATAATCTTTTTTGGGTTACAATTGTGTAATCCTCCCTACTTTATTTTGTCATTGTTGTCAAAGGGGGAGTGATTGTAGTAAAGCAGAAAATTGTTATGTATATGAGGATTGATACTCTTAGGGGGAGTATTGTATGAATTTTTGTATCAGAAAGTATATTTTGAGGAGTTATAAGGATAGTATACATATTCTATACTATGGCCAGAATTTTGTTATACATTTTGAGATTTTGACTTGTACACTTAGCCAATTTTCTCATATATTGCCACCAAAGACAAAGGGGGAGATTGTTAGAAATTTGGATAAAGTGAGTACATAGATGTTGTCATTATGGAAACATATGAACCACATTAAGAGCACACAGGTTAGAGAGCAAGTATGGTAGATCGCAATGCAAATTTGTCTAAGTGTGAGACAGTGTTTTCACAGTGTACCAGGATATAATTTTGGTTTGTGACATTGACTAGAGAAATTTCAATGCTTGCACACTTTAAAATAGATGCTATGATGGCTACTGATGACCCATCTCAGAGTGCAAGTTAGTATGGCATGTACAGAATTAGTTATGACAGTTTTATCGAAGATAGTGTGAAGCTGACAGGATAGAATATAAAGGTAGAATTGGTAAAGAGTTAAGGGATTATTTTGTTGATGTAGGAGCATCCTGGGTGTAAGAGCAATCTTGCATCACCCAAAAATATTTTTATTTTTATATTCAATAAGGGCTATTTTAGTGCAGAGCTACTATTTGTGGAAAGTTACTATTTTTGGTAATTTTCGTATGTGCTCAGAATGATCTGATTTCTTTCTTGGAGGTTCCTTTTGGTCATATAAGTCTGCCAGTAAAGTTTCATTGCCAGATCAAGTGTATATTAGAAGATATTGAAGATTTTCGGTATTGGCAGCAGGGTACAGAAACTTTGAACTCAGTTTTGAAGGCTTTAGAGGCCCCGAATGAGGTCAAAAATTTGGGTGACAGGCGCTTGTGCCAGTCAAGCCTGTAGAGCGCTTCGTGGCATTTTCAAAATGGGGTTATAATAGCTGATCGGGTCAACTGGTGATGACTTATGGTCTTCGGAAGTTGGGCCACCTGAAATGGCAGAAAATAATTTTTCTTCAAAATTTTTGTTCAGGTTTCAAAGGTTATCTTGAGCCGACTATGATGTAATAAAATGTAAAATAAATAATTCTAAGTTTGGTCGGCCTTATTGGCTAAAAACAAATTCTGGAACCTTCCCAGGCGGTGGAAAAATTGCCTATATAAGGAAGGCTGTATTATTGTCTTAGGCAGTTCAGAATAGTTCAGGGTAGTAGATCTGGGTATTGATTCGAGGCTTTGTCCTAAAGAATATTGTAATGGAATGCCCATGTGGCTTTGCATATTCTGAAAGTTTGTAATTCCACATTTGTGGAGATAATAAGAGGCCAATTTCTGTTCTTGCATATTATTGTTGTTGTTTCTCTATTTCTGTTATGTGTTTGTGGCATTAAGGGGAGCACCCTTCATCAAGTGGTATCAGAGCAGGAGTTCTTGAGTGTGTAAACAGATCGCCGACTGTGAGGCAGTTTGCACCAGGACCGTGGCTAGGGTTTCAGTGCGCATCATGAAAATGCCTCCACGAAGGGAACGTGGCGAAAGAGCTGGTGTTGTAACACCTGAGGTTAGAGAGCTGCAGAGACAAGTGCGAGCATTGCAAGAAGAGATTCGCAGAGGAATGAATCTTAATGTCAGAGATGAAAGCGAAGATGAAGCCGAAGAAGAATATCAAGAAGGAGAAGCTGAAATTGTGAACTAGGAGGAAGAAAGACTTTTTCGGGCGATTTCCAAGATTGGGAAAAGACCTAAGATTGAGGTTCCTACATTTTCTGGAAATCTTAACCCAGAGGAATTGATCGACTAGATCAATGAATGTGAGGAGTATTTTGAGTATGAAGATGTTGAGGATCCTGATAGGGTCAAATTTGTGAAGGCCAGATTGAAAGGTCATGCGAAGATCTGGTGGCAAGAAATTTAATTAGAGAAAAATAGAAGAGGGAAAGATAAAATCACAAGATGCGATCAGATGGTGGATAAATTGAAGCGACAGTTCATTCCTGTTGATTATGAGCTTGACCTACTGAAGAAAATGCAGAGTTTGAAGCAAGCGGGAAGATCTGTTCAGGAGTATACAGAGGAGTTCTACCAACTTCTCATCAGAACAGGCCATGCAGAAGCTGATAAGGAGAAAGTTGCCCGATACCTTAATGGGTTAAGGCCAAGCATTCAGGAGGAGCTGAATCTGGTTCAAATGAATAGTATTGAAGAGGCATACCAGTTTGCCCTAAAAGTAGAGGAAAAGCTGAACAAGAAGTTTGAGAGCAGACAAAATGGAAGAGGTCGTGGTGGACGATCTGGTGGACGGTCATATGGTGGCCGAAATGAAGATTCGAAAAAGAAGGATGAGGCCAGTAGCAGTCAAAATTAGCAAGGAAATAATTCCAATCACTTCCAGGATCAGAATAATAGAGATCAGAGAGGAAGAGGAAGAGGAAAAGGATCTGGAAGAGGAGGCTTCCGTGGAACATGTTTTCACTGTGGAGAAGAAGGTCATAGGGCATTTGAATGTCCTCAGGGCCAAGGTAGAACAGATAGAAGAAATGAAGGCCAAGCCAGAGTTGCACATGTAGATGAAGATGTCAGATCATCAAATTCTGAAGATGCTGAAAGAGGAGAAACGTTGATTAACAGAAGAGTCCTGTTGAGTGGTGAGAATGAACCTGAGCAAAGGAGGAGGTTGTTTCACACCAGGTGCAAGTGTGAAGGTAAATATTGTGATGTGATTATCGATAGTGGAAGCACTGACAATTTGGTGTTAGAAGAGATGGTGACAAAGTTGAAGCTCAAGAGACAGAAACACCCACATCCATATCGGATTACCTGGGTACAGGATGACCACAAGGTCATGGTCAATGAACAATGCCTGGTGAAGTTCAAGATTGGCGGATACCAAGATGAGGTATTGTGTGATATCATATCTATGGATGCATGTCATATGTTGTTGGGTAGACCATGGCAGTTTGACAGATGTGCTGTACATGATGGTCGTGCGAATACCTATTCCATGACAAAGGATGGAGTGCGACATAAGCTAAAACCATTGAAGGAGACTGAAGAAAAGGTATGTGGTAATGCAAGGATAACTTTTGTTGATGGAAAAAATTTCCTAGATGGTATGAGGCATGAGCATGTATGTTTTGCTTTAATTCCAAAAGCTGGTAAAGAGGAAGTAGAAGATGTTCCTGTAGAAGTTGCAGATTTGTTGAATGAGTTTTAGGATATTGTATCCGATAACGTGCCTGATGGATTACCACTAGTCAGGAAGATCATTCATCAGATGGACTTGATCCCAGGAGCGAGTTTTCCAAATAAGGCAGCACACAGAATGACACCTGCAGAAAGTGAGGAGTTGAACAGACAAGTACATGAACTGTTACAGAAAGGATTGATCCGTGAGAGTCTGAGTCCCTGTGCTATACCAGCAGTATTAGCACCAAAGAAGAATGGAGAATGAAGGATGTGTACAGATTCTAGGGCAATAAACAAGATCACAATCAAGTACAGGTTTCCATTGCCATGAATGGATGATATTATGGACTGTTTGAGTGGAGCTGTGTATTTCTCAAAGATAGATTTGAAAAGTGGATATCATCAGATTCGGATCAGAGAAGGAGATGAATGGAAGACTGCCTTCAAGACAAAGGAAGGACTATATGAGTGCTTAGTCATGCTTTTGGGGCTAACCAATGCACCGAGCACTTTCATGCGGCTCATGAACGAGGTTCTGAAAGAATTTCTGGGTAAGTTTGTCATTGTTTACCTAGATGATATTTGGATCTTTAGTAAGACATTGGATGAGCATATGATGCATATTTGTATGGTATTTGAGAAGTTGAGAGAAGAGAAATTGTTGATTAATTTGAAGAAGTGCAATTTTGTGAAGAAAGAGTTGGTGTATTTGGGATTTGTGATTTCAGCAGAAGGTCTAAAAATGGACCCAGAGAAGGTACAGGCTATCCTTGAATGGCCTAATCTGAGGAGTGCTACTGAGAGTTATACATTTGTTTTGAAACACAGGAGTGGAAAGTCTAATAGGGTTGTAGACACTCTTAGCAGAAGGCAACTATTGCTGACATAAATGTAGATTGAAGTGGTTGGGTTCAAGGAACTCAAGAATTTGTATCCAGAGGATCCTGATTTTGGTGAAGCTTGGAAGGCTTGTACAGAACCTATTACTCTAGACAGGATGAAATGGCTGGATTTTATCATCCAAGATGATATGCTATTCAGAGGGAGTCAGTTGTGCATTCCACGAAGTTCTATGAGGGAGAATCTCATCAAGGAGAAGCATAGTGGAAGATTGGCTGGACATTTTGGTCGTGATAAAACCCTTGCTTTGGTTGGTGAGAATTATTATTGGCCACAATTGCAACAAGATGTGAAGAAGTTTGTACAGAGTTGCAGAGTATGTCAGATGGTGAAAGGAGTGAAGTAGAATACAGGGTTGTATCAGCCATTACCTATGCCAGAGAAGCCTTGGGAGGATATCAGTATGGACGTTGTTCTTGGTTTACCGAGGACACAGTGGGGACATGATTCAATTTTTGTAGTAGTTGACCGATTTTCAAAGATGGCACATTTCATTCCCTGCAAGAAGACTAATGATGATGTTCATGTAGTAGAATTGTTTTTCAGAGAAGTAGTGAGACTTCATGGTTTGCCAAAGACCATAGTTTCAGATCGGGACACTAAGTTTGTTGGATATTTCTAGTGTACATTATGGAAGAAGTTGAAGACAGATTTGAAGCTTAGTTCATCACATCATCCATAGACTGATGGACAGACAAAGGTGGTGAATCGGAGCTTGGGAAATTTGCTGAGATGTTTGGTTGGGGATAAGCCAATAGGATGGGATTTGATTTTACCACAGGCAGAATTTGCATACAATAATTCTGTCAACAGGAGCACTGGTAAATCACCATTCCAGATTGTATATGGAAGTAGTCCAAGAAATGCATCTGAATTTTGGAAGATAGATAAAGGAGAAATAAGTAGTGCTGAAGCTGAAGATTTTGCAGAGCACTTGAAGAACATCCATGGGGAGGTGAGGAAGCATATTACCAAGATGAACGCATAGTATAAGGCTAAGGCAGATGAGAAAAGGAGGTATAAGGAATTTCAGGTTGGTGATGAAGTCATAGTTCATTTGCAGAAGGAGCGATTTTCGGTTGGTACATATAACAAGCTGCAAATGAAGAAGTTTGGACCATGTAGGATACTGAAGAAACATGATTCAGGAAATGCATATGAGGTAGAATTGCCTACTGAGCTAAATATTTCACCAGTGTTTAACATTTCAGATTTGACAGAGTATCATGAAGGAGGTGTTGAAGATGAGGTTGTAGCAGCACAATGGAGTATTCCAGCAACCAGTTCAGATATCAAGGAGATTGAAGACATACTGGACAGTTGTGTTGGCAGAAGCACAAGGAACAAGACATATGAAGAGTATTTGGTCAAATGGAAAGGATGACCTATTGAAGATTCATCATGGCTAACAAAGGAGGAGGTTAACCATCTTGGTTTTCCTCTGCACACCTAAGTCGTGACAGGGTCACTTCTCAAATTACCCTGGGTGTCTGATGCAGGAGCATCCTGGGTGTAAGAGCAATCTTGCATCACCCAAAAATATTTCTATTTTTATATTCAATAAGGGCTATTTTAGTGCAGAGCTGCTATTTGTGGAAAGTTACCATTTTTGGTAATTTTTTTATGTGCTCAGAATGATCTGATTTCTTTCTTGGAGGTTCCTTTTGGTCATATAAGTCTACCAGTAAAGTTTCATTGCCAAATCAAGTGTATATTGGAAGATATTGAAGATTTTCCGTATTGGCAGCAGGGTACAGAAACTTTGAACTCAGTTTTGAAGGCTTTAGAGGCCCTGGATGAGGTCAAAAATTTGGGTGATAGGAGCTTGCGCCGGTCAAGCCTGTAGAGCACTTCGTGACATTTCCAAAATGGGGTTATAATAGCCGATCGGGTCAACTAGTGATGACTTATGGTCTTCGGAAGTTAGGCCACCTGAAATGGCGGAAAATAATTTTTCTTCAAAATTTTTGTTCAGGTTTCAAAGGTTATCTTGAGCCGACTATGATGTAATAAAATGTAAAATAAATAATTCTAAGTTTGGTCGGCCTTATTGGCTAAAAAAAAATTCTGGAACCTTCCCAGGCGGTGGAAAAATTGCCTATATAAGGAAGGCTGTATTATTGTCTTAGGCAGTTCAGAATAGTTTGGAGTAGTAGATCTGGGTATTGATTCGAGGCTTTTTCCTAAAGAATATTGTAAGGGAATGCCCATGTGGCTTTGCATATTCTGAAAGTTTGTAATTCCACATTTGTGGAGATACTAAGAGGCCAATTTCTGTTCTTGCATATTATTGTTGTTGTTTCTCTATTTCTGTTATGTGTTTGTGGCATTAAGGGGAGCACCCTTCATCATTTGTTTATCAAAATAATGAATTAACAATATAAAGGGATGACATCCTAGATGTTAACCCTTAGATAAAGATATATGGAAGCTGACCATGTAAAGTTATTAGCCTTAACAACTTGTATATACACAATTGTAATTGTAAAGAAAAGTAGCAATGAAAAAGTGATGTAATGAATGTAATTGTAAAGCGAATGTAATAGTGATGATGTGAAGATAATAGCAGAAAAGGAATATTGATACAAGAAGAATAAGGTTATGTACCTTGACCTACATTATATATTACTTGTTTGGGTAGTGGGCTCATCTAGTAATCAGATTTTGTATCTACAACTCCTAACAGGGTTGAGGCTTCTAACAAGGCCTATAGTCCCTTAACCAGGATTGATACACTATACATATGTAATAGAATCCTCAACATCCTTAACAGGATACTTTTGATTAGTGGATCTTTGTGGGTACCATCCCCACCGGGGTTTTCCCTTGGCCAGGGTTTCCTCAAGAACATATCATGTGTTATGAGTTCTTTATTGTTATGCATATTGTTTAGTTTCTTATGTTATGCATGCATAAAGATAATCTGTTATATCCATAATTGGGCAAAAGATAATGTTTGTAGAATACTGATTCACCCCCCCTCTTAGTATTCCCTATTTCTAATAGGTTAAGTCTATCCAATGGTGACACATAGCACCACATAAGAAAAATGCTAGCATATGACTAGGGTGAAAGAAGTTTGACGAAGCATATTACAGGTAGAACTATTACCTAGTAATCATAATGAAGAAATGAAATTTATAGATAGGATTTGTAAAAGTTTTCTTATTAGTTAGGGTATGGAATGATGGTTTTTTTCATTGAAAATCCTTTGAGTGTCAAGTTGGAATTGTTGCAACCAAGATTCTACAAAGTTTTAAATTCTTTTGCAAGGCATGTTCATTGTAGAGTTATCAGAAGTTATAGACCTGTCTTCGCCAACATTTCCAATTTGAAAATTAGTGGCTAGTACCTGAGAGGGAAAAGATAAATACCTCCTTTGGATTTGTTCCTTTGTATACATAAAGTCTTCTTTACTTTTAAATGATTGTGTGATTGAGCTAGTAGTATGAATAATTCTAAGTATAAAGAAATGTAGTTGCATAGAGTCATGTTGTAGGAGATGTACAAGGACCAAGGCTATAAGAAGAGGAATGGATTGTCTTTTAGCTATAGAGGTATTCAAAGGTCATGTTATCATATTTTTACTCATTTGTGGATTGGTGACCTAATTACTAGATGAAGCTATAGTACCCTAGTTTGTGTTATTAGGTGATCTTTCTTAAATTTGTGTTCATTTCATAAGAAGAGATACATGTAAAGGAAAATAAATTTCTACATCTAATATTACATGTATATATGTTCTAAATAACTTGTATGTACTGTACAAAGGAAGGAAGTGAAAAATAAAACATCTGGGGTCACATAGGCTATGAGCATAGCCAACTCCTACAAAGATAAATTTGAATACAAACATACATGAGTAAATGAATATAAACACTAGGGTACCAAACATTTCCTGAAGAAATGATGGAAGGATAAATAGGGTGTGAATCCAGTGCGCTCCTACTTGATCTAGAACTTGCAAGAAGAAAAGAAATGGGGTTAGATCCAAGGGATCTAAGAAATGCATGATATCCTATTACATATCCTCATCTACATTCATGCATGTGCATAATCAAACCATACATCTCTAGAAGGGGACCATGCTCTAGACATGTGCACACTCAGAAGGATGTTGCGGGAGGAAGAAAAGTACCATGTTTTTACTAACTTGTTTGTGTCATGTGCAGGAAGTGAGGAAAATTAGGTTGTGAAAGGGACTTATTTTCTTGGGTATGAAACCTTTCATTCTACTATAATCAAGCTAAGAAATAACTATAGAAGGGATATGACCTTGTGTCGTGAAACCTTCAAGTGATTTATGATGCATCAGTGGTATCCATGAGATGCAGTGCTCATACATGAAAAATGAAAGAGGGTATTATCTAGAGACCAATATCACAATGAGAAGTGTGAGATGATCATCTTCATTTCTTCTATGATAGAGAGAAATAAATCATTCCTATAGGAAGAAAATAGAGCAATACAAAAATCTACATATATCTTAATCAAAGAAGCATTTGCATATGAATCTCAAAAAAATCAAAGTCCTAATTTGTATGCACATCTCATAAATCAGTATTTTCAAGGATCAAAGAAAAAAATATGATACATTTTCATGTGTATCTCTCAAAGAAAAGAGCACACCAGTGGTATAGAATCTGCATCTACATAGACAAAAAATTTGCAATACATAATCATCAAAAGAGCAGCTATATGATGCCCTCAATGATAAAAAACAATAGCAAGATTGATCATGCCCATAATATGAAGGGAAAGATCATAAATAACACTTCCAAACCATGGAAGAAATGAGGAAGGAGCAGCCATGATTCAAGACAAAATAGAAAATGAAAAATATTGAAATTAAATGGAGGATAAACCCTTACCTTTTGTCTTATACACTTTTGAATGATAATCCATGAAAATCCAAAGAAAAGGAAAGTTTCCCTAAGAAAAAAATCCTCTTCCATTCAAAATTCCCTTTGAGGCACGTGATTTTTACAAGGGAGAGCTAGTTTAAAAGGCAAGGAGCTGATTTTTATATGTTTCCAAAACATTAAAAATTGGAGTTTTTTTTGAAATGTTTATTTTATAAACATTAAAGGGGTATATGTTATAAGCATATTATTTAAATATTTTTAAAAAATTTTCCTAAGGAGAGGGGGAACTAAAAAGAAAATTGACTTTTATTAAAGATTTGAAGAATATATATTTTTTAAAAAGGTCATTTTTCTAAAAGGAAAAATTGGAGATGTAGACCTATACCCCTAAGTCCTAGTTGTCTTTCGTGATTAGATAATGTGACCCCTAAACACCTAGGTGTTATTATTGTAAAATATTTTATTAGGGGTCATTATTAAAATGGGACATTTAATGTAAAATCATGCATATTTTATATTGTAAAATATTTGACAAGTGATGTTTTATAAATCATCTTGTTCAAATATTATCTACCAAAGCATGATTAGGGGATAGGGTAGACTTTAATGGCTTATCTTTTTTTGGGATTTTCACTTTTTCCCCTACCCCTACAAATCTGAGAATCTGACATCCAGATTTGAGAGGCATCTTCACTGACCCTAAATATAGATTTCTTCCATTTTTGGTAAGGTTGAGGGTTTTGAATGCAGATTCTTAGGTTTTCTTTTTATACCTCTTGCTTAGGTGATTGAGGGAAGTTCTTCATTCTCTCTTTCTTGGAGGTGAATTCTTGTAGCTTTGGAGAAGAAGATTGTTGTACTTGGCTCCTTTCCACTGAATATAAAGTAGTATTCCTTCTTGTCTTTCTTCATTTTCTTCAGTTTCCATTAAAATTCATGTCAA
Source organism: Chamaecyparis obtusa (assembly GCA_027943335.1). NCBI lineage: Eukaryota > Viridiplantae > Streptophyta > Pinopsida > Cupressales > Cupressaceae > Chamaecyparis > Chamaecyparis obtusa. The sequence goes on from BSBK01005772.1 coordinate 520,444, forward strand.
AGTTATTGTGATTTTGTTTATCCTTTGCATGTTTGTTGAAATCGAATGTTCAGGGAAGTGTTTTGTTGCTCTAATTTATGTACAATTTGGGTTATAAGTTGTGGAAGCTCCTTCCCTTCTTTTTCCTCAAGTACCTCTTTATTTCAAAATATCAAGGCAATAGGGTTAGGTTGTGAATTACAAAGTTATTTCAAGTGTCATTGTGAGTATTGCTTCAATTTGTGGATCTATAAAAGTTTGGTGAGTCACCTAGTTTAGTTTTAGTTTCATGCACTCTCTCCTCCTTTTCCTCCAAATTTTAGTCAAGTTTCAAGGTGATTCAAGGGGAAGTCAGCCCCTAATCCGTAGGTCTACTTTTTGATAGGTTACCCATAACCTAAAAGTAGTCCCATGTTTCACATGATTGCTAGGTTCATGCTTAGCCACATTCAGGTGCAATCCTTAGTGACAAAAAGTCTCTTGGTGGCTATAGAGATATTAAAACCATTAAGTGCAAGAGCAGGTTGTTCTCACAAAATTGCAAATAATTCTAATATTTTTTGTTTCCCCTTATTCTTCCCTTCAAGGGAAGATTACATTGGGATATCTAGGTGTGTGACCCAAAGAAGAGGTTTTGTAGGAATTTTGTACCCCTTGAGGGATAGATTCAAGCCTCTCCCCTACAAAGGAAAAATATTAGAAGCCACCACCCATGGTCTTCCCTTAGAGGTCTTGTTAGAAAGTAAAGTCCAACAAGATAACTGAGAGGAGGGGGTGAATTAGTTATCAGATGATTATAACTTTTATCAACTTCAACATCATTTAACCATGTAAGGAATATAATTACCAACCATAGAAAGATATCCATACACAATAACACAATGACACAAGATATGTTGACTAGGGAACCTCTTGATCAAAGAGTAAACCTCGATGGGAATGATGCCCACAAAAGATGCACTAATATGAATATTCCTTGTGGAATGATGGACTCTGTTAGGAGTCTTATGAAATACATTTAGTACATGTGAATCCATGTTAGGAGATTTTCAATCCCTGCTAAAAGATTCTAACCCTGTTAAGAGTTATGGAAGACAGAAGGACCCACTGCCCAAACAGGTTCAAGGTAAGATCACTGAACACACTATCCAACTGATCTTTTTATTAATCAACAAAATAATACCAAAAGATTACTAATCTCAACAATATGTTACCTCTTCTCTGACTATGCCAAATTACACTCACTGCTACACCAAATCTCAATTTCAGATCTCTGTACCTCGCATGTCTTCCTTCACAAATTCACTTTCACAACTGCATTAGCTATTTTATCCACTTCATTCTTACATCAAAATTCAACCATATTACAATAAGGAAAAAAGTTCCTTCCTTTATACCGCACTCAAGTAATTACAAATGAGTCGGCATCCAATTACAAAATAAAAATTTCCACATGCTACATCAAAATTACACAAAATTGTTAGCTTCCAAATACAATAATTCTCCATCCATGCAACCTCAAATTTCATGCTATCATCCACATCATTATCAATGTGTCTTCAACTTCCTTGTAACTACGCAAAACTAGATTCCATCCCGATTAGGAGATATCATCCGATTTCCACAAACCGCTACTCAAGAATACTACCTAAATACAACTTCTACCAAGATGCTCATAAATTTCATGAATAAATTAATTACTATATGCACTCTTAACCATAAACATATAACATATCAAAGAGTAAATCCTCAACATTGCATAGATCTATTTACAATATCCCACATGCGCTAATCCAAACACTATCTGCTCCTTTGTAAATCTCCAGAAGATCACTGTGTTGACATCAATGACAATCATAGTCATGAATTCAACAACAACTGGTACAGAATGGCTGCTAAACATTCAACATTCATTCCTAACAAACTCCCCCATTGGCATTGATGGAAACATAGATGAAAAACATCCAGTGTTCCAAAAATCCAATACTGCAACACTGCTACTCTGAAAATGCTTTCAAGTCTTCTTCATCAATCAAATCTTGCTTTGTTTTCCTATTTAGTTCTCTCCAATAGATGGTACAAATGGTTTTTCATGTACACTTCTCCCCCATTGACATCAATGATAGAAAATTTCATCATTATGTCAACAACAACTCCAATGTCAAAAGACACTATTTAGAAAATACATTCACTAGAGTCATCATGACTCAGCTCAGATACACATACTCCCCCATAGAGGAAGTACCAACATCTAATCTAGAAGAAAGATAAGGCTCATATACCACTGGATGGATGCAACCAACTACATCACTTCTCAAGAGTAGGCTAGGGCATAACCCCAAGCATACCTCTCAGATACTCAAATGCATCCTTAGGCAAAGGCTTTGTAAAAATGTCTGCTATCTGCTCCTTTGTGCTTATGTACTCTAGTCTGACTTCTTTCTTAGCAACTTTTTCTCTTACTACATGATACTTAATCTCTATATGCTTTGTCTTAGAATGTAATACAAGGTTCTTAGACATACTGACTGTGCTGGTGTTGTCACAATGTATAACAACAGGCTCAAAAAAATTTATTCCAATATCGTTCAGCTTTTGTTTCATCCAAATTATCTGGTTACAATTTTTTTCTGCTGCTACATATTTTGCTTCTACTATGCTTTGTGAAATGCAATTCTACTTCTTGCTTAGCCAAGAAACCAATCTTCCTCCAAGAAAAAAGGCTCCACCACTGGTGCTCTTTTTATCATCAACACTGCCTCCCCAATTAGCATCTATATATGCACATAGGGTAAAATCATCATATTTTTCATATCACAATCCATAGTCCATTGTGCCTCTTAAATACCTTATTATCCTCTTCACTGCTGCATAATGTGATTCTCTAGGTTCATCTTGAAATCTTTATACAATTCCAACCGAATGTGCTATATCAGGTCTTTTATGAGTCAAGTATTGCAATCCTCCAATCATAGATCTGTACATTTTCTGTTCAACTACTGATGTTTCATCTGTGCTAGATAATTTATTTCTAGTTACCATAGGTGTTCCAACTAGTTTACAGTTCTCCATTCCAAATCTTTTCAACAAGTCATTCAGGTACTTTGTCTGACTTACAAAGATACCATCATTGTTCTGTGTTATCTGTAATCCCAAAAAATATTTAATTTCACCAATTATACTCATTTCAAATTCAGTATTCATTTCATCAAAAAATTTGTCACTATCTTCATCTTCTCCAAAAATAATGTCATCAACAAAAATAACTACTATCAACAAACCATTTTCAATTTATTTTGTGTACAGATTGCTATCAACTGTTCCTTTTGTAAATCCCAATTTTAACAAATACTTATCCAATCTTGCATACTTATCCAATCTTGCATACCAAGTTCTAGGTGCTTGCTTTAGTCCATATACTGCTTTCTTCAATTTACACACCATGTCTCCTTATTGAGTCGAAGGAAAACCTTCAGGCTGCTCAATGTAGACTTCTTCTTCCAATTCACCATTCAAAAATGCTGACTTCACATCTATTTGATATACTTTGAATTTATTATAAGTGGCGTAGGCCAAAAACATTCTTACTGCTTCAATTCTTGCTACTGGTGCAAAATTTTCTTCATAGTCAATTCCTTCTTTCTATGAGTATACCAATCTTGCTTTGTTTCTTACTACTTCTCCTTGTTCATTCATCTTGTTTCTAAATACCCATTTAGTTCCAATAACATTTGTATCTTTAGGTCTAGGGACCAATTCCCATGTCTTATTCTTTTCAATCTGATCTAGTTCTTCTTTCATAGCTTTAATCCAATGTTCATCTTCACAAGCTTCACTAGTAGATTTAGGTTCAATTTGAGAAATCAAACATAACTATTCTTGTACCTTATTTCAAGTTAGAACTCCTCTGTCAATGCTTTCAATAATCTTCTCAATAGGATGATTCCTTGATAAATTCCTATTAGGTGTCACTATCTCAGATCTCACTTCAGGTGTCAGTTCTTCAATAACTTCACTATGGCTTTCATTTAACAAGTCACTGTCAGTCGCATAGAATAATTCAGTAGTTTTAGTGTTAGGCTTAGGATGAGTTCCTTCATCAAATTCATAATCAAGCATTCTTTCCTGAATTTTGAACTTTTCATCAACTTTAACATTTGCGCTCTCAACAATAGTCTTAGTTCTCTTATTGTAACATCTATAAGCTTTTCTTTTCAAAGAATATCCAAGAAATATTCCTTCATCACTTCTAGGATCAAACTTTCTAATAACATCATCTCTCTTTATATAACATTTGCTTCCAAAAATTCTAAAATACTTAACTGAGGGTGCATGTCCAAACAATAATTCATAGGGTGTCTTGTTCTTGTCTTCTCTGATTTGTACTTTGTTCATTGTATACAATTATGTGTTCACTTCTTCTCTCTAGAATATCTTCACCAAATAATTATCAAATAACATAGCTCTTGTTTCTTCAGTCACTGATCTATTTCTTCTTTATGCAATACCATTTTGTTTAGGTGTTCTAGGGGCTTAAAATTGTCTCTTAATACCACTCACTTCACAAAAGGTGTTAAACTCTCTAGAAGTAAATTCTCCACCTCTATCAGATCTCAAACATTTAATCTTCATTCCATATTCATTCTCAACTTTATTCTTAATGATCTTAAACTTATCAAATGCTTCATATTTTTCTTTAAGAAATGCAATCTACATCATTCTTTTAAAATCATCAATAAGAATCATAAAATACCTTTCTCCATAGAATCCTCTAGTCCTCGTAGGACCGCTCAAATTTGTATGAACAATCTCCAACTTCTTTGCAGATGTAAACTTCTTACTGGGAAAAGAACTTCTCTTCTGTTTAGCCATCACACATTCCTTGCAAATCATGTTAATAGGCTTCATAATTTTAGGCAAATCCCTTACTGCAAGTGTAGTCCTTACTTTCACAATATTATCAAAATTTATATGACAAAACCTTCTATGCCATAACCAACTGTCATCAATCTTAGTAATCAAACATGTCATCTCAGTAGAATTCAACTGAAATACATTACCTATGGTTCTAGATCTAGTTCCAATCAAATTTCCATCTTTATCCTTTATCACACAAGTTTTCTCAGTAAACCAAACTTGATATCCCTTATCAACTAACTATCCAACACTTAAGAGATTATGTTTCAAACCATCCACAAAGTAAACATCATCAGTATTAGTCTTTCCATCAAGAGTAATAGATCCTATACCTTTAATCAAACAAGGTGCATTATTTCCAACTCTAACAACTCCTCCATCATAGTTGTTAAACTTTATGAATTTTTTCATATCTCTAGTCATATGATGTGAACAACCACTGTCTATAATCCAATCAGCTTTCTTTTCAACTTGAGAAATGAGGGATTTTTCTTCCTTAACATTTGTTTCAGGATCTTCTTCTTTAATTGCTATGAATCCTCTGTCATCATTATTTTTAGTATCACTTTCAGTTAGAGTTCTCTCTATACTATCTTCAAGATCTTCATCATTAGCATAATAACATTCCTTGAATCTTCTAGGCTTGAAATTGTTTCTATACTTTTTAACTCTCTTAGGACATTGACATGCAAAATGACCATATTCTTGACAAGTCCAACATTTAAAAATTTTCTTACCGTCTGGTTCTCTCTTCACAAGCAAGGCAATACCTTCTTTAATCTTCATGTCTTCTTCATTTCTAGATCTACTGCTGCCAACATAATCTCCACTCACACTGATGCTTCTTGAAAAAGTAGGGTGAATACTAAGAGCACTAAATGCTGTCTCCATTCTAGGTAAGTCTCCTAATAACCCCAGGTTCATTTATGTTGCTTCCAATCTTCCAAGAAGAGTCTCTCTCGTAAAGTTTGAAGTACAAGGTATAACTTGTTCAATCATCTATTTTGTCTGCTTAAACATAGGAGTCAATGTCCTCAAAATTTTCCATATCACTTCATTCTTTGTCTTTGTTCCTCCACATGATTTTATGCTTGCAATAATTTTTGACATTCTACTAATATAGCTTCTAACATATTCATCTTCCATCATTCTTATATCTTCAAATGCACATATCCAATTATGTAATCTAACTTTCTTTGCATGTTAATCACCTTCAAAAGTAGAGTGTAAAGCTTTCCAAATTTCATGAGATGTTTTCAAACATTTTACCTCACTATAGTCATTCTTTGGAAGGGCTGTCAAAAGTACTTCTATGGCAAGTATGTTACGCATGAATAGATCTCTCTCATCACTAGAACTTGTTTCAAGATTATCCTCTTCAATGATAGTCTTCTCATTCTTTGTAATCAACCAATAACCTGGTCCTAAACATAGTAGATGTGTCTTCATCTTTTCTTTCCAGTTGTCAAAATTCACTCCATCAAACTTAGGGCTTTCTTTCCTAAAATTCACAATGGATCTCCTTAAGTTGTTAAACTTCTCTTTCAAGGACCTATTGTTCTGATACCAATTGTTAGAAAGTAAAGTCCACCAAGATAACTGAGAGGGGGGGGGGTGAATCATTTATCAGATGATTATAACTTTTATCAACTTCAATAGCATTTAACCATGTAAGCAATATAATTACCAACCATAGAAAGATATTCATACACAATAACACAATGACATAAGATATGTTGACTAGGGAACCTCTTGATCAAAGAATAAACTCCAGTGGGAATGATTCCCACAAAAGATGCACTAATATGAATATTCCTTGTGAAAGGATAGAATTTGTTAGGAGTCTTATGAAATACATTTAGTACATGTGAATCCCTGTTAGGAGATTTTAAATCCTTGCTAAAAGATTCTAACCCTGTTAAGAGTTATGGAAGACAAAAGGATCCACTACCCAAACAGCTTCAAGGTAAGATCACTGAACACACTGTCCAACTAATCTTTGTATTACTCAATAGAAAAATACCAAAAGATTAATGATCTTAAAAATATGTTACCTCTTCTCTGACTGTGCCAAACTGCACTCAATGCTACACCAGATCTCAATTTCAGATCTCTGTACGTCGCATGTCTTCCTTCACAAATTTTCTTTCACAACTGCATTAGCTCTTTCCTCCACTTCATGCTTACATCAACATTCAACCATATTAAAAAAAGGAAAAAAATTCCTTTATACCACACTCAAGTAATTAAAAATGAGTCGGCATCCAATTACAAAATAAAAGTTTCCACAGGCTACATCAAAATTACACAAAATTGTCAACTTCTAAATACAATAATTCTCCATCTGTGTGACCTCAAAGTTCATGGTGTCATCCACGTCACTATCAATTTTTCTTCAAATTCCCTTTAAATGTGCAAGACCAGATTCCATCCCGATTAGGAGATATCATCCGATTTCCACAAACCGCTACTCAGGAATACTACCTGAATACAACTTCTACCAAGATGCTCATAACTTCCATGAATAAATGAATTACTGTCTATACTCTTAACCATAAACATATAACATATCAAAGAGTAAATCCAAAACATCACATAGCTCTATCTACAATATCCCACATGCACTAATCCAAACACTATCTGCTCCTTTGCAAATCTCCACAAGATCACTGTGTTGATATCAATGACAATCATAATCATGAATGCAACAACAACTACTACAGAATGGATGCCAAACATTCAGCATTCACTCCTAATAGTTTTGAGATTGAAAATATTGTATTTGTGGATCCTCTATAACACTAACCATCCAAGTGTGATAGTGGCATGGATCATAGTTTTCATGGTCTTGCTTGAGGAGTGTGATCTTGGGGCATTCAACAAGCCAACCCAACAACTGTGCAATAAGATAAATCTCAAAGATAATCATTCCACGAGGTGAATAATTTGGTATGAATGGTTGGAAGTAGTTCAACAAGTGATATATGAGTGATTGAACTAAAGCTTGTGCATCCCTTGTGTTATAAAAGTGATTCCAAGATCAATTAAAGGGGACTCAAATTTGGTAGAAAATGAGATGTACATAGAAGGTACTAGGTTCTAGGGTATGAAATCAAATAAATTTTTATAATGTTCCTTATATGTGTAGACACCTGAATTTGATTAACAACTTCGTAATCAAATTGAGTTCTCTTCTAAGGCATTATTAATTAAATATTTATTATTTAATTAATCTATGTCAATCTCCCTAATTAATTAATTATAGTCCATTAATTGAATATGAAACCCTTGGATATTTAATTAATTAATCCCCCTTCCTCTATTAATTAAAAAAAATATCCCTATTTTGTTTAAATAATTCACTTACCCTTTTCTTCTATTTTATGAATTAAATTAATCTATTTAATTCAATTAGAGCACATGATTCCTAACTTTAACCCCTAACCTAGCCACCCTTCAACCACCTATCCTAGGGTTCTAACTTCACCCAATCCCTTCACACATACTAATATCCTCTTAATTAGTTAATTACACTTAACTAGCTAATTAAACCTCCACTCATTCTCTCTCATCCCATCACATCCTCCTAAGTTTCTCACTTTCCCACTAATCCAAGCCTAATCCTCCCTTAAACATTTATACAATCCTAATCCAAGGATTATAAAATCCTAAACCAACCCAAAGTCAACCTCATTTCACATCTTCTCCAATCCCAATTCCCTATCCACTTATCAACCTTAAATGCTCTTACACATCCCTTACATCCTCTTACACACTTGTCCCCTCTCCCACTTCCCAAAATGGTCACAATCCTCAAGGCTTGGCCTTTGGGGATTTGAGATAGGATGTTCCTTTATTGCATATTTTCCCAACCCCCATGTCCTCTCTATTAAAATGGTGATAAATACTAATTGCACCCTTGGTATCCTTGGTGTTGCTAGCATAACAGTGGTTCGTGACATGGTCTAACAAACTTTTGTGTCTTCTATAAGTCTAGTGGTTGTATCAGGCATTAATAGTTTGATCTTTTGGTGCAAAAATGATTGATAATTGTAACAAGTGGTATTAGAGCTTGGTCACAGGTTTGAACCCCATGCTTGCACTAGAGGGGGATTATTACAATGGTGAGAAAGATTGATTATGCCCTTGGCCTCCTTGGTGTTTCTAGTGCAATGGTGGTTCATGACATGGTTTAACAGCCTCCAGTGTCTTCTATAATTCTATTAGTTGTATCAGACATTAACAAGTCAACCTTTTGGTGCAACAACAACCGCTAGTTGTAACACTCTCAACCTCTCTCCTTGTGACACTTGTCACAAGGATATGAGTTTGAGAAAGAAAAATTAAGGTGCTTCTACTCAAATGCATCTCAGCCCTTCCTCCACTTTTAATATTGACCCTCCATTTCCATCTCCTCAAGCCTATAAAGTGAGCCCTCTTCTCCTTCATTTCACCCACCATCATTGCAAATTTATAATGCCCATTTGAGAGATAAAAATCATATCATATCCTTATAATGTCAAAATAATTCTACAACCTTCAAGCTTGAGCACATATGAGCATACATCCAAACCATCTTGGACAAATCTACTTCAACAAGGGATCTCATTGGGTTTAAGGAGATTTTCATACTCTTAGGATTTATTTTATTTTTCTCTCTTTAGTCTAATCTAAATGTTGTTTTAATAGTGTAGTTTGATTTTTTTAATTGGTTATTTCATTCTATTGAGCTCACACTTTTATTGCACACAATATGAAAATAGGTGTTTCATATTTTATAGTACTATAGTAGCCTTTCATGGAGATTTCTCTATATAGTGTATCCTAAACCATATGAATGTAATAAACTTGGGGTTTTTGAATCCATCCTTTTAAATTGTGATTAAAATATGTATTGTTTGTTTGACATCTCTTTGTTAAAGATGGAGTTAAATATTTTGGAGAACATACTTGAGGGGGTTTCTCTTCTATTTGATGATATCTTCATCACATTTGGAGTTGGAGATACTTCTTCAACTTCTTTGGATATTGGTATTCTCAATTCTTCTCCTTCACTTGGTTTGTCACATTTAATGGTTTAGTTTGATGATGTGATGAATTCCTTGAGCTTGGAGATACCTATTTAGTCTTTAGAGATACATATTTGGAGACCTTCATCCTCCTTTCATTTGGATATGGATTGGTTCATGGAATCTGTTAGTACTTTTTCTTGCACCCTCTGATTCTAAAAGAGAAAATGATAACCAGACATGGGATATTTATCTAATTGTTAGAGATCTACTTCTTCCTACAAATCAAAGGACAAGAAGGGTGCTAACATTGACAAGGCCTACAACATTCTTCACTTTGAGTTCCACTCACTCGGGCGGGTACACCTCATCTACACACACATAATTCCTTATTACATACAATAGGCCTACAGGTATATCGACACTTTATGGAATAGTTTTCATACTTTTAGGGAATGAATACCCCAATGCTCACCAGATCTCATGCAAAATCCCACTTGCATATAATGAATCTAAAAACTAGACAAACTTCCCAACTCCTCCTATCAACATGAAAGGGAAAATGTTATCATTTATGTTTTGGGTTGGATGGACCTCTAAAAATACCCCAAATCCCTCAAAGACCAGTGCCTTATCTAATGGGAAACAAAGTCAAATAAAATATACAGCAAAAAAATTATGAAATAAGAAAATAACATAGTCTAACATGATGATGCCTTACATCAAATAATGCACCATTGATCAAACTCTACTTATGAATCCACCTGTGTATTCAGAAATAGGAAACACATTGATTAGTAATGTATTGAAAGATAAATATGAAATACCCTTGATATCTCGATTCATACACACCTAAAAATGAATCTTGAACTTAGTTATTTCCTTGAAATAAATCTATTGTGAACTCACAACAGAAAAACTAAAACACCCTAGATGCTTTAACCAATAAATTTAGGAAAAAAATGGAGAAAGTGTGATAGTAGTAAAAATAGTGTTGCAATTCTATTCACAAGATAAACTATTACACACATATATGTATGAAAAATTAGAGAGGATCAAGAACACCCTATATGAGTAGAAGAGGGTAATATTACAGAAAAGAACCACTTAGGGAACCGGTCCAAAAAAGATTATAGAGAATTTAGAATGCAAAATTTCTACTAGACCTAGAACTCTCCACCTTCAAATAATGGAGAAAAAGAAGAGATAAAGGAAAAAAAAAGGCCAGTCACCAAAAACTGACAGTTGCCAATTCCTATTAAAATATCTTATAATTCTCTCCAATTCATTTCTTTCTGCAACTGCCTCCATCTTTACAATCATTTTTCCCTCCAAATGTGCATCCTTTTCAAACTACCTTTACCTCTGCAAATAGAATTGATATCGAAATCAAAACCTCTTACTACTCTTTCCCACAAAATCAAAATTGAAAAATATCATTACCATTGGATTGCTCATCTTCTACCATTTCTGATGATATACTATATGCCTATGTTCTGATAAAATTTGAACCTCTAGGCATTAAATCAGTGAGCAGGCCCTACCATTTAAAGTTTTGAATTTAATCCTAATGTGTTGACTATATCTTTCAACTTGATTTTATATTTAACTTTCAAATCTAGCTTTTTCTATTATTCCTCCACGTTTCTCTTAGAAACCACCAGGATGTGCCAAGTGTCACTAGCTGATTGGCCATCAGGTTAACCCAAGCCTTTGACCCCTGATTGGGAGATTGGGCGACTACACTTGTTTTCTAGATCTCTGGATGAATTTATTAACCATGGTTACACTTGGAGAACTAGCAACTAAGCCAGTCTCCAAGTCTTTGAATGATGTCTTGACCTTGGGTTAAATTGGGAGATTGGGCGACCAACCTTTAGTCTCCAAGTCTTTGAATACTTCATCTAGCAACCTAGCGACTAGGCATTCTCTTAGTCTCTGGATTTTCTTCCCTAACACCAAGCCTCTGGAGACTGGGCAACTATTTTGTCTCCAGGTCTCTGAATTTTTTGCCTCTGATCACCAGCATTATGCGACCTAGTGACTAACCACCTGCCGGGTTGCCAGAAGTTAGCCTTAACCATTGGCGACCTCACGACAAGGTGTCATGTGTCTCCTCTGTGTCCAGCTATTGGTGTTGGTTGTTTGCAAAATTACCTTAATTGTGGGCCCATCAACATAGATCCCAAGGTAGCCTCCAAGAGGTCGCATGCATAGAGCCTCTGCTCTTTCATATATTTCATTATGTGAGCACTTTTCCATATAAACACTCAAAATCCCCAATTTGGGATCAATGTGGGATATTACTTTTGAAGGTTTTAAAGACTTCATTTAAAATATTGTGCATAGTGCTAGCCAACACGTGCTCCATGGTAGGCCCACAAGCATGAGACAACCACATGCCTCATTCTCTATTCACTTTACATTACATCTAGGCGGCAAAGTTTATGAATATTACAAATAACCCAAATAGGGTGCATGTGGGATAAACCCACATGCACTTGCCCTACATTTTTTACTTCCCAGGCTTGCATGTGACTCCATGTCCTTTGTCACTACCTTCCATGCTTCCCCTTTACCAATGTGCCTGCCATTCTCATACTTACACAATCACATGGTTTCACTTAACTTTTAATTTATGCTAGCTATCATTTATGTGGAAATACCTCATGCACCCCTTAATGGTGTGTGATTTCTCTCCCAAATATTCCTGTAGTAGCCCCTTAGTTTTAAAAATGTTGGTGTCCTCTTCATTTGTGCTGGATATTCCTTATTCACCATTCAGTGCGTGCGCAACCTTCTATTACATTGTTTCATGGTGCTTAATTCCTTTGGTGTGTAAGCTGCACAACATGGTAGGCTTTGAAGACACAGTGCATAGTGATCCCCTCCACACGGGTTTGATTGTTTGGCATCTACTATTGTCTTACACACAATGCTAGAATTTGTGCCTTACACACTCCTCTCCTCTAGCATTCATGTGCCAATACAACCTCATGCATAGTCCTCTCAGCACAAGACGTGAGTCCCCTTTTATTCAAATTAAAACATGCCCCTTTTGACTTGCACTAGCTATTCCATTTGTTGCATGCTGGAAGCCTTTATTAGTTTTTGTACAAGGCCTTTGGAAACTTCCTTAGCTTGTTCCCCTTGCATGCAACATATTTAGCCTATAGGAAGCTCTCTTATTTTCATTGCACTTGATTGCAATTTATGCAAAATGTACCTTCATCCATAGTTTTCCATATTTGTAAATATTATAGCCATATGGTATATGTCGGTACAAATCTATCAACATACCTTTAGTTCAAAATGGCATCCCCATAACTATATCCACATTACATACAACATCTCTAGGTGATTGACAGTAAGTCATAGGTTAATTCACGCTATTCGCATTTGAATTCTCCTTCAAGCAAGGCACCCTCAAAGCTCAATACAATCACATTCAATGTTCTCCCTACACACATCCACTTGACATTTGCACTTGGTATTATCAACACAGACTTCACAATAATTTAGGAGATCTTGTGAGTAAGACTGAGCATCATCTCTTGGAATGGAGGTCCAGTTAGCAAGGAAACTCCAAACAAATTTCTCAAAATAAAACAAGATTTGCCTAGTAACCCAAAACATGTAAACTGTCAACCATCAGTGGTACAAATCCATGCCTCAAAACTTAGAGAAATTTGCACTATTCAAGGAGAAAAATATGTTTCATACAAAACTCCATATCGTGCAATGGATTGTACTCCACAGTTCTTGAAAATGTCGCCCACAGTAGGTACCATAATCAATCCATTTACCTTGTTAATTGCCTTCTCCAAGCATTGCATGTCCTTGGCAATAATTTTCATCAAGCCATTTGGTTTTGCACCAATGTGATCTACTCCATTCTCTTCGATGATGTTTTTCATAGTTTTTTCCACCATAACCAATAATAATATTCATTTTTTCTGGTTGGACCTTTATACAATGGATAAGAGGAGTGTACAAAGAGAGCCTTCTTGAAGGAGTTGGAGAACATTTTGGCATTTCAGCTTGCATTTAGCTAAAATTCCATCACCAAGTGGAAACACACCATGATGTCTCAAAGATTCAACCATATAGTTTGCCTTTTTACACTTTTGCACAACTGCCAAACCACACTAACCAGCATCTGGGAGCGTCCTTAAAAACTGACTGAAGGGCCCGATAGGAAAGTGCCACTAGGAGAATACACTAACCTCCAACATTATAATATGCTTTCCAAAGGAGAAATCATGAAATGACCCGAGCTAAAAGATTTTAATAACCAAACAAGGCCACTCAGAAAATTGAAACCTTCCACACTATCAAAATCACAAAAGCCACCTCTGGAACTGGCTTTAAAAACTCACCCATTGAAACTTTCAAGATCCAAAAACTTGGGCACTGATTCAACCTCATACAAGGAATAGGAATCCATAACTAGCTTCCTCAGAAAGTCAAAATGCCGATCATAATCAAATGCCAAAGTCAGCCCATTACTAATATTCAAGATTAAAACAGTGAAATAAGCAAAAATTGGGTTTGGAATTCAACTGGAAAAGTGGCTAAATAGATTGGTAGAAACCTCAAAATCCATAGGAAAATACACTCCTAGGGATACAGTATGGGACAACTTTCAATTATGTCAGACCTTGAACTGGGCACAAATTAGGAGACCTCAAAGTAGGCCACTCAGAAAACTGGACAATGCAGACACAGAGAAAATAATCTGCAAATGAAACAACACTGGAAAAGTGACCAAATAGGCACATGGGGAGCTAAAAATTGGCATGGACATTTTCTCTCATCCCTATAACATGATTCAACAACTAACATGTATTGATCAATCATAGGGAAAAAGATGTAGACCTCCAAAGTGGGCTACTCAGTGAAAATTAGGAAACACACTAAATGCAGATTTTCGGGAACACCTTCAAATGACCACTTCAAAAACATGCTGAAACTGAAACCCAAGAACTAAAACCTATTAAAAATGTCAAATGATAGGTGATGAAAACCCTATCCAAGTGACTTCTCATGAAAATCAATAGGCCCTTTTATTAGTGCACCCGAACTGAGCACCTTTTAATGATTTTCAAAGCACAAATCTGACACTTAGACAAAATTTTCAAAATATGAAGTCAAAACATACTTAGATTTTTTGAGCTCCAACAGAATCATCATCATACTTGATTTTATTCTATTTCCTAGTTTCTATCTAGAATACGAAGCATTCCTACATTTTTACTTGTCTATCTTCTTCCCAAGGGGGGAAATGTTGTTTATAGGAATTGGACTATTCTTTGTCTTCAAACACTCACCATTTTTGTAGGATATTCTTAATTATGGGGGGATATCATGTCTCCTACTAGTCTTCTTATGGGGGTTAAATGCTTGTATATACATGATGTATATAGTCCTTTGGCGATCTTGAGTGCTCCATCCATCCACACATCTTGTGTGTTTTCATCTCTCTTTTTGGGGGAGAGTTTTTCCCATGAGTTTTTCTATCTTTCCCCACTTTATGAGAGATTGCATGCATTTTATGTATTTCATTTCATATTGTACATGGGTACCTAACATGGCCTAGTAGCAAGGACCCATCCTACATTATGAGTTTAGGTGCATTCTGGTAAGTTGCACTTAAGGGGGGGGGGGGGAGGGGGGTGTTGTTGTAGTTAAATATTCCTAATTACACTTTACTTGAGTTTACTTATGATAATTAATTTCATAATAGTTTTTCATTGATACATCTAGAAGTTTGCACCTAATTTAAACACATGATGTAGGAGAATTCCACTTGAGGTGTGGGATCCACCTTTAGTGCATATATCACATTATCATCTCCATCATATGGAACATGCTTCATTTCATGATGGAGGATAATCCACCTTTGGTGGACATGTGATTCCACTTTGCATAGGTGATAGATTATCTACTCCTTATTGTAATCTCTTATCACCTTTCCTATATAAGAAGGCCTATTATGTACATTTAATTAATGTCCATCATCAATAATATAATTCTTTCATCTTAATTTTATTTTATTTCTATTATCTTGTGGAAGTTATATTGGTCTTTCATTTTATCCTAGGGGTGTTGTAGAGTCACCTAAAACTCTAATAAGAAAAAATCTTGGTGTTCTATGTTATATGTTGTGGACCTTACATTAATGTTTATCTTTCAGATATAAGTGACTAAAGTGGAATTAAAATTATTAGGTGTACACAAGTGATTCACCACCCCTCTCGATTATTATTTCTTCCTTTTGGGCCTAACATTTGATGCATCAAGTTTTTCATCAAATCAATCAAATCTACTTGATCAATCAAGCTATCAACCACGTAATTGAATATAGCAACATAATCAATTCAATCAGAGATAATATCAAACTAAATCACATCATTGGGGACACATCATCTTCATCAAGTTCCATATCAAGTTGATAGTTTCATATTAGAATCTATGTGACCAAATGACTTCATCAGGCTCATATTATGTTCTCATCAAAAGTTAACGTCTTTAGTACTTGTTGACATGGGCATATCACTTTCATCAGGAACCATATCAAAGTTATGGTGCCATTATTAGGACTCATCAGATAATCAACTTCATTAGTAACCATGTCAAGTTGGGGATCTCATATCTATATCAATGAACGAGTGATTTCATTACATCTTATCAAATTGTTTATTCAACATCAAATCTTTCTTAATAGGGACATATAAATTTCATCACCCCACATCAAATTGATAGTTTTTGCATTAGATAATTGACTTCATCAGAAGCCATATCTAGTCAATTATCTTAATCAAACTTTTGGGCGGTAATCAATTTTGTTACATCACATCAAATTAGTTATTTATTCAGATCAATCTTAGGGTTTCAAAATATTTTTGATAGTGATCAATTTCATCACTTCATATCAAATTTGTTACTTGTCGACCTCAACATCATCATTAGATAGATTTTCATTTCATTGCACCACATCAAGCTGATCATTCTGGTATCAAATCAGTCATCAATCAAACCAAGTTCAATTCTCAGAATGAACAACATCAACCGGGGGAAGTTTCATCGAGATCCATATCAAATTGTTTGTTGCATCAAGTATCAAACATTATTTGAATCAATTTCCTAATCATACATCAATTTAAAGAGGGGAAAATTTAATCACCTAAAAATGGACTAACCTAACCAAGAGGTCCTAAATCTCAATTAATTTCCCTAAATCTTAAAATCAAGGTAATCTCAAATTATGTAATTGAATTAGATCGATATAAGTACATAATTCATCAATGATCTTTCATCAAGGATCATTAATTAATTAATTATCCTAAGCCATTTAATCAAATTCACAATAAAAAAATCCCATGGATAAGGAAATTAATTAGTTTGATTTAATTAATTGTCCTATTATCCACTCAACTCACAAAAGGACAAACAAGATGGATTCATCCAATGAGCTTTAATCACATGGATGAAAAGGTTCTAATCTCAACCACTCATTGGAAATCAATCTCAACCATTTAATTCAAACTCAAATCTTTCCCTCCAAGAGGATATCTATATAAGTCATAAAAAATTGATAGTTTTTATATCTAGACATTTTCATATCAAAGTGCTACCAATTTGAGTCTAGAGAATCCTTATTTGTATTATCTCTATCATTTTATCTTGATTTATTATATCGATATTAGCTTAATTCATCTAATATTGCATTAAATTCCTCTTAATTTCATTCATGTAGATGCATTCTAGTTTAAATCTTCCATTTCATATATGTCTAGTCGCTCATCTATTGCACAATCTGAGCACACCAACATAAATGGATGAAACTCTTTATGAGTAGGAAACACTAGAAGTTTGTTTTTATTGGTTTATTTAATTTTTTATTGATTTAACATGCTAACCAATTGATATAATGATTTAGAGAAGTGTTTGTTCTTGCAGGAACAAAGACAAATATACATGCACATATGCCTTATCTTCTATATTTTATGACATATTCAGACTTATGATCTACACTTTTTGTGGTTTTTCTTGATCATTATTGTCCATCTTAAGCTCATTACTATTGCATATTATCAAGTTATCAAGGCTTTCACATACTTTGACATTTTTTCTTTCTGCTAGCTTCTTCAACCTTCTATTATAACATCTATATGCCATGCTAATGGTAGAATATCCAAGGAAAATACCCAAGTCACTCCTTGCCTCAAACTTTCATATATCTTCATCTCTTTTTATATAAAATTTGCTACCAAATATTATAAAATACTTTATAGTGGGAACATGTTCATGCCAAATCGCATAAGGTGTCTTACTAGTCCCATCTTTGATTTGTGCATGTTTGAGTGTGTAGGCAATAGTGTGTTGGGATTGGAAAGATAAAATACTGAGAGGGGAGGGGTGAATCAGTACCCTCAAAATTTTTTAACTCTTAAACCTTTACAATAGTAGAGTCTATTTAACCGATTGATTTCATTGTTTGTAACATACATTCAAATAACTAGGAAATGTAAGGTGCATGTAAACAAAAGAATAAATCATACATGAAAATAAGTACTCATGACTCAGATATTTTGGTTATGCAGAAACCCTTGTTAGAAAGTAAAAGCTGTGGTGGGGATGATACCCACAAATTCTTCACTATTGCAGTACATAAAGTATGATGATTTAGGGTACAATTGTTGATCACTTCTAATGATATTTCCCTATTAGGAGTAACAAAATATTGACTAGATCTACCTTGTTAAAGGATTTTAGAAACACAATCAAGTGTGCACTCAGTTAAGAGATTTACAATAAGACAGTTAAGTCTACTCCGTTAAGAGATTTAAATCTGCTACAATGGTTAAATTGATAACAACAAAATATCTATAAAATTGACAACTCTATCTTGTCTGATTCAAATCTGTGAAATAAAAATCAAATATCACCTCAATGTGATGACTATATCCTTCTATCCTGCTTGGAATCCTTGTATGTGTTTTGATAAAACTGATTCTATCTCTGATAAACTTTCTATCATAAAAC
Organism: Chamaecyparis obtusa; assembly: GCA_027943335.1. Taxonomy (NCBI): domain Eukaryota; kingdom Viridiplantae; phylum Streptophyta; class Pinopsida; order Cupressales; family Cupressaceae; genus Chamaecyparis; species Chamaecyparis obtusa. The sequence goes on from BSBK01005772.1 coordinate 539,397, forward strand.
CTTGTCTGATCTCCTGATGTCCTTAGTGCATCTACTACTTCATGATTCATAATCATAATGACATATTTTACAATTATATATCAAACAAGATTGACCTAATTAGAGTTTAGAATATCTTAGAAAACCTAAGATCAATGGTATACAAAAATAACCTAGATCTACCATTACATAGGAATCATCACAAAAGTTAATGATTACATCCATATTAAATATGTCTCGATCTTGGTAAACTATTTATATGATCAGTAAAACTATTTGTATAGATAAATGTGTCATTCCTTATTACTATGCCATTTCTTGAATAACTCGGTAAAAATTGCATTCCTTGTTCGATAAATTATTGATGCTCATTGTGTAGAATGCTCGGTACTTGGTAAGTGTACACAATCAAACCTGTATTCGGTTAACATGAAGTTATGCCTTGTCTTTGCTTGGTTCAAAGGCTTTGTATGCTTGATCAACTAACTTTTTTGTATCCTTATTCCAACCTTTACTGACTGAATAACTTATTGATACTAATGACAATCCATTAATGCTTAAATAGAGATAACAATCTCCCCCTTTGGCATTAGTATCAAAACCTTATGTATATAATACTGATAGCCAAAAATATATACAAACTCAAAAATTTACTAACTGTACATTGACTTCCTTCTATTCCTGACTCCCCCTTTGTGCATGCTCTCAGTGGTGTGAAGTACATAGTGGCATATATACACAATTTTCCCCCTTTTTGAAATTAATGCCAAAAATATAAAATAAATATGTACTTAAAACTGATCAAAGATGTGCTTGTGAGTTTTCTTCAATGAGTCCAAGAGGTTTTCCCATTCCTCCTTTAAGTTGTCAAGAGCAATGTGCTCTAGACTGACTTGTGCATGCATATAAAAAATGTTCTCCAAAACTGATATCTCAAGAGTAGCATCTAAGTCTTTTGCCTTCTCAATGTCTCTCTCCATTATTTTCAGATGGGAAGCATCTTAGCTTGTAGCTTGATGACATGGTCACTTATGGTGTCTTCCTACTTCCTCAAATCAGATCTCAACCACCTAAGTTCTTAAAATTTTGAAATATGCTTGTGAAAATCATTTGGCTCGGTTAGAGATAAGTTGGCATTGGCTTGGATCTCTTCATCCAACTTTAAAATAATCTTCTCACTAACATCAGTAGTTAAATGTGCAACCGTGCATATTTTTAAATAAAATTTGAATAATCATCTGAATTATTGAGTCCAACTCAGTAATTTTCTCAAATAACTTTACCTTATTTATTGCCCCTTCTTGGCTAATATTTTCTACAAGTTTCAATTGTATCTTTGCCTCTGCCCTTTCTTCTATTTTCTTTTCAGCATCTATGTTTGGGGTATTTATGTGTTGAGTTAGAGAAGCAAGTTGATAAATTATGGGAATATCCTCATTAACTTTGATCTCCAGAACTACTTGTTGTAAGATGTCTCTAACTTCTTCAAGTATCTTCTTAGTTTTGCTTTCTTTTCTCAAATTTTCTTGTGCAACCTTCCTAGTGCACAATTACCCATATTTTCTAAGTTCCTTGAGGTATAAAGTTCTAGGGTCACATGAAGGTATTTTAATTACCTCATCTAGTGGTATTGGACCCTTTCCATGTTTATTCTTCTTTTGCGGTGTGGGAGATGTTTTAACAAATGGAACTAGAGATTTACTCTCTATATTTATCTTTTTAGGCTCGGTAGACACACTTTCCTCTTTATGCTTCCCTATAACTGGTATCTTAGTTGATTATCCTAGGGCATCAGTACTGGTGTCTTTTCTTGTTGTCTCTATTGGTTTACTCTCTTCATTTAATTATGTTACTACCTCTATTTGTGTAGGCTTACTTGCAATATTCTACTCTATTTTTCCTTGGTTAGTTGACCCTTGTGTACCTGTTGTCCCCTGATCCTTTGGTGTATCCTTTATTTTCTCGGGGGTCAAAAAAAGGTTTTAGATGGAAACCATTAACTGATGTCAACAAGGGATCACCTTCAATAGTTGATAGCTAAAAAGTGTTGGATCCTCTGTACTTTGTTATAACAAATGGCCCACCCCAGAATGAATCAAATTTTGTGTGCCTGCTAGGCTTAGACTTGAATTCATCCCACTTAAGGACTATATCACCAACCTTGAAGTTCCTAACCCTGGCTCTTTTGTCAAAACTCCTCTTTGTTTGATTCTAATGGAATTCCATATCTTGCATTGAATTTCTTCTGAGTTCTTCTAATTCCATCAATTGAGCATATCTGATCTATAAGGGATCCTTTTCATCAAATAGGGCATATTGAGTAGCTAAGTCCAGAGCTGGCAATTCTGTTGAAATGGACAACTTATCCTCCTTGCCATACACTAACATGTAAGGATAATTACAAATGATTTTCTTTGGGGTAATCCTATCTAACCACAAGGCAGATCTGAGCTTTTTGTGCCAATCTCTCTGATTCTCTTGAAGAGTCTTCTTGATTATCCTAATCAAGTTCTTATTGGTGGATTCTTCCAAGCCATTGCCTTGGGGGTAATAATTTGAACTAGTATTCAGATAGATGCTATTCTTGACTACCCACTCTAAGACTTTGAGACTTGTGAATGCTAAGGCATTATCTGAAATGATGGAATCAGGACTGTCAAACCTATGGATTATATCATCATAAAAACTTAGGACAACACTCTCATTGGCTCCTTTCAATGCAATTGCTTTTGTCCATCTAGTGAAGTAGTCAGTTGTAGTAATTATCCATTTATGTCCTACACTAGATGGAGGATTGATCATTCCTATGAAATCTATGCCAACCAGCTTTTTTCTCATTTAGGTCCTTGGAGAGCAAAAACTCTTTGACACTTGGATGAGTAAGCTTTAAATGTACCTTGCTATGGGTCAGTAGATATCTAAAATTTTTAAGGCTCTTCACCATAGCAAGTACATGTTTTTCTACAAAAGAGTATCTCTATTCATACTCTTCTAAACCTTTGCTAAAGAAAGCAATAGGCTGCTCCAATCCATCTGAATTTTCTTGAGTCAACATTGCAGATATAGCATCATGACCTCCATAAGCATAAAGGATGAAATCCTTACTAAAATTTGGGTTTAAGAGGGTAGGAGCTCCTGTTAGGGCCTCTTTAATGGCTTGGAAATTGGCCTTCCCTTCTTTGGTCCAACTAAAAGCTGAACTCTTCTTTAACATGGTTGTCAAAGGCTTTAGTAAATCTGAAATGTTAGGCAAGAACCTCCTAACAAAGTTAATCTTTCCTATGAAAGATTGGAGAATTTTCTTGTGATGTGGTAGGGGTAGCTCTAGGATAGCTTCAATTCTCTCAGGATCCACTATAATTCCTTCTTTGGATAATACATATCCTAACAATTTTCCTTCATGAACTGCAAACACACATTTGTTGGGATTAAGAGATATCCCAAATTCTCTACACCTTTCAAAAATCTTCCTTAGATGTTTGATGTGGTCTACTACATCCTTTGAATAGATAGTTATGTCATCTAAGTAGACCAACACAAACTTGTACATTAGGCTCTTAAAGGCCATATCCATTTCCTTTTGAAATGTAACACCTGCATTTGACAAGCCAAAGGGTATCTTTTGATAAGCCATGGTTCCCCACTTGGTTGTAAATGCAGTCTTGTATTGATCCTCTTCATTTACTAAGATCTGATTGTATTCTAAATAGCCATCCAATAATGAAAATCTCTCAAATCCAGAGACACATTGTAAAATTTTTTCCATTGAAGGTAGTGGATGGCAGTCCTTTAATGAGGCCATGTTAAGATCTCTGAAGTCAACACATAACCTCAGCTCCCCATTCTTCTTCCTGAAAGGAACCAGGTTGGAAACCCAACTAGTATGTTTAATGGGGTAGATGATACCACTCTCTATCAATTTGAGCACTTCTTAATGCATAAGCAGCTCAAGCTTAGGATTAACAGGCCTTTGCTTTTGCCTTACTGGTTTAGCATTAGGTTCCAATTCAATAGTGTGCCAAGAAAGGGCAGGGTCGAAACCTTTGAGGTCTTCATATTGCCATGAAAACACATCACTAAATTCTTTGAATAATTGAGTATAATCTTTCTTTTCCAATTCAGTGTTCACCTTTCCAAATTGTAGGCTTTTACCTGGTTCCAACTCTAGCTCAACACAATGTTCTTGTTGGATTACCAGGCCAGTTTTTTTTTCTTTACTTCATCATCCTTTTTGAAGATAGTCTCCAAAGTGACAAGACCTCTAGGCATTTTATTTGACTTCAGTTGTATCACTTGATCACCATAGTTTTGAGATAGCCTATCCTAATTATGCTCTAAAAAAACATCTTCAAGCAAGAACTGTAGAATTTATTCGTCATTGTCAAACACTTACCAATTAACATCATTATCAGGGATAGAAGGTCTGACAATAATTTTGACATGCTACTGGTCCTTTTCTTTTGAGATGCTATTGGGAATGTTAAACTAAGATCCAATAGCAGCCAGCCTGTCTACATTCTGATTTAATTTTCTAGGAATAGAAACAATGTTGAAAGCATGGAAATCTTCAATTGCATCCAAAACTCTATGTTTGTATGCTTTCATGGTATCATTCTTGGTTTCACTTATCCCACTTACTTGGCTGACAACTAACTCACTATCACCATAAACTTTTAAGGCCTTGAGCCCTCTTCTTCTAGCCCATTCTAGTCCATTGACTAGGCTTTCATACTTTGTAGTATTGCTAGTGTAGGAGAAATTGAATCTAAAGGTAGTATAATACCTTTATCCTTTTGGGGACACTAACATAGCACCACCACCAGAACCATGTCTACTTCTAGCCCCATCAAAAAATAGTTTCCAAACCTGATTGCTCTGATCTTTTGAATCAGTATCTTCTTTGAGAAGGCTTGGCTCTATAGCATTACTTTCTTGTATTAAATAACTTCCCAAACCAAAATCTTAGATCAGATTTTCTTGGGCCTCTGAAGCTCTTTCATCTAGAAGGATATCAAGGATACTCTCTACCTTTGTGTTTGCTTCACTAATGGTTTGGAAGTCACTGTCATCAAATATAAGGTAGTTTACATTGATGGCATTGGACACATATGGTTCTATATGGTGTGCTGCTAATGGTTCTGATTTAATGGTGACCTTGGTCCCATACCTTGTATGAAATAACATGTGAGACCAATCAGAAGATAGATAGCCTCCTATCTTGGCTGTAAACTCCCTTGAAAGACATATAGCAAATAATGTAGGGATATATATATATATATATATAAAGGAGGATTGAAAAATCAGGACTAGCATGAAGGATTAGACTGGTATCCCTGGCCACACCTATAGTATTGACTGGGGATCCATCCAGTTGGGTAACCTTCTTTTGCAAGGGCTCATATTTTAGTCCTAACTAGTCAGCTACTTTCTTAGGCATTACAGTGCTAGTAGCTCCACTATCTACCATACAATTATGTACTAAAGATTTTCCAATAATTATAGATACATAAAAGGGAGGTGGATTTGAGTTCCTACCTTGTGTGGCATTAGCCTTGGATTTTCTACTTGGAGCCTCCTTGTCTTGATCAGTGTTAACCATCACTGGCTTTGTAGCTTCTTTTGCAGGTTGAGGAGTTGTTACCTCTGACATGGCCTTCTTCAAAATTTTAGGTTGTCCTGGAAGAGCCAAAGAGTCCCACATGGACATGGTCACATTCACCTTCTTCATGTTGTCTACAATATTAAATGGTGTCACAGTGTGTACTCTTTGTTGTGCCTTTGGTATGATGGGCTCCACCTCTTTGGAATGTTGGCCTTCTTTGCTTGTAATGACAGGGGCCTCCTTAGGTGTGATGGGAGTAGCTTGTTGCAGTGGCTCTGCAGATGTAGTGGCTTTGGAGTTGGAATCCACTCTCTCCATGTCTTGAGCTCTTCTTTTCACTCTTGTAAAGGCAACAAAAGCAACCTCATCATTGACTCCATTGAAGTCTGGTTGCTCCCAATTAAAGAGAGCAGTTGCATGCTCTTGTGATTCTTCTTGAGGCATTGACCCACTGTATGAAACCTCTGATTGAGCTTGTGAGGCATTTTGAACCATTTGAGCTTGGTTCATCCATCCATTTGAACATGTAGCCTAATTATGAGGCTAATTACAAGGAAAACACCATTCATTCTCCATAGCCACATTATTTTGACTAGGAACCATATCCCTCACTGGATTAGCAGAATTTAGAGGTGTAGGGTTATATGGTTGGAATGGTCTCTGATTAAAACTTTTTCTTTGTCCTTGATAGCCTCCTTGGTACGATGGCCTATTTTGTTGATAAGGCTATCCTTGATTTTGATATGCTGATTAGGACCTTGACCTTGTGTCTAAAATGGTGGTCTGATTCCTTGACCTTGCTTCTTTAGATTTGTGACCTCTTTAGTCAAGGTCTGTAACAAGTTGGTCATTTCTTGCTAACTACTTTGTTGGCTATTCTTTATTTCTTGCAGCTCTTGAGAGAAGCTAGTTGTTAACTCTAGGCCACTAGTACTAGCTTGAGGTGCCAATATGGTGGGAATAGGGGTAAATGGGGGTACTTGGGTAGGTGCAATGGGTTGAAGGCTAGGAAAAATGGGCATTGGAGGCCTTCTAGCAATCATGCCTTCTTGAATCAAATAATTTTCAGCCCTGACAGCTATGTCAAAAGCTTGGGGTAGAGAAGTACCACCCATAGACTGGATCATGACAAAAATTTGACCTTTTAGGCTTTGTAAATAGTAAAGGAAGGCATGGTTAGCTAATGGTCTCACTAAGACTAGGATTCTATTCCATGTTTTAAGGAATCTACTATTATAATCTGTCATTTTCTCTTGAGGGTCTCTCTTAATAGTTGTTAACTGCTCAACTAGAGATAAGTTATATGATTTATCCTCAAAATGCTTACTTAATGCATTCCCTAACTCATCCCAAGAAGTAATAGAACAAAAAGTTAGAGTTCTAAACCATTCTAGAGCCTTACCTTTTAAAGAGGCTACTAATAACTTTGTGGCCACATCTTCTTGAGTAATATTGTGTATGTTGTAGATGGTGGTCACATCTCTTATGTGCTCAAAAGTAGTTGTTTTCCCTTCACTTGTGAAATCAGGTATACTCTTAAGTGCCACAAAAGGCACATCATGATGTTGAGAAAAGGCCAATGGGCTGCCTTTTTTGAATGGAGAAAAAGAAAACTATCTTGCCATTGTAGGTGTTGGAATCTAAAGATTGACAACTATATGAGTTGTATTTGCTATTTGATTGGAATCTTCTTCTAGATCTCTGGTTAGAGATCTACCTCTTCTTCTAGAATGAAAGGGAAAAGGTCTCCTTTCTAAAGTATCAGGAGGTGTAGATTGAACTCTCCTTGTAGGGGATGTCCTTTGAGTTGACCTGCCTTTGTGACTTCTCCTTGAGGGAAACTCTAAAAATTGGGTAGTCTTTGAGCTTCTAGTCTCAATCTTTCTCATAAAACTTTGAATGAGGTAGCCTGGATCTTTGAAATTAGTGGAGTCACTAGATATACTTGATAGAATGACTTTTAAAAGCCTACACTATGCAATTTGCATATCAGAGATAGCATATCTTTGAAATTGAATAACTTCTAGTCCCATCGGGCATGCCAGAATTGTTATACACTAAGTTTGCACCATTGTCTCAAGCTCTCTTGGTCTTGATAACTCAGTATAACATGGGAATCATCTCCAGGTTGTGGGACCTTTGCTAACTAAGATGAAACCTCTAGGTTCTAGGCTGGTTCCTCTTGGATAATCACCTTAATCTGCGTCTTGCTAGGAAAGTAAAACTTTTGGAGGGAAAGGGATAGAAGGAATGCTTGTAAGGGAAATGACTCAAAAGAAAACTACTTACTAGGCGATGCACCAAAATTAGGGTTTGGATCTCATAGGAATAATTACTAAAGTAGGGCATAGATTTCATAAGAATGATCAATCCTCCATCTAGTGCAGGACATAAATGGATAATTACTACAACTGACTACTTCACTAAATGGACATAAGCAATTGCATTGAAAGAAGCCAATGAGAGTGCTATCCTAAGCTTTTATGATGATATAATCCATAGGTTTGGCACTCCTAATTCCATCATTTCATATAATTCCTTAGCATTCACAGGCCTCAAAGTCTCAGAGTGGGCAGTTAAGAATGGCATCTATCTGAATACTAGTTCAAATTATTACCCCCAAGGTAATGGCTTGGTAGAATCCACCAATAAGAACTTGATTAGGATAATCAAGAAGACTCTTCAAGAGAATCAGAGAGATTGGCACACAAAGCTCAGATCTGCCTTGTGGTTAGATAGGATTACCCCAAAGAAAATCATTAGCAATTCTCCTTACATCTTAGTGTATGGAAAGGAGGCTAAGTTGTCCATTTCAATAGAATTGCTAGCTCTAGACTTAGCTACTCAATATGCCTTGTTTGATGAAAAGGATCCCTTATAGATTAGATATGCTCAATTGATGGAATTAGAAGAACTCAGAAGAAAGTCAATGCAAGATATGGAATTCCATCAGAATCAAACAAAGAGGAGTTTTGACAAAAGAGCTAGGGTTAGGAACTTCAAGGTTGGTGATATAGTCCTTAAGTGGGATGAATTCAGGTCTAAGCCTGGTAGGCACACAAAATTTGATTCATTCTGAGGTGGGCCATTTGTTATAACAAAGTGCAGAGGATCCAACACTTTTTAGCTATCAACTATTGAAGGTGATCCCCTGCCGATATCAGTCAATGGTTTCCATCTAAAACCTTGCTTTGAGCTTAATCCCTCCTTGTAATCTTTGTATGTTTCCCTAGTTTCCCTACTTTCTAGGTTAAATTTTTAGCTTTCCAAGAAGTGCCCTGAGCACGGTTAGAGCCTTGTTCCTCTGAGAAGTTTTGAGTTTAGACCCCATGCCCAATGGATGTTCAAGGTCACTGGTTTTTATGTCTAGCAGGCTGACATCCAACAGAAATCACCAAAATGTTACCCTAATTTTCATATCCATGCAAATTTGGCTAAAATCTATTCTAAAGTCTTTGTTTTACTCTTGCTGAGTATCTCTAAAAGTTTCATGACCTCATGTTTTGTTTCCTGGCCTCTACAATTATTTCAAGTCCCTGGTCTGTAGGTCAAAATATTCATAAATCTAGCCGTTGTATTGGGAACCTTTTAAAATCCTCAAAACCCTTGGCCTATTATAATTCTTCATTACCTTTTTAGCCACTAAAGGTTTACATTTCCCATGTGCACTAATTTCCTATTGGCCCAGTCACTAGTTCTCTATTTCTTTTTGGCGGTCCCCTTTTATTCAGCAACTTAGCGAATACATCAATTCTCATAATCGCTAAGTATTTCCCAGTCACCATTTAACTTCTTGCGACCTAGCGACGGTTATCTTTTCTTTAGTCATGTATTTGTGTGGAAGTTTGGTGGTCACTTTAGTGGGGTCCTAGTTAAAAGGATCCAATGGCTAGTGTATCTTCACATAGGCTAGTGTCAGAGTTTGGGATCTTAAGATGACCATTAGATCTTCCATGTCTGTAGCGCTTTAGTGTGTCAGTGGGATCGACACCACCTCATCTAATTTAGAAACTTCTGATTGGTCCACATGTATCAAGTCATCTTTTTGTCAGTAGGACCAAGTTCTTTCCATGGTCAGAGGTCCTGATAGTCATTAGAGGATCGACGGTTGTCTTAAGTTCGCAAGGGTTTTGTCAGAGCTATAAGGGGATAAGACTAGCCGTCGATCTTGCTTTTTGTCAGAGCCTTGCAGGTGGGTCCTCAGATGATGATGTGCTCATTTCTCATTGGTCCACATAGCGATGACTTGGATGCTACAGTGGGGCCATGTCAGAATGTCTACAGGGATGTCAGAAGGATGAAGATCAATGGCTGGCATATCTTCATGAAGGGTTTTTCTGACACATGAGATTATAAGATAGCTGTTAGATTTTCCAAGTGTTCGAGGCTCTTTTAGGTGGGTCTGATGCCAGGTCAAGGTGACATGTCATCTTCTCATTGGCTAAAGTGAATAGAGGATTGTGGGACCACATTGCCAGGTGTCCTGATATGTTCAAATGTGATTGGTTACCAAATTTTGATGAGGACTCCTGGGTGGATTGATGTGTCAAAAGGGTCCTGACTTAATGAAATCTATAGTAGGTGTATAATCTGAAATAATCTTTCGAGGTCATAAGGAGATGAGACTAGCCATTAGATTGGAATCTTGGAGATTGTGGGTCCATTGTTAGAGAACTACCAAGGTGTATTCCTACAAAGCGGCTGGAGTGAATAAAAGATTGCCAAGTGGTAGGTCTGGGCCCAGGGTTTAAAAGAGTTCTTCATGACTTAAAGAAGAGAAAAGTCAAGGTGGGTCCTCATGCTGATTTGCTCACATTTCATTGGCCGTTGACTTCCACGGTGGTCTTGACTTGTCAGAGGGGATTTTAAGTCATTTTTTTAGCATGTCATGGCCGTTCATCTATCGAGAAGGGTTTCTCATTAATGGTCACATTTTAAAATGACCAGGCTAGCCGTTAACATTCAAATTTGAATTTTTGCACTAGTTTCCTACTAGGGTTTTGCATTCTTTCAGCCACACATGATGTCGGTTAGATCAAGAATTGATTTCTTAGGATGGTTGTGGTTGAGAGGATGATGGAGGTGATCGTTGGCCAGTGTTGTAGGGTACTATGCCATGTTCCCACACTGGGAACTAATGAAAAGATTTGGTGCCACCTTTGCAAGCAATACCTATTCCAAGGAAATAAGATCAGATTTGAATCCTTCATGACTTGGTGGAATTGCAAGTGGGTAGATGGGTTGAACTTGTTGTGTCTATAGGTGGACTCAGTCTAGGATCAACACAGAAAGAGAAAGATTTGATCTAATGACCGGTTCTCAGTGATCTTCATGATGGGTCAGCAGTGGAGACCTGGGATTTGATATTTTATTGTAAAATTTGTAACTCTGGTTAGGTCAATTTTGGACTCCTACCTGCATGCAATTGAGGAGGTATTTATTGTTTTTGTAGAGCCTTAGTGAAAAAGGGGTTCATTTTGTAAAAAAAGAAAGAGGTTCTTTCTCAAAAGGCTATCTGTGGTATTTTTTCTACCCTTTGGTCTTCTACTTTCTGTAATCTCCCATTGATGATTAAGGCATTCTTGAGATACTTGTGATATTTGTTCTATCCCTATATTCATTATCTCGATTATCTCTTATTGGATTGAAGTTTATGAATGTTGTTAATGGAAATTGGGGTTCCTTGTCCCTCTCTCTTTCTGTGACTTTGTGTGTTACTATGTCTGATCTGATTTAGATGTTTTGTGGGTATGGTACAACCCCTAGTAGTCTTGTCTCATTCCTACACCCAGTTGTAGAAAATGATGTTTGTTTGCAGGTCATAGGTTGAGTCTTTTGTTTAGACCCTCCTATGAAATACTTATGCAAGCCTATCTAGTGAGTTGTGACTTATTAGACCTGATTCCTCCATTGGTCTCATTCCTCTATACTGAGATCCAAACCCTAATTTTAGTGCATCACCTAGTAGGTAGTTTGCTTTCAAGTCATTTCCCTTACAAGCATTCCTTCTATCCCTTTCCCTCCAAAAGTTTTACTTTCCTAGCAAGAAGTAGATTAAGGTGATTATCCAAGAGGAACTAGCCTAGAACCTAGAGGTTTCATCTTAGTTAGCAAAGGTCCCTCAACTTGGAGATGATTCTCATGCTATACTAAGTTATCAAGACCAAGAGAGCTTGAGACAAGGGTGCAAACTTAGTGTATAACAGTTCCTTCTGTGATATTATTTCAACCACTTCTACTAATATTGGTAGGTCACCCATTATCACACTTGTTGCCTTGGTAGGTGTTCTTTCTTCATTTTTATATGTAGTAATAGTAACATCATCATCATCCTTGATGTCATCAGGATCTCCATTTGTGATGTCTTCAATAAGAACATCATTTGTCCTTGTTATCAATACTTTCTTGGGAGAATCCATATACACTTCTCTATAGCCTACCAGATACCATTCTATAGAAATGGTAGTGTCTGGCACCTCAGTATCTGATAAATTGATTAACTCCTTGGTGGCTAGGTCTACATCATTTGAGTGTAGTCCTTTTCCTTTCCTTTTATTCTTCTTCTTGGGTATCACTACCAAAGCTAACTTATCAGCTTTTGCTCAGTCTTGGAGGACTAAAGTCCATAGTAGCTTGTTGTTTTCATCTACCTCCTCAAGCTTTCTAGCCAAAATATTTAGTGCTCTACTTTTCATTAGAAATCTCTTTGAGTATTATATCATCACTTCTTCAATCTTGGGAACTCATAGGTTGGCATTTCCAATATCAATGAGTGTTCCCTCATCTTTTTCTCAATGTGCAAGGCATAAGTCCATCTTGTAGACACTTTCTCATACAAGATTTTAGGTACATATTTGGAAAATTCAACTGGTACCTTTTTAAACTTGATCATCATTTGTATGAGGGCTTCTTCTATCTTCTCCCAATTGTCAGTATCCATATGTACATACTGACTCAATTTGGGGTTACTTAGACCGCCAGTTTCCTTTATTGTTTCAACCAATTCATCAATAGATTAATTTGTATTTACAACTATTTTGAACTTATCTTGGTCTTCCTCTACATATTCTTCATTAATGTCATCCTTATCCCTTATTAGCTTCATCCTCTTCTTTCATAGCTTGGTGGTGGCTTGTGCACCTCACTTCTTCTTTTGGTAGGTTTTAGTAGGAGGAGGCCTAGAAATGTTTACAACTCCTTTATTAAGAGGTGGAGAAGCATTTGTTGTAGACCTTTTCCTATCTCTTGTCTATACTTCTTCTTGCTTCCTCTTACCAGTGGCCTTGACTGGTGAAGACTGAATGTATTTATCTAACTTGGTCATCTCTTCATCATTCTCACTATTACCTCTTAGTAACTATTCCTCGATTTCCTCTTGTTACCTAAAATTACAACATGAAGAATGATAGAAACAAATAGAAAAGGGTTGCATAAAGGTACTTCCATTCAACACTATTCTTCAAGTGATGTGGAATAACATTTTATTATTGCATTCATACAAATTTTTTATTGTTCTCTAAGTATTGATCACATTTCAAATTTTCAAATTTACAATTGATCATTACATGGTGCGTTCAAACTGAATGTAATGTACAATTGTTCTTTCATTTTTCATATTTCATGTCAATAAGAAAGTACAAATGGAAAAATAGAAAGATGTGATAGAGGTATGAGTAAGCTCCTTTGCATTTCCTTGAAGAGTCATCTACATTTTAGAGCTGGTTGTCTGTCTGGTCCAGGTCCTTCGGTCCTCTGTCTGAGTCCTCATGTCTAGTCCTAGGTCTTTAGGGTTCATCCTACATCATGGAAGAGTTTAAAGGTGTTAGATCCAATTGGATCTAAGTAGTGCATAAGATTAAAACATCATACAACAATCAATATCTTTCAGAGCTGCATATATTTATTTGGTATCCAATGCAATAGGAAAATGTTCATACACATAAACTGAAAATTAGTATTAAAGGGACATAATTTTATGAAACCATTTACTATTAGTGGCCATCATTATGTGTGTTTTATCATTTAAACTAGATATATGAAGAAAAGGGACTTAGTTTTTATAACTAAGAAACCTTTTTTAGGACAAAAGGATAGCATTAGGTTAGTGAACATACCAGTTGACCAATTAATTCACAAAATTGACCATTTGGTCATGTTCACTAACATAATGTGTTTGAGTTGATGTTTTTTTAAACAGAGTAAAATTATTGTTCAAACAAACTATATATTCCATACCACAATAAAACAAAAAGATGTAGTGTGTTGTACATTGTGGTGTTCACTAAAAAGATTCAAAGTATCAAGTTCAAGGTCATAGAAATCTGTTTATGGTTGTCATGAGCCCATGCTCGAACCTCATAAACAAATTTTATTGCTAAGGTTACATATATTTTAAATCTTGGTATTTTCTATGCATATCTAGATGATGGATCTACAAAAGAATTATTCAAATGATCATGTATTATCAAATGGTATGAAATCATGCATTATGTTTCTCACTATCAAAGCACTAAAAATGTCAAACGCTGAACATTGCAGCCAGAGAGGAACATATAGAGGATATGATCAATCACAACCTTATTAAAAATACATCTTTGATGACAGTACTGATTCATAAGGGAAAAGCTACAGGAAAGGTATTTTAGATTGATCAGACATGCTGGTTGTTTAAAACCAGAGTTTTTCTAGCAAATAAATCAAGTACTTTTCCAAAGATCAGAGAGCATTACAAACACATTACAATTGAGATGGAGGTGTATTGATAGTTGAATATTTCAAAGGCAAAAAGATTGAGCTACTCTGAACATTACAGGAAATAAAGCCTTTCATGTTACATCTCAACGTCAAAAGCCAAGAGGAAGGGACACTTTATGCTGGAGTTTACAAATAATGTTTTTATTATTCAATATGGAACAAGTAAGACTCGATGATACAAGATTAATCAAGCACTACTTGGCATTATAAAGAGGTCAATGCCTCAACAATGACAAGGCTAGTCACTATCTACAGTGAAGACCAAAGATGAGCAAAAGGAGAGTCCCAAATATGCAACAATAAAATTAGTGGAAGAATTGGACTAGTGAACATCAATCAGCAACAGTTGAAGAAACAACATAAAAGTTGAGATATGGAGCATTAAACACTAGTTAAAGAATTCAAGCCATAAAATGGAATCAAGAGCTTTCAACTTTTGTTTTGTAAATAGTAAGTTGAAAAGCCCTAAATTTATGCAAAACTAGAATGATAAATGACAATTTGGCCTTAATCATATACATTTCAATAAGGCAAACACAAGATGGAGGTATGAGTCACTTATCTCTTTATAAAGAGCTCGAGTTCATAGTCCAGCTTCAACTAATCATAGCCCATGAGAAAACTTCCTATCAGTGCTACAAACACAAGCCAAGTTTTGAACTTTGAAGCCGAGTGCTTCCACTAATAGATCCAAGTCAAGTGCCAATCACAAAAGCCAGAGTGTTACTCCAGTCAAGCAAAGATCAAATAGTAGGGCCATGTTCAATAGCCATGAGATCTCAGTCAAAACCCATGTTCTAAATATGGGCCCAAAAACAAGTAAATAAACAACACCCAATGAAGCCCGAGTTTCCTTGGTAGAGTGGTACTTCTAGTCATAGCCTCAAGGCTGAGCTTGATTTCTAGTTAGCTCAAGTCATAAGCTGAGATCAAAACAAATGCTTCAACAGTCTAAAGCTGAGCTCTTCAAGCTTAAACACCAAGAATGATCTCCACTTCACAAACATAAGGGCCATATCATGGAAAAACACAAAGAATCTTTCACATAGATTGTAGGTTGGAGTTCATCTTCAGGTTCATGCCATGAATAAGGGTTTAAATATAGTTTTTTTTTTCAATCTCAAATGCATTGTGAAGAGCCAAGAACCAAGAAAATGCTAGAGAATAATGTTCTTTGAAGTCTACTAATAGAGAGGCATTAATGCCATTGAAGGCTATAGCTCACTATTGCCAGAGCCTCGGGATTGTTACTGCCACCTCGACTGGTTCTTCTGAGATATTCTATTATTATTAATTGCATAGGGTGGTCATCGACCCTATTAGCTCTTTTTCATGTAGAATCGCCAATTTGTTATTAAGCTTGACTCTCAGGTTCCCAATTTTGGATTCTTACAGGGAAAAGGCTAATTGATAAGGACCAAGTCCTTCTTCTACTTCGGGCTCCACAGACCCAGGCGGGTGTACCTATCTTTAGACTCACTGCTTCACAATGAAATCCTATAGTGGATTAGGGGTTCTCACAATGATTCACTAATGTCTTTTGCTACAATTGATGCAGAGCTTAGAAAGCCAATCCATGATATTAACAAAAGCAAACAATCATTGCAGAAAAATGGCAAAAGTGACAAGGGTATTCACCCTTCTTCTCTTCGAGTTTAAAACTCAGGCAGGTTAACCTATCTGATTCACTTCTACAAGGAATCACCAAAAAGCACTTGCACTATTCAATGCAATTGACAAACATTTATGCTCTTAAACATGAAAGGGAAAAGTGATTGGAAAAGATTTTGATTACAAACCTAGTTTAAACAAGTGCCTAATCCTGGGCATGGAGCCATGAGATGCACATCAATAGGAAACTTCAAATCTTATACAACTAAAAATCAAACAATGTACCTTGTACACCATTCTCTCTTCCCCCTATCTGGACATCAGATCCTTATGAAACATCATATTATCAACAACAATCTTCAAGATATTACACTTTCCTTGAAAGAAACTTGAAAGTCATTGCACCATTTACCTTGTAAACGGGTATACAGAGATGCCTTACAAATAAATATACAACAATTTGACAAAGACACAAAGAGACATCAGACAAATACAGGAAAGGATTTCCACTATCTTTCATTGAATCACCTATATCTATCCATTCAAATCACAACAAACTCAAAATGAGAACTCTGAAATGAAACTCAGAATTTGCATTCATGGAACTCAAACTTGCAGAGCCCTGCCCATGCAAAAAGATTGGAACCCTTCGAAATGAAAAGAATTGAGACTAAGAAGAGAAGGGGGAAACACTAGAAAGCATCACCAATTGACACTTGTCAAACTCTGAACTACTCACTGAATGAGTCATGAAGTCTGGAACAGCAAACCTGATTTGCTCTATCCCCTTGAAAAACTATGAGTCATCGGACATAACAAATCAAATATCTCCAAAATATCTTCCTAGCCCCCCTGAAACTTAAACTGCAAATACCGTGAGCAAATGGCCACCTGTGCAAAATCTGATTGCAAAATCAAGATCCTCATTTTCTCCCGATTCCGGTGGTATATAACACTTCATATTTTGGTGAAAAACTGAGCCTTGGGCGCCATTTTTACGAGCAGACTGTATATTTAAAATATTTGAAATTTCTGAGTAGTGCAACTTTAACAAATTTGAAAATCAAATTTATGTAGGCATTTGAAAATTTTAGGTGAGCCCCATGCCACGTGGTGACACCCTATTGGTTCACCAGTCCACCTCATTGCCATGTCACCAATGTGCCACATCCTTGCCACATGTCATTTCATGATTGGCCGACCTCGCTGACTGGGCACCTATGTTGCACCAGACCGCCACCTCACAAGAGTGCCACGTGGCGGCCTGGCACATGATCGCATGGGCTAGAGGTAGCCCATTAGATCATGCGACCACCATTGATGTGGCGCAGATCTCAAGGTCCAAATCCTCTTTCAGCACTTAGTAAAAAATAACTTTATTTACAAGTCGGGCCCGCCTGTCATGGAAACCAAGGCACTTCCAAGCTCGCATCAGCAAAGCTTCCTCCATTTCAATCTACCTTAAGTGCATGTGGGTTTCTATATATTCATTACAAATGCCTCTTCCCGTGTGCATGTGGGATATTGGATTTCTTAGTTTTAAAACCTTCCTCAGCACTTTGCCCAAAATTATGGGCCCACCACGCACAACAATCCACAGTCGAGCAGTCCGCCAAGAGCCTCCGTGGCCTTTCACTTACAATAAAAGGTGAGTGTTACTGTATATAAATAGTTGGAAATGCTTTTCCCTTACGAATGTGGGATACATAAATTTGGAGATTCTCGTGGTTTTCCTCCATACACCTGCGCAAAATACCAACTCCCTCAAACACTTACTCCATACATCATGCGTGAGTCCTTCATTTTATCATGAATAAAGCGTTTGAGATCATCTCCAAGGGGCTCTGTCATTTGTTGCATTGTATTTCCAAGACCTGGGCTTTGTGTAACCTGCTCCATGATGTTACTTAATTCCCCTGGAGCAACTGTACCTGTCTGTTCTGCCACTCCTCTTAAAAATTATTCATAGTTGGAGTGCGGAGAAGTTGAGACCTGATATCCCCCAATGTCAACTCTTCCACTACCGGTGCATGGGCAGTCTTCTACATATTTGCATAAGGCATTTGCTAGCACTTATCTGTTGATTTCATCACTGTACTGAGGGATCACACCTTGTATGATCACCAAACTAAGCTGATTGCCATTGAGTTTGAGAAGACCCAAGGCTGAACAGTTGCTGAGCTCCATTGGAATCCTTCCACTGAAGTTATCACATTCCCCTTGAAACTGTTGAAGGAATTTCAAAGCGCCAAGCAGCCACTTATTAACATTCCACCATATTGCATCGGGTACTCACCTGATGCAGGAGCACCCTGGGTGTAAGAGCAATCTTGCATCACCCAAAAATATTTCTATTTTTGTATTCAATAAGGGCTATTTTGTGCAGAGCTGCTATTTATGGAAAGTTACTATTTTTGGTAATTTTTTGTATGTGCTCAGAATGATCTGATTTCTTTTTTGGAGGTTCATTTTGGTCATATTAGTCTGCCAGTAAAGTTTCATTGCCAGATCAAGTGTATATTGGAAGATATTGAAGATTTTCGGTATTGGCAGCAGGGTACAGAAACTTCGAACTCAGTTTTGAAGGCTTTAGAGGCCCCGGATGAGGTCGAATTTTGGGCTAAATGAAGCTTGCTTAATTCAAGTGTTGTAGAGCTCCTCGCGCCCTTTCCGAAATGGGGTTACAATAGTCAATCGGGTCAACTGGTGATGACTTATGGTCTTCGGAAGTTGGGTCACCTGAAATGGCGGAAAATGATTTTTTTTCAAAATTTCTGTTCGGGTTTCAAAATTTATTTTGAGCCGACTATGATGTAATGAAATGTAAAATAAAAAAAATAATTCTAAGTTTGGTCGGCCTTATTGGCTAAAATTCTGGAACCTTCCCAGGCGGTGGAAAATTGCCTATATAAGGAAGGCTGTATTATTGTCTTAGGCAGTTCAGAATAGTTCTGGGTATTGATTTGAGGCTTTGTCCTACAGAATATTGTAAGGGAATGCCCATGTGGCTTTGCATATTGTAATTCTGAAAGTTTGTAATTCCACATTTGTGGAGATAATAAGAAGCCAATTTTCTGTTCTTACATATTGTTGTTGTTTCTCTATTTCTGTTATGTGTTTGTGGTATTAAGGGGAGCACCCTTCATCAAGTGGTATCAGAGCAGGAGTTCTTGAGTGTGTAAACAGATCGCCGACTGTGAGGCAGTTTGCACCAGGACCGTGGCTAGGGTTTCAGCGCGCATCGCGAAAATGCCTCCACGAAGGGAACGTGGCGGAAGAGCTGTTGTTGTAACACCTGAGGTTAGAGAGCTGCAGAGACAAGTGCGAGCATTGGAAGAAGAGATTCGCAGAGGAATGAATCTTAATGTCAGAGACGAAAGCGAGGATGAAGCCGAAGAAGAATATCAAGAAGGAGAAGTTGAAATTGTGAACCATGAGGAAGAAAGACTTTTTCGGGCGATTTCCAAGATTGGGAAAAGACCTAAGATTGAGGTTACTACATTTTCTGGAAATCTTAACCCAGAGGAATTGATCGACTGGATCAATGAATGTGAGGAATATTTTGAGTATGAAGATGTTGAGGATCCTGATAGGGTCAAATTTGCGAAGGCCAGACTGAAAGGTCATGCGAAGATCTGGTGGCAACAAATTCAATTGGAGCGAAATAGAAGAGGGAAAGATAAAATCACAAGATGGGATCGGATGGTGGATAAATTGAAGCGACAGTTCATTCCTGTTGATTATGAGCTTGATCTACTAAAGAAAATGCAAAGTTTGAAGCAAGCAGGAAGATCTGTTCAGGAGTATACAGAGGAGTTCTATCGACTTCTCATCAGAACAGGCCATGCAGAAGCTGATAAGGAGAAAGTTGCCCGATACCTTAATGGGTTAAGGCCAAGCATTCAGGAGGAGCTGAATCTGGTTCGAATGAACAGTATTGAGGAGGCATACCAGTTTGCCCTAAAAGTAGAGGAAAAGCTGAACAAGAAGTTTGAGAGCAGACAAAATGGAAGAGGTCGCGGTGGACGATCTGGTGGACGGTCATATGGTGGCCGAAATGAAGATCCGCAAAAGAAGGATGAGGCTAGTAGCAGTCAGAATCAGCGAGGAAATAATTCCAATCGCTTCCAGGATCAGAATAATAGAGATCAAAGAGGAAGAGGAAGAGGACAAGGATCTGGAAGAGGTGGCTTCCGTGGAACATGTTTTCACTGTGGAGAAGAAGGTCATAGGGAATTTGAATGTCCTCAGCGCCAAGGCAGAACAGACAGGAGAAATGAAGGCCAGGCCAGAATTGCACATGTAGATGAAGATGCCAGATCATCAAATTCTGAAGATGCTGAAAGAGGAGAAACGTTGATTAACATAAGAGTCCTGTTGAGTGGTGAGAATGAACCTGAGCAAAGGAGGAGCTTGTTTCGCACCAGGTGCAAGTGTGAAGGTAAATGTTGTGATGTGATTATCGATAGTGGAAGCACTGACAATTTGGTGTCAGAAGAGATGGTGACAAAGTTGAAGCTCAAGAGACAGAAACACCCACATCCATATCGGATTGCCTGGGTACAGGATGACCACAAGGTCATGGTCAATGAACAATGCCTGGTGAAGTTCAAGATTGGCGGATACCAAGATGAGGTATTGTGTGATATCATATCTATGGATGCATGTCATGTGTTGTTGGGTAGACCATGGCAGTTTGACAGATGTGCTGTACATGATGGCCGTGCGAATACCTATTCCCTGACAAAGGATGGAGTGCGACATAAGCTAAAACCATTGAAGGAGACTGAAGAAAAGGTATGTGGTAATGCAAGGATAACTTTTGTTGATGGAAGAAATTTCCTAGATGGTATGAGGCATGAGCATGTATGTTTTGCTTTAATTCCAAAAGCTGGTAAAGAGGAAGTAGAAGATGTTCCTGTAGAAGTTGTAGATTTGTTGAATGAGTTTCAGGATATTGTATCCGATAACGTGCCTGATGGATTACCACCAGTCAGGAAGATCAGTCATCAAATAGATTTGATCCCAGGAGCGAGTTTGCCGAATAAGGCAGCACACAGAATGACACCTGCAGAAAGTGAGGAGTTGAACAGACAAGTACATGAACTGCTACAGAAAGGATTGATCCGTGAGAGTCTGAGTCCCTGTGCTGTACCAGCGGTATTAGCACCAAAGAAGAATGGAGAGTGGAGGATGTGTACAGATTCTAGGGCAATAAACAAGATCACAATCAAGTACAGGTTTCCATTGCCACGAATGGATGATATTATGGACTGTTTGAGTGGAGCTGTGTATTTTTCAAAGATAGATCTGAAAAGTGGATATCATTAGATTCGGATCAGAGAAGGAGATGAATGGAAGACTGCCTTCAAGACAAAGGAAGGACTGTATGAGTGGTTAGTCATGCCTTTTGGGCTAACCAATGCACCGAGCACTTTCATGCGGCTCATGAACGAGGTTCTGAAAGAATTTCTGGGTAAGTTTGTCATTGTTTACCTAGATGATATTTTGATCTTTAGTAAGACATTGGATGAGCATATGATGCATATTCGTATGGTATTTGAGAAGTTGAGAGAAGAGAAATTGTTGATTAATTTGAAGAAGTGCAGTTTTGTGAAGAAAGAGTTAGTGTATTTGGGATTTGTAGTTTCAGCAGAAGGTCTAAAAATGGACCCAGAGAAGGTACAGGCTATCCTTGAATGGCCTACTCCAAGGAGTGCTACTGAGGTAAGATCTTTTCATGGTCTAGCTAGCTTTTACAGAAAGTTTATCAGAAATTTTAGCAGTATTTGTGGACCCTTGACTGAAACAATGAGAGGGGATAGAAAAGAGTTTAAGTGGACTAATGGGGCAGAAAAGAGTTTTCAATTGTTGAAACAAAAAGTTACAGAACAACCTATTTTAGCACTTCCGAATTTTAATAAGGTGTTTCAAGTAGATTGTGATGCTAGTGGTACTGCAATAGGAGCTGTTATGAGCCAAGAAGGTAAACCTGTTGCTTATTTCAGTGAGAAGTTAAATGATGCCAAGAGAAAATATTCTGTTTATGATCAGGAATTTTATGCTATAGTTCAGGCATTAAAGAAGTGGAGACATTATCTACTTCCTAAGGAGTTTGTTTTGTATATTGATCATCAAGCTTTGCAATATTTGAATAGTCAAGGAAAGTTGAATCAAAGGCATTTGAAATGGGTTGAATTTTTGCAGAGTTATACATTTGTTTTGAAACACAAGAGTGGAAAGTCTAATAGGGTTGCAGATGCTCTTAGCAGAAGGCAACTACTGCTGACAGAAATGCAGATTGAAGTGGTTGGGTTCAAGGAGCTCAAGAATTTGTATCCAGAGGATCCTGATTTTGGTGAAGCTTGGAAAGCTTATGCAGAACCTGTTACTCTAGACAGGACAAAATGGTTGGATTTCATCATCCAGGATGATATGCTATTCAGAGGGAGTCAGTTGTGCATTCCACGAAGTTCTATGAGGGAGAATCTCATCAAGGAGAAGCATAGTGGAGGATTGGCTGGACATTTTGGTCGTGATAAAACCATTGGTTTGGTTAGTGAGAATTATTATTGGCCACAGTTGCAGCAAGATGTGAAGAAGTTTGTACAGAGTTGTAGAGTATGTCAGATGGCGAAAGGAGTGAAGCAGAATACAGGGTTGTATCGGCCATTACCCGTACCAGAGAAGCCTTGGGAGGATATTAGCATGGACTTTGTTCTTGGTTTACCGAGGACTCAGCGGGGACATGATTCAATTTTTGTGGTGGTTGATAGATTTTCAAAAATGGCACATTTCATTCCCTGCAAGAAGACTACTGATGCTGTTCATGTAGCAGAATTGTTTTTCAGAGAGGTAGTGAGACTACATGGTTTGCCAACGACCATAGTTTCAGATCAGGACGCGAAGTTTGTTGGATATTTCTGGCGTACATTGTGGAAGAAGCTGAAGACAGATTTGAAGTTCAGTTCATCACATCATCCACAGACTGATGGACAGACAAAGGTAGTGAATAGAAGTTTGGAAAATTTGCTGAGATGTTTGGTTGGAGATAAGCCAACAGGATGGGATTTGATTTTACCACAGGCGGAATTTGCATACAATAATTCTGTCAACAGGAGCACTGGTAAATCACCATTCCAGATTGTATATGGAAGTAGTCCAAGAAATGCATCTGAATTGAGGAAGATAGATAAAGGAGAAATAAGTAGTGCTGAAGCTGAAGATTTTGCAGAACACTTGAAGAACATCCATGAAGAGGTGAGGAAGCATATTACCAAGATGAACGCACAGTATAAGGCTAAGGCAGATGAGAAAATGAGGTATAAGGAATTTCAGGTTGGTGATGAAGTCATGGTTCATTTGCGGAAGGAGCGGTTTCCAGTTGGTACATATAACAAGCTGAAAATAAAGAAGTTTGGGCCATGTAAGATACTGAAGAAACATGATTCAGGAAATGCGTATGAGGTAGAATTGCCTACTGAGCTAAATATTTCACCAGTGTTTAACATTTCAGATTTGACAGAGTATCATGAAGGAGGTGTTGAAGATGAGATCACAGCAGCACAGTGGAGTATTCCAGCAACTAGTTCAGACACTAAGGAGATCGAAGATATACTGGATAGTCGTGTTGGTAGAAGCACAAGGAACAGGACATATGAAGAATATCTGGTCAAGTGGAAAGGACGACCTGTTGAAGATTCATCATGGCTGACAAAGGAGGAGGTTAGCCGTCTTGGCTTTCCTCTGCACACCTGAGTCGTGACAGGGTCACTTCTCAAATTACCCCGGGTGTCTGATGCAGGAGCATCCTGGGTGTAAGAGCAATCTTGCATCACCCAAAAATATTTCTATTTTTGTATTCAATAAGGGCTATTTTGTGCAGAGCTGCTATTTATGGAAAGTTACTATTTTTGGTAATTTTTTGTATGTGCTCAGAATGATCTGATTTCTTTTTTGGAGGTTCATTTTGGTCATATTAGTCTGCCAGTAAAGTTTCATTGCCAGATCAAGTGTATATTGGAAGATATTGAAGATTTTCGGTATTGGCAGCAGGGTACAGAAACTTCGAACTCAGTTTTGAAGGCTTTAGAGGCCCCGGATGAGGTCGAATTTTGGGCTGAATGAAGCTTGCTTAATTCAAGTGTTGTAGAGCTCCTCGCGCCCTTTCCGAAATGGGGTTACAATAGTCAATCGGGTCAACTGGTGATGACTTATGGTCTTCGGAAGTTGGGTCACCTGAAATGGCGGAAAATGATTTTTTTTCAAAATTTCTGTTCGGGTTTCAAAATTTATTTTGAGCCGACTATGATGTAATGAAATGTAAAATAAAAAAAATAATTCTAAGTTTGGTCGGCCTTATTGGCTAAAATTCTGGAACCTTCCCAGGCGGTGGAAAATTGCCTATATAAGGAAGGCTGTATTATTGTCTTAGGCAGTTCAGAATAGTTCTGGGTATTGATTTGAGGCTTTGTCCTACAGAATATTGTAAGGGAATGCCCATGTGGCTTTGCATATTGTAATTCTGAAAGTTTGTAATTCCACATTTGTGGAGATAATAAGAAGCCAATTTTCTGTTCTTACATATTGTTGTTGTTTCTCTATTTCTGTTATGTGTTTGTGGTATTAAGGGGAGCACCCTTCATCATCACCTTTGGAAACAAATGGGATCCCCCATTTAATTTATGTGCGGGTTACTTGAAATTGCACAGGCCTTACTAAAATTGTATGAAGCCCCTCCAATTTCACTTACGCTGGCAGCAATGTGCCATTGTGTGAGGCACTAACATTCATCTTTGTGCAAGGGTCTATTATTACATCCACTAGCATTACCAATTCTTTAAAACGAGCCTCTAATTTTGTCTCATGCCTTAATGCAAGGACTTACTCTTTTGCCTAGTTTTTGGAGCTGCTTGTAGCCTCTATTTAGTGCAAGCTTTCTATCAAATGGCGTGAGGCACCATACATGGAACGTTGGATTTGAATTTTTTTTTTAACAAAAATAGTGCCTACATAAGACACAACTCTCTTCACATCCTGCGCAGGGCTGGCTTCTCATTATGGCATGGACTAGCTCTGCAGTATTCACATGAGCCTCCCTTTCTCATGACTAGCAGCCTCTAATTTGTTTTCAACATTGGCTCTTTGCCTAGTTCCTACCGCTGCATTATTTTTTTTCTGAACGCTGGTCTTCTTTGTTTACATATTACCTTCCTTTGTGTCGAGTCTTCACAGTCACGCTGCCCTTTCCCCTTTTCAAATTGATATGACCATGTTATCGGCTTGTCTCTTTTCCTAAGAAGCAGCATTGGAGACTTAAGGCATGAAGTCGGGTCCAAAAATGGGCCTGGCTAAAAAATTTCATTCCCATACAAATTTTGCATGAAAACATCATATTACTCCTTAGGCACAAAAATCACGAACTGGGCATCGATCGAAAACACTTGAAACACCATATGGATCATCCGGCAAACTTTGCCTGAATACTGAAATGGCCCGTTTGATCAACCTAGAAAACTAGTTAAAACAACTTTTCACGTCCTGTCATTTTGCATGCTTGAAGATTGTAGTTCATCCTTCAACCGTGCAAAATTTCATATTTCTCCTCCACCGGGGCATATGAAATTTTAATTGTGCAAAATGATTAAAATATTTCAGGATAAAATCCAGCTAGGCGTACAATTTGGTAAAAAATGAAATGATGCCTGGGAACTTGAAATTTTAACCAGTGTTAAACCAATATTTATCATAAACAATGCAACTGACGGCACTCAATTTTGACATCTCGGCGCAAAGATATAACAATTTGAAGTTGACGATCCACAAAGGTGGGATAGGACACAGTTGACGACAAATATTTTAATCGTTTTGATTGAATTTGATTGGTAGGCAGATGGATTGGCAGAGGCTTGAAACTTTGGCCACATGAAGTATCTAACAAATGCAATAGAGTGCAAAAGCAATTTTTTCAATAAGTGCAACGAGCTAAAAATGACATGCGGTCAAAGTCATGCATTTAGTTTGAAGACATAGTGAAACTCACAAACTTGTGTGAATGGCTCTGGGAAATAGCATTGCTCTCATGGCAAATGGATTCATCAAGAGCTGAAACTTGGAACATTTGAAGATGAACATGAATGCATTATAATGCAACAATCCTTTTGACTCGATCATCTCCTAAGCCAAAGTTATAACTCTCCAAAGTAGTGTCTTGACAAGCAATTACACTGTTCAGCAATGCAATCAGTAGAAATTGCCTACAGAATGGCCCTTGAAAAGTGATCAAATGGATTCGTAATAACTTAAAACTTGGAACACATGTACCATTTTCACCATAGATCATAGATCAATAATCAGTTTGCATGGATCAATCCTTGGGTAAAAGATACAGGCCTCCAAATAGGGCTCCTGATAAGAAAAGCTCAAAGTGGCAAACTACAACTTTAAGTGAATCTCTCAAAATGGGTACTTACCAAATCAACTCAAACTGAAAACTGAAAGTTGCAAGCCACTGAATGTGCTGAATGAAGAGTGTTCCAAGCATTTAAAGGCTCATATCACTTGATTTCAAATTGTCTCAAAATCAGGACCACTCAAAGCAACATCATCAAACTGACCTTCCAAAGCGAAAAGAACACCTCATTGCAAAAATTTTCATAGGGGACCCAAAAATGCCTTCCTCATTTTTGAGTCCCAACAGACCCCACTTTGTAATTAGTAATAGTTTTAGGACTTAGGTTTTGAAATTTAAGTCTAAGTTATAGATTGGGGCAATTGTTTATTGTAAACGTTGGTATATGTTTAAAATATATTTATCTTTAAGAACCAACATTAGGGGCTAGTAATGGAATTGTTTAGGCTTGAAGTTAGGGTTTCTTGACTATATTAGGGGATAGTTGGAGCTTATTTTTGGGAGCTATTTTTGGAGGCTAGATTCAAGGCACAATTTGTGCATGAAATTTAGGGTTAATTGAGAGTGATTGTGGCTAGAATTTTGGGGCTATTTTATAGAAAATTTGAGTTGATTGAGAGATAAATTAGGGGTCCTAGATTTTTGAATACAGCCTTTAGAGGGCATATAACCGATGCTAATTTTTAATTTTAGGGGTTTAGAATCATGGAAAGGAAGGATTAGTGAATGTTTTCATTCCTCTGTCCCCTTTTTGCAATTTTGTAACCATTTTCAGAGTTTTGAAGGAAAATAAAGCAGGCTTCTCCATATTGCATCAATTTCTGAGTATTGAATTCAATCCTTTTCTTCTTTCTGCATTAAGTGTTTGTCAATTTTGTAACAAGGAGAAGTGAATTATTCTTATTCCTCATCTAAGTGATCAAAATTCAAATCTTTTTGTAGAATTTATATGTTTGTTGATAGATTCCATTATTTACTGTGGATACCCTAATAATGGATAGTGCCAATCTCATTAGTAGTTGTGATTATGGATGTCGGTTTGAAGATCCTGATCTAGAGAAATGTTTGGTGTATCACCCCATTTCCTTTCAATTTTAAGTTATCTTTCTCCCTTTCCCCATTCAAGTTTCAGCCAGGAGGTGATATTTCCAAATCAAATAGGAACCAACCTAGAATCCAAAGATTCCTTCTTGGTCAGAATCCACCTACAACTCGAGAAGGTTTCCATTGTTAGGATGAAATGTCACTAAGCCCTAATGCCTGATTTAGGGTGACATTTTAAAACCTCAACAATTTTTGGCACGCCCGGTGGGACACATTCTTCAACAAACTAGATGAATTGGATTACATTACTTGCTGGTTTTGGTGTGCTGTCAGCAAGTTTAGACCTTGAAGAGGTCACATTTCGCATATCTAGTGGCTCTATGGAGAAAAGATCAACTAGCTTCAAGAGATTAAGTGCTGGTATTTTTCAAAAAATCATTTTTATGTTCAATTTTCCAGCTTATTACATGAATAGGGATGTCAAATTATTATGAGCAACAAGAATACTCACAACCTTACCATGAGAATAATGCTCAATAGGCTAATTGTCTATCATGTGAAAATCATCCAGAGCTTGTTTTTAGTCGAAGTTACCATATCATAGCAGGTTTTCAATATGTTCAGTATGCTCCCAATCAATATGTTCCTGCACAAGATTTTGAATATTCTCTTCAAAGGGAAGCCTTATGGGAAAACCAGATCAAACAAGAGAAACTAGATTATCATGCATATCTTGATAATCAACTATATGAGCAGCAAAGGAAGCAATTTGAAGAGGATCTTGATCATCAAATTGTTGTTAAGGAAGTAGAGCTAAGATTACAGATTGCTAAACAAAAGATTCCTGAGTATAAAACCCCAAGCTTCATGCATTTTGGACAAGGTTGGTATCCTAAATCTCTTGAATATGAAATTCCAAATTGGAGTATTCCCATGTTCCAAGAGCCTATAAATGAAGAGCCTGTAAAGCTTCCATTCCCAATTTTTAAGGATATCCTTCTAGCACAAGAATCTTTTATGGAGCAATTGCAGCCTTATGAAGAACTCACTCAAGAGGTAAACATTCTTGATTTTTCCCTATATCAGTTCCTAAACAACATAATGAAGGAATTGTTTAGGAAGTTTATTATGATGTCTAGAATATAGTCATGGTGCAAAAAAGTGAGAAGGATGATGAAGAAGAGAATATTTTTGGGGATGAGCTTGAAGAATTTTGTTTACATCTTGATGACAAGCCAACATTTCCAAAAAATAGCCACAAGCTACAAGAGGTAGTCATTTACAGCAAGCATGAAGAAGTTCATCAGACTAGAGTGATTTTTCAAGAACCAAAATCTTTCAAGGAGATCTCCAAATTCATTATCTCACATGGATGCCCTATCAGGCATTTATCAAGGATGGAGGCCAGCAAAGAAATGCTAGTTATGCTTGCACCTCATCAAGATTTTCATTCAAAAGGATAATTTGAGGAAGAATCAAAGAAGTTTGTTGTCCCATATGACCAAGTAAGTGAAGTTTTTCTTATCCTTCATGAAATGTTGCAGTTTGCTGATTTTCTTTAGGATGATGGAGTTTTTAATCAGTTGGATCAAGTAAGTGAGATCCTTGTTAAGCTAAAAATTTCTCATCAATTGATCAAGTACATTTCATTTTCTCATCTCATGATGGCTTTTCATAAGCATGTGGATTTTTGTAAGCTGAAAAGGATGGGCAGCTATTTTTCACAGTCTGTAAATGGTTATGTTTGACCAAGCTTTAAGCTGCTTAAAGTAGGATAGTTTAGGTTTTAATTTCAATAAGTGGAGTCTAGTACTAGGTCTTTAGGGTGCATGAGTCTTATTATAGGTGCATTTTCATTTCAATAAGGTTGCATTCATGAGTTCCAATTTTTTGACTCCATTGCCTAATGATAAGGTCTATAGTTCATGTCTAGCAAACAGAAATCTAGCAATAGTCGCCAAAATTGTTACCCAAAATTACAAATAAAAAAGGGTTGCATAAAGGTACTTCCATTCAACACTATTCTTCAGGTGATGTGAATTAACATTTTATTATTTCATTCATACCAATTTTATATTGTACTCTAAGTATTGATCACATTTCAAATTTTCAAATTTACAATTGATCATTACATGGTGCATTCAAACTAAATGTAATATATAATTATTCTTTCATTTTTCATATTTCATGTCAATAAGAAAGTACAAATGGCTGAATAGAAAGATGTGATAGAGGTATGAGTAAGGACCTTTGCATTTCCTTGAAGAGTCGTCTACATTTTAGAGCTAGTTGTCCGTCTAGTCTGGGTCCTCCGGTCCTCTGTCTGATTCTTTATGTCTAGTCCTAGGTCTTTAGGGTTCATCCTGCATCATAGAAGATTTAAAAGGTGTTAGATCCAATTGGATCTAAGCAGTGCATAAGATCAAAACATCATAGAATAATCAGAATCTTTCAGAGCTGCATATATCTATCTAGTATCCAATGCAATAGGAAAATGTGCATACACATAAACTAAAAAGTAACATTAAAGGGACATAATTTTATGAAACCTTTTACTATTAGTGGCCATCATTATGCATGTTTTATTATTTAAACAAGATATATGAATCAAAGGGACTTAGATTTTATAACTAAGAAACCTTTTTTAGGACATCAAGATGCCATTAGGTTAGTGAACATACCAGTTGACTAATTAATTCACAAAATTGACCATTTGGTCATGTTCACTAACATAATGTCTTTGAGTTGATGTTTCTTTTAAATAGAGTAAAAGCATTGTTCAAACAAACCATGTATTCCATATCATAGTAAAACAAAAAGAAGATGCAGTGTGTTGTACATTGTGGTGTTCACTGAAAAGATTTAGAGTATCAAGTTCAAGGTCATAGAAATGTGTTTATGGGTGTCACGAGTCCATGCTCAAACCCTATAAAAAAATTTCATTGCTGAGGTTACATATATTTTAAATCTTGGTATCTGCTATGCATATCTGAATCATGGATCTACAATAGAATTATTCAAATGATCATGTATTATCAAATGGTATGCAATCATGTATTATGGTGCTCATTGTCAAATCACTAAAATTGTCAAACAATGAATGTTGCAGCCAGAGAGGAAAATATATAGGATATGATCAGTGAAAACCTTATTAAAAATACATCTTTGATGACAGTACTGAATCATAAGGGAAAAGCTACAAGAAAGGTATTTCAGATTGATTAGACATGCTAGTTGTTTACAGCCAGATTTTTCTTGCAAATAAATCAAGCACCTTTTCAAAGATCAGAGAGTATTGAAAACACATTACAATTGAGCTAGAGGTGTATCGACAGTTGAATATATCAAAGGAAAAAAGACTAAGCTACTCTAAACATTATAGGAAATAAAGCGTTTCATGTTACATCTTAGCATCACAAGAAAAGAAGAAGGGACACTTTATACTAGAGTTTACAAACAATGTTTTTATTATTCAGTATGGAACAAGTAAGACTCAGTGATACAAGATTAATTGAGCACTAAGGCATCATAAAGAGGTCAAGGCCTCAATAGTGACAAGGCTGGTCACTATCTACAGTGAAGACCATAGATGAGCAAAATGAGAGTCCCAAATATGCAATAATAAAATTAGAGGAAGAATTGGATTGGTGAACATAAATCAACAACAGTTGAAGAATAAACATAAAAGTTGAGCTATGGAGCATTAAAAACCAGTTAAAGCATTCAATCCATAAAATGGAATCAAAATCTTTCAGCTTTTCTTTTGTAAATAGTAAGTTGAAAAGCCCTAAATTTATGCAAAAATGGAAGGAAAAATGACAATTTGGCCTTGAGCATATACATTTCAATAATGCAAATACAAGATGGAGGTATGAGTCACTTATCTCTTTATAAAGAGCTTGAGTTCATAGTCCAGCTTCAAATAATCATAGCCCATGAGAAAACTTTCTATCAGTGCTCCAAACACAAGCCGAGTTTCTAGCTTTGAAGTTGAATGCTTCAACTAATAGAGCCAAGTCAAGTGCCAGTCAAGAAAAGATCAAATAAAAAGGACAAGTTTAATAGCCATGAGATCTCAGTGAAAACCTATGTTTTAAATATGGGCCCAAAAATAAGTAAATAAATAGTGCCCAGTGAAGCCTAAGTTTCCTTGGCAGAGTGGTATTTCCAGTCATAGCCTCGAGACTGAGCTTGACTTCTAGTTAGCTCAAGTCATAAGCTGAGATCAAAACAAATTCTTCAATAGTCTAAGGATGAGCTCTTCAATCTTAAATTCCATGAATGATCTCCACTTCACATACATAAGGGCTAGATCATGGAAAAAATAGAGAATCTTTCACATAGATTGCAGGCTGGAGTTCATCTTCAGGTTCACGCCATGAATAAGGGTTTAAATACAGTTTTGTTTTCAATCTCAAATGCATTGTGAAGAGCTAAGAACCAAGAAAATGTCAGAGAATAATGTGCTTTCAAGTCCGCTAATAGAGAGGTATTAATGCCATTGAATTCTATAGCTCACTATTTTGAGAGCATTGGGATTGTAATTGCCACTTCAACTGGTTCTTTTGAGATATTTTATTATTACTGATTGCATAGGGTGGTCATGGAACCCACTTTGTAATTAGTAATAGTTTTAGGACTTGGGTTTTGAAATTTAAGTCTAAGTTATAGATTGAGGCAATTTTTTATTGTAAACATTGGTATATGTTTAAAAGATATTTATCTTTAATAACCAACATTAGGGGCTCGTAATGGAATTGTTTAGGCTTGAAGTTAGGGTTTCTTGATCACTATTGTATTGTCTTAAAATGGAAGCACTTCCATGTTAAGAGTGTTTATCCCTTTGAGTGAGTGGTCTGGGGTCATGTTAAGCACCTTGATCAGGTCTTTGCATGGATCTAGCTTTCCCCCCCATTCTGCTATTCTCTGCACCTGTTTTCACCTATTTTTCTACATTTCCTAGCATTCTGGATTGAGGTCCTAGGTTTTTTTACCTCAAGGTCAAAGATGACCTTGAGAGTCAATGATGACCTAGAACATGACCTAGGTCAGGGATGACCTCGACCCTGACCTAGGGTAGGGTCTACCTTTTCTTTGAACTTGGGTTCAAATTTCATGATTTTCTAATTTCTGGATATTAGGTTTCAGAAAGATTCTTTTTCCCACCTCCGAGTTGGCCATTTAGGGTTTCAGGATGGTAAATCCTTAATTGCATTTAATCTAGGTATATTTCTAAAGGTTAGGACCTAATTGGGATTTAATTCTCTAAGGTGGCCCCTCTAGAAGATTGTGCCCTAGTTCACTATAAAAGGAGGCCTTCCTCTCTCATTTCAATCCATCTCTCAATCAAGTTTTCAAGCGATCTTATCTCAAGCTCTCAAGTGAAATCAAGCAAGAAAGAAGGAGAAAGAAAGAAAGCAATAATTCATTAATCCTCAAGAAAGCATTCAAGCATCCATCAAGGAGATCCATTGTTAGCCATTGAAGCATTCAATCTCTTTGGAGTCCCCTTGAAGATTTCTCCATCCACATTCATCCAAGCCTCCTCATATGCAAAGATCCATTCAAGATTGGTGTTGAAGATCAAATACCATTGATTTGAGACATCCTACATACTTCTACATTCATTTGGAGCATCCATACTTGTGGATTCAAGGATTTGAATCCTCCATAAGGACTTCAATATAAGCAAGGTGAATTATTTCATTTACTTTGTTTATGCACATTGCAATTTCAATTCAATTTCAAGGTTAATTCCTAAATTGGGGTTTGACCAAGGCAAACCACCCATCCAAACAACAAAAACCCTCTTTTTTCTTGTAGGTACAGGTACAAGACTACGGATCTAAGCTTGGATCAAGATACCCTTTTCGACAAACTTTTGAGATCCACGAACAAAATCAAAGTCGACCTTCAAAATCCTGAAGTAGCATTTGACCTTTTATCAGGGTCAAAGACTACTTGCTGTCAGAAAGATAAAAGTTTTCTTAGTTTTCTTCACCTCGACATTTTGAGTCTGAAATGTTAGATTAGGTGAAAAACTAATCTCCCAAGAACACCTGCATGCATAACCCTATCACATGGAAGAAGCAAAGAACAAAAGGCAAGAAAAATGTATGGAGGCCAAAAAGCCAGAGACATCATATGCACATTAAAAAGAGAAATCTCTATTATGAACAATATTACAATATGATTTGATCTCCTTGAGAAATACAAGAGGTGAATCCTTATCAATGGAATCATGAAACCCTAAAGGAGAAAACCCTAAAGAATAATAAGATGCCTAAGTTTAACTTAAGTGTAGAGTATAATAGACTAATAATTAAATAAATTAATTATTAGCTATAATATGACAACTCTAACACCCCCCCTTAAGTGTAACTTAGGGAGAAGCTAAACAACTAAGGACTAAAAGATGCAAGAAAACAAAATGCATGAAAGAACTATGGGTCCCGGCAACTAGGCCTGATCAGGTACCCAAATACAATAAATAAATAGATGAAGGAGACAAAGCCTCCAATCTAGGGAAAGTCCCAAAGAAAGGAACAACAAAGAGCATGAAGCATCTCCGAAGCAAGAAGCTGCAAACACTGTTAGAAGTAACTTCTAGAACCCCCACTGAAATAGTGCATGACCATGTAGAGAAGACAAAGTTTGAAGAGCTAATCAATCAAAGAGGTGACCTCCAAAAGTAGGAATGAATGAGTGTCTATATAATAGATGATCCATCTCACCAAAATGCATAGGTACCTAACCACTGCATCTGCCTAGTACATAGGAAAAATAATTGAATATGTAGATCACTCAACCGAACCAAGGAAGCAATAGAACCAATAGGTGAATCCCCCCATAATGATGAACAAGGAGAGGGATGACAGGAACATTGAAATGCAATGCCAGAAACATCTGCAAGAAGAAGAATCAGGAACACCAACAGTGCAATAGAAGTATAAGCATAGGATAAAGGGTGGTGTCACAGACACATAGCATGGGCTAATTTCATGGAAGGTACACTCACTTGACAAAGGTGGATGAGCATAAAAGAAAAAACATCATAACTCCCCATGGCACTTTATAACTGAGTGTGAGTACAAACAAACACAAGGTGCTCAAAATCTTAGATATGTAGAAGTAGGCACTTTATCTTAGTGCGTTTATAGAAAAGAGAATGCTACATAAGAGAAGCATACAATGCTCAGAAGAAAGAAAGAAGGGTGAGCCAGAAGAATAGAAGTAGAGATCCCAGGACCTATAGAATCCAAGTAATCTGCTAGAGTGCAAAAGTGAAAAACTTAGAGGAGAAAGAACCTAGAGCAGAATCTGGAAAATAAGACCCCTACCATTGAACAAATCACAGAACTAGCTTTCTGATGATATCTGGTTTGCCAAAATCAGTCTGCATGAGCAAGATATGGCTCCCGAAAGGCAAAAATAGACATCAGACTTTGATAGAAAAAAACTTTTTCAAAATAGTAGAGCCAAAAAACCTAACCTCCATAATCGGAAAGAGCTTTCCGACGATATAAAAAAGTCTGAAAAAGACCTCTGTATGCTCCAGATAGAGAAAAAATAGTGTGGGAGGGTTAGAAAGGCTCCAAAAGGAAGTTTTAAGCCCCTGGGGCTGAAAAAAATGAGCCCCTGGGTGCATAGCACATGCAGGGGGCTGAGTCAGAGCTCCCGGTCACCATATGACCACCGCTTGGCAATATAAGCCCGCGGGGCTTAAGAACCTGTCGGGCGGCGTGATGATGGAAGAGAGGCGCATGGGGGGCATGGTTGTTTTATAATCGAAGGCATTTTTTTTAAACGCCTTTTTTATTTTTTAAGAAAAAAAATGATTTTTTTCTCGATATTCATGCCCGTACGGCCCTAATAGGGAAAAAAATTTCTCCCAGATGCTATAGTGGCCAAAAAATGCAAAATTTATATGATTTTTGACTCTCCCGAGCCTTCTAAGTGCAATGATGGCATCCATTTTTGCTAAAAATACTCAAAAAAATATTTTTTATTTTTTGTAGGCAAAAAAGAAACAAAAAATAGCATCCTATAGAGAATACCAGAACTGAAAAAATTGGCTTCAAAAACACTAGAACAAGTAGCAACAAGGAGGCTCTGACACCATGTTAGATTAGGTGAAAAAATAATCTCCCAAGAACACTTGCATGCATAACCCTGTCACATGGAAGAAGTAAAGAATAGAAGGCAAGAAAAATCTATGGAGGCCAAAAATCCAGAGACATCATATGCACATTCAAAAGAGCAATCTCTATTATGAACAATATTACAATATGATCTGATCTCCTTGAGAAATACAAAGAGGTGAATCCTTATAAAAGGAATCAAGAAACCCTAAAGGAGAAAACCCTAAAGAATAATAATATGCCTAAGTTTAACTTAAGTGTAGAGTATAATAGACTAATAATTAAATAAATTAATTATTAGCTATAATATGACAACTCTAACACGAAATAGGTTGTAGAATTGCTCAAAATTGCACACAAACACCAGAAATCAGCATTTTCTAGATTTGCCCTACTTTGAGGTTAGTACTTGCCTTTCATTTATTTCAGATTTAAAGCATATACTCTTCATAGAGAAATATAAGGTCTTCTTCTTCATTCATATTCTCCATAGATTTATTCAATTGTGTATTGACCTTTTGGTTGATCAATTTGGATCTCTCTTTTGGAAATTTGGATTTACTAGTTGATCTCATATTTCCCATTCATTTGAATAGGGTGAACACATTCCATTTTAACTATATTCATTTTGGTGAACCCGAAAATCTTACTCTCTTTCTTTTTGGTGTTAGATATCCCTTTATATTATCTTTTTGGTATTAGATTTCTCCTTTATGTTAAATCTTGCATGCTAATTAGATTTCAAAAATACAAAAAAACTACAAAATTTATTTCAAAATACAAAAATATTCATGCTTTATGTTTTCTTACTTTAGTTCATTTGCATTGCAATTGTTTATGAGCGTTACTACTAGTATTCCTACTTATAGTGTTCCAGTTAGATGAAGTCATAGAATCATGGGTGCCTTTGATCTTGAATCTTCTTCTCCTTTCCTTAGGATCCCAGATGATAACTTAATTCTTCATGATTCCAATCCTTTGACAAAGCATAACTCTTCTCATTCATCCCATGATGAAGATGACTCTTTAAGAGTTCCTCCTGAACAAGTCCACAAACTTTCCACTGAACTTGATAAAATGGTTAATTGGCTTCTTCAAGAAAACCATAATCAAAATTCTATTCAAGCTATAGAGGCTCTTAAGAAAGTCCTTCATGAT
Source organism: Chamaecyparis obtusa (assembly GCA_027943335.1). Classification (NCBI taxonomy): domain Eukaryota; kingdom Viridiplantae; phylum Streptophyta; class Pinopsida; order Cupressales; family Cupressaceae; genus Chamaecyparis; species Chamaecyparis obtusa. The sequence goes on from BSBK01005772.1 coordinate 576,097, forward strand.
AGTGATCAAGGTATTAACCTCTTGCATGGTATTACTCACCTTGTGCATTCAAATGTTAAACCTTTAGCTCAAGAAGCTCAAGATTTAGGGTTGATTCCTCCTGTTACTAGTGTAGAACCTTCTTCTAATCTTTTACATAGTATTCCTACCTATACTCCTTCTTTGGTGACTGTGACAGTTCCCTCTATTCCTATGAGTGTTCCTCCCATGTCCCTTCCTACATCACAACCTTCATATCATAATGTTCCTTTTACTTATTCCAATATGCTTCCAACTGTAGTTCCTAGTGTTCCTCCAGTTATGTCTTCTATTCCTACAGCTTCTTACACTTTACCTAGTGTTTCTAATGTTGCTACTCCTCCTATTTCCTCTAATGATTCAACAATCATTAGTTTGGCTCAAACTATTTCATCCTTACAACAAAAACTTGCATCCTTAACTCAAAATAATTTTAGTGTTCCTATATGTGACATGGGAAGTCCTTTGTCCTTAGATATCATTCATACTCCCGGTCCTTAGCAAGTTGATATGCCTCATCTTGAGAATTACAATGGAAAAGGAGACCCTGTTCATCATGTTAAAACATTCCAAATCCTTTGTAGTGATTATTCTCATGACCATAGGATTTTAGCCAAACTGTTTGCTATAACTTTCCATGACAAGGCCTTAAAATGGTATTGTTCCTTGCCTCCTTATTCTATTGATTCATTTCCTAAACTTTCCAATGCCTTTATTGAACAATTTCAAAACAACATTGGCTTGCAAGTGTCTTTGACTAATTTGATGCATTGTAAACAAAGTGCTAAGGAAAAATTAATTAAATTTATTGGTAGATTTAAGCATTTGTATGCTCATATTTCTTATCTTGTTCCTGATATTGATATTCAACGTATGTTTATTCCAAATTTGCAAAAGGATATTAGAGATAAGATTCTACTTACTGAATTTACCTCTTTTCAACAACTTTGTCTAGCGCTTCATCATTATCAATTACAAGTGAGTCAATTTGAGAACACCACTCCAATGGCTCCTGTTCCAGTTGATAAAAGCGATGCTGCTCCTAATCCAAATAAATTTAAAAAATTCAACAACTATGTCAAGATAAACAAACAAGCTAATGCAGTTGTTGATCAAGTTGTTGTTGCATCTCACAATGCCACTTTTGTATCCACCATTTTTTGATTAAATCGTATTTTTTCTCCTCTTTTTGAATCTTTAAATGCTATTATGAATAGGTTGTTAACTTCTAATATGATTACTTTACCTCCTATTTGACCTCTTTTACCTGCTACAATTTCATCTAAATCTTTTGATCCTAAAGCCTTTTGTTAATATCATGGTCAGAATGGTCATGATACTAAGAAGTGTTATTCTTTAAAACATAAGGTTCAAGACTTAATTGATTCTAATGCCTTATCTATGGATAATCTTGATGGTAGTGGGAACAAATATATTTCTCCTCCTAATCAAAATCTTCAAATCTATATGAATCCCTTACCTGTGCATGATACTAATACCATTGCTCAATCATATTCTATGGAAATTATGTATGATTCAAAGATGGATGATCTAAATCACATTGTTAATCAAGTGGAGTATGTTGGTCAATCTATATATCCACCTCAACCTCAGACTCAACCTCAAGTTCAATCTCAACCTCAACCAAAACCTAAGCCAAAATTGAAAACTCAACCTAAACCTCAACAACAACCTAAGAATAAAAGACCTCAGGAACTTTCAATTACCTTTGATGATTCTGAGACTATTAAAGCTCCTGATGGTCCCCTTTACATTTATGCTAGGATTTCCTAGATACCTACTCTTGGTTGTCTTGTTGATCCTACATCCTTAGTCAATGTTATTACTGAAGAAAATCTTTTTATGAAAAATTTGCAATGTGATTCTTATGATACATTAGATGTGTGGATCCAAACTTGTAATGGTTTTCTTTATCCATCATTTGGTTCTATTAACTTGCCGGTTGAACTTTGTGGAAAACTTGTGAATAGTACCTTTGTTTTTTCCTACTTCTGATCAATTTCAAGTTAAGATTGGTTTACCATGGTTAAAAGCCATGCATTTTTTTGCTTCACCTATCCATAAATATCTTAATTTTTTTCATGATGATGAAGTGAAGATGGTTAATCATAGTTTATATCAACCTTCTAGGCTTACAAATTATGCTGCTCTTGATTTATTTTGGCCTTCATTACCTAATTCATGTCCTCCTTGACCTGATAATCTTTTCCATTCATATCAAGCCTATAGGCATCGTAATATTCTCAAATTAAGTATACCTTTGATGGATCTTAATCTTGGTCTTTTTCCTACACCTTCCATACCTCCTTTAACTATGGCTTCTAGTCCTGTTAATCAAGTTCCTACTATTCCTGATAATCCTATCAATCTTCCTAAAGAATCTGTGAAGGATCCTATGGTTGTTCCTCCTAGTTCTCAACCTATTTCAAGTAAAGAAAAATAGAATTGATCTACTAATGAACGTCATAAGAAGCATCATGCTCATGCTAAAGCTCGTAATTCAGTTCTTCAAAATTCTTGTAAGCCTGTGCATGATGTGGTTTTTACTAATGATGTGAAGATGCATGATTATGATGATTCTATTCATATCTTAGATCCTATGTTGATTAATCTAGATGAAGAAGATACTCTTGATGATACTAATGATGTTAATGATGAATATGAGACTATTGACATTGACATTGTTTTACCTAATATGATCTCATGACAATTAATGCTTAAACCTAGTAATGAACATGATGATTCTCAAGAGGATCCTTGTTTGGAACTGGCTATCAGTCCTACTGTGTTGGATGTATTCCCTCTTGTGAGTTACCTACCTTTCCTAAATGATATAGAACAAGATGGGGAGAGTAGGTGGCACACTTGATCAGCTTGTTCTTCATGGTAGCTTTGTTGTGTCTTTTCCCATTGTATTGTGCTTCTCCCATGATGTGTTTGCTAAATGTTGTTAGATTCTTTTATACGACCCTTGTTGCTCTATTGGTGTAAGGTGATAAAGTAATCAAACCTGTTGTTCAATTCTTATATATGTATCTATATTCTTCTATATGTTGTTTTATGTTATGTTGTACCTATTCTATTGTTCGTACATGTTTACTTGTGTAATCTACTTGGATTCAAGATGTGGTAGCACTAATTCTTTTTGGTCTCCATGTCATGGTCCAAAAAGATTCTTCTTCATATATCTCATGTGATCTTTCCTCGTTTGTGATTATAGTTCTGCTTTCTTTGGGGAATGATGTCAATTCATTTTCAATAATATCATATATATATTATCTTATGATCATACTGAACCCATGGTAGGTAGATCCCTTCTGTGTTCTCTCTATGTTTATGTCGTATTTCTCTTGATTTGTCTTTGTTTGGGGGCATCTTGTATTGGAAACATAATTAGTGGATTTTTTTATGTTTATATTAAAGCCATTGCTCCTATTAAAGTGTTAGCAATGACTTTAACATGGGGGCATATGCTCTACTCACCTATTGCACACATGCACTTCTTGATACACATACATTATTTTTTCAAGATACTTTTCTCCATTTTTGGATTAGTGACTAATCCTTAAAGCATGGATTTATATATTAGGATCTCTTGATCTCACTAGTTTCAAATTTTTGATCCCTTAAGGTCAGAGGTGTCCTTAAGACTAGATCTCTTTACCTTTTGGTTCTACTCTTACAGAATAGAATATTCCTAAGGCTGAATCCTTGATGGGTTGACTAGTGAGTAGCCACATTCACTAGGTGGTTCAATTCCATCTTTCCAGTAGCATCATTTTCTTGTGTGGTTCACAATGGGACATAAGTTCTCATTGGGAAAGATAATCACACTCTATCTCTCTATCTCTCTCTAGAGATGTCTCTCTTATTGTGATCTTGGAGTAGATGAAGACTTGAGTCCCTAGGGGCTTGAGATTTCTCTTTGTCCCTTTGATCACGCTAAGATTATCTTTTAATTATGATCTACTTTACCAAGAGTTTGCATCGAGTCCATACTCTTGCTAAAGTGCAGGCTTAATGTATCGTCTTAAAATATAAGCACAACATTTTAAGAGCATTTAGCCCTCCAAGTGAGTGGTCTGGGGTCATGTTAAGCACCTTGATCAGGTCTTTCCATGGATCTGGCTTTCCCCCCTATTCTATTGTTCTCTGCTCCTGTTTTCACCTATTTTTCTGCATTTCCTAGCATTCTGGATTGAGGTCCTATATTTTTTGACCTCAAGGTCAAAGATGACCTTGAGGGTCAATGATGACCTAGAACCTAACCTAGGTCAAGGATGAACTCGACCCTAACCTAGTGTGGGGTCTACCTCATCTTTGACCCAAGGTTCAAATTTCATGATTTTTTGATTTCTAGATATCAGATTTTGGAAAGATTCATTTTCCCGCCTCTAGGTCAGCCATTTCAGGTTTTCGGATGGTAAATCCTTAATTGCATTTAATCTAGGTATATTTCTAAAGGTTAGTATGTAATTGGGATTTAATTCTCCAAGGTCACCCTTCTAGAAGATTGTGCCCTAGTTCACTATAAAAGGAGGCCTTCCTCTCTCATTTCAATCCATCTCTCAATAAAATTTTCAAGCGATCTCATCTCAAGATCTCAAGTGAAATCAAGCAAGCAAGAAGGAGAAAGAAAGAAAAAAAGAAAGAATTCATCCTCAAGAAAGCATTCAAGCATCCATCAAGGAGATCCATTGTTATCCATTGAAGCATTCAATCTCTTTGGAGCCCCCTTGAAGATTTCTCTATCCACATTCATCCAAGCCTCCTCATATGAAAAGATCCATTCAAGATTGGTGTTGAAGATCAAATGCCATTTATTTGAGATATCCTACATACTTATATATTCATTTGGAGCATCCATACTTGTGGATTTGAGGATTCAAATCCTCCATAAAGACTTCAATATAAGCAAGGTGAATTGTTTCATTTACTTTGTTTATGCACATTGCAATTTCAATTCAATTTCAAGGTTAATTCTTAAATTGGGATTTGACCAAGGCAAACCCCCCATCAAAACAAAAAAAACCCTCTTTTTCTTGTAGGTAAAGGTACAGGATTGTGGATCTGAGCTTGGATCGGGATACCCTTTTCGACGATTTTCTGAGATCTGCCAACAAAATCAAAGTCAACCTTCAAAATCTTGAAGTAGTCTTTGACCTTTTATCGGGGTCAAAGACTACCTGTTCTCAGAAAGATAAAAGTTTTCAGGGTTTTCTTCACCTTAGCATTTCTAGTCCAAAACAGGTTACAGAATTGTCCGAAACTGTACACAAAAACAATAAATCAACATTTTCCATATTTTCCCTACTTTAAGGTTAGTACTTGCCTTTCATTTATTTTAGATTTAAAGCATATACTCTTCATAGAGAAATATAAGGTCTTCTTCTTCATTCATATTCTCCATAAATGATGTAGGAGCATCCTGGGTGTAAGAGCAATCTTGCATCACCCAAAAATATTTCTATTTTTGTAGTCAATAAGGGCTATCTTGTGCAGGGCTGCTATTTATGGAAACTTGCTATTTTTATTAAGTTGGTCATACGATCTTAGAATGTTTTGATTTTACATGTGGAGGTTCATCTTAGTCATATTAGCCTGCCAGTAAAGTTTCATGGCTAGATCAGGTCTAGTTTTGAAGATATTGAAGATTTTTGGTATTGGCAGTAGGGTAGGGAAACTTTGAACTCAGTTTTGAAGGCTTTAGAGGCCTCGAATGAGGTCAAAAATTTGGGTGACAAGCACTTGCACAAGTCAAGCTTGTAGAGTGCTTTGTGGCCTTTCTGAAATGTGGTTATAATAGTTAATCAGGTCAACTGGTGATGACTTATGGTCTCTAGAAGTCGGGTCACCTGAAATGGTAGAAAATAATTTTCATTCAAAATTTCTATTCAAGTTTCAAAAGTTATTTTGAGCTGACTTTGATTTAATAAATTGAAAAATAAAATAATTCTAAGTTTGGTCGGCCCTAAGGGCTAAATTTATAGAACCTTCTCAGGCGGTGGAAAATGCCTATATAAAGAAGGCCTGTAGTGTTGTCTAGGGTAGTTTTGGGTAGAGATCTAGGTATTGATTCGAGGCTTTGTCCTACAAAATATTGTAAGGGAATGCCCATGTGGCTTTGCATATTATAATTCTAAAAGTTTGTAATTCCACATTTGTGGAGATAATAAGAAGCCAATTTTTTGTTCTTGCATATTGTTGTTGTTTCTCTATTTCTATTATGTGTTTTTGGTATTAAGGGGAGCACCCTTCATCAAGTGGTATTAGAGCAGAAGTTCCTGAGTGTGTAAATAGATCACTGACTGTGAGGTAGTTTGCACCAAGACCATTGTTAAGGTTTTAGCACGCATCCTAAAAATGCCTCCATGAAGGGAACGTGGTGGAATAGCTAGTGTTGTAACACCTAAGGTTAGAGTGCTCTAGAGACAAGTGCAAGCATTGCAAGAGGAGATTCATAAAGGAATGAATCTTAATGTCAGAGAAGGAAGTGAGGATGAAGCCGAAGAAGAAGATCAAGAAGGAGAAGTCAAAGTTGTGAACTAGGAGGAAGAAAGACTTTTTTGGGCCATTTCTAAGATCAAAAAAAGACCTAAGATTGAGGTTCCTACATTTTCAGGAAATCTTAACCCAAAAGAGTTGATTGACTAGATCAATGAATGTGAATAATATTTTGAGTATGAAGGTATTGAGGATCCCGATAGGGTCAAATTTGTGAAGGCCAGACTGAAAGGTCATGCGAAGATCTAGTGGCAAGAGATTCAATTGGAGAGAAATAGAAGAGGGAAAGATAAAATCACAAGATGGGATCGAATGGTGGATAAATTGAAGTGACAGTTCATTCCTGTTGATTATGAGCTTGACCTACTGAAGAAGATGCAAAGTTTGAAGTAGGTAGGAAGATCTATTTAGGAGTATACAGAGGATTTCTATCGAATCCTCATTAGAACAAGCCATGTAGAAGCTAACAAGGAGAAAGTTTCACATTACCTTAATAGGTTAAGGCCAAGCATTTAGGAGCTGAATCTAGTTTGAATGAATAGTATTGAAGAGGCATACTAGTTTACCCTAAATAAGAGGAAAAGTTGAACAAGAAGTTCAAGAGCAGACAAAATGGAAGAGGTCATGGTGGATGATTTGGTGGATGGTCATATGGAGGCTAAAATGAAGATCTAAAAAAGAAGGATGAGGCAAGTAGCAGTCAAAATCAAAGAGGAAATAATTCCAATCATTTCCAAGATCAGAACAATAGAGATCAGAGAGGAAGAGGAAGAGGACAAGGTTCAGGAAGAGGAGGCTTCCATGGAACATGTTTTCACTATGGAGAAGAAGGTCATACGGCATTAGAATTTCCTCAATGCCAAGGAAGGATAGATAGGAGGAATGAAGGCTAGGCCAGAGTGACACATGTAGATGAAGATGCTAGATCCTCAAATTTTAAAGATGCTGAAAAAGGAGAAACATTGATTAATAGAAGAGTCCTGCTGAGTGGTGAGAATGAACCTGAACAAAGGAGGAGCCTATTTCACACTAGATGCAAGTGTGAGGGTAAATGTTGTGATGTGATTATTGATAGTGGAAGCACTAACAATTTGGTGTCAGAAGAGATGGTGACAAAGTTGAAGCTCAAGAGATAGAAACACCCACATCCATATTAGATTGCCTGGGTGCAAGATGACTACAAGGTCATGGTCAGTGAATAGTGCCTAGTAAAGTTCAAGATTGGTGGGTACCATGGTGAGGTACTATGTGATATCATACCTATGGATGCATGTCACATGTTGTTGGGTAGGCCGTGGTAGTTTGATAGATGTTCTATACATGATGGTCATGTGAATACCTATTACCTAACAAAGGATGGAGTGTGACATAAGCTAAAACCATTGAAGGAGAATGAAGAAAAGGTATGTGGTAATGTAAGAATAACTTTTCTTGATGGAAGGAAATTCCTAGATAGTATGAGGCATGAGCATGTGTTTTGCTTTAATTTCAAAAGTTGGTAAAGAGGAAGTAGAGGATGTACCTGTAGAGATTGCAAATTTGTTGAATGAGTTTCAGGATATTGTATCTGATAATGGAACTGATGGATTACCACCGGTAAGGAAGATCATTCATTAGATGGATTTGATTCTAGGAGCTAGTTTGCCAAACAAGGCAGCACACATAATGACACCAGTAGAAAGTGAAGAATTGAACAAACAAGTACATGATTTATTGCAGAAGGGGTTGATTTGGGAGAGCCTGAGTCCATGTGTTGTACCAAAAATATTAGCACCAAAGAAGAATGGAGAATGGAGTATGTGTATAGACTCCAGAACAATAAACAAGATCACAATAAAGTATAGGTTTCCATTGCCACGAATGGGTGATATTATGGATTGTTTGAGTGGAGCTATGTATTTCTCAAAGATAGATCTAAAGAGTGGATATCACCAGATTCATATCAGAGAAGGAGATGAATGGAAGACTACCTTCAAGACAAAGGAAGGACTATATGAGTGGTTAGTCATGCCTTTTGGGCTAACCAATGCACCGAGCACTTTCATATGGCTCCTGAATGAGGTTCTGAAATAATTTCTGGGTAAGTTTGTCATTGTTTACCTAGATGATATTTTGATCTTTAGCAAGACATTCAAGGAACATATGATGCATATTCGTATGGTGTTTGAGAAGTTCAGAGATGAGAAATTATTGATTAATTTGAAAAAGTGCAGTTTTGTGAAGAAGGAATTAGTGTATTTGGGATTTGTAGTTTGAGTAGAAGGTATGAAAATGGATCTAGAGAAAGTACAGGCTATCCTTGAATGGCCTACTCCAAGGAGTGCTACTGAGGTAAGATCTTTTCATGGTTTGGCTAGTTTTTATAGAAAGTTTATCAAAAATTTTAGCAGTATTTGTGGACCCTTGACTGAAACAATGAGAGGGGATAGAAAAGAGTTCAAGTGGACTAGTGGGACGGATAAGAGTTTTAAACTGTTGAAACAAAAGGTTATAGAAGAACCTATTTTAGCACATCTTGATTTTAATAAGGTGTTTCAAGTAGACTATGATGCTAGTGGTACTGCAATAGGAGCTGTTATGATTCAAGAAGGTAAACCTATTACTTATTTTAGTGAGAAGTTGAATGATGCCAAGAGGAAATTTTCTGTTTATGATTAGGAATTTTATGCTATAGTTCAGGCATTGAAGTGGAGACACTATCTGCTTCCTAAGGATTTTTTTTTATATACTGATCATCAAGCTTTGCAATATTTGAATATTCAAGAAAAGTTGAATCAAAGGCATTTGAAATGGGTTGAGTTTTTACAGATTTATACATTTGTTTTGAAACATAGGAGTGGAAAGTCTAATAGGGTTGCAGATGCTCTTAGCAAAAGGAAACTATTGCTGACAGAGATGTAGATTGAGGTGGTTGGGTTCAAGGAACTCAAGAATTTGTATCCAGAGGATCCTAATTTTGGTGAAGCTTGGAAAGCTTGTAAAGAACCTGTTACTCTAGATAGGATGAAGTGGTTGGATTTCATCATTCAGGATGATATGCTATTTAGAGGGAGTCAGTTATGCATTCCAAGAAGTTCTATGAGGGAGAATCTCATCAAGGAGAAGCATAGCGGAGGATTGGCTGGACATTTTGGTTGTGATAAAACCCTTACTTTGGTTAGTGAGAATTATTATTGGCCACAGTTGCAGCAACATGTCAAGAAGTTTGTATAGAGTTGCAAAGTATGTCAGATGGTGAAAGCAGTGAAGTAGAATACAGGATTGTATCAGCCATTACCTGTACCAGAGAAGCCTTAGGAGGATATTAGTATGGACTTTGTTCTTGGTTTACCAAGGACACAATGGGGACATGATTCAATTTTTGTGGTAGTTGATAGATTTTCAAAGATGGCACATTTTATTCCCTGCAAGAAGACTAATGATGTTGTTCATGTAGTAGAATTATTTTTCAGAGAAGTGGTGAGATTACATGGTTTTCCAAAGAGTATAGTTTCAGATAGGGACACTAAGTTCATTGGATATTTCTAGCACACATTGTGGAAGAAGTTTAAGATAGATTTGAAGTTTAGTTCATCACATCATCCACAGACTAATGGATAGACAAAGGTGGTGAATAGGAGTTTGGGAAATTTGTTGAGATGTTTGGTTGGAGATAAGCCAACAAGATGGGATTTGATTTTACCACAGGAAAAATTTGCATATAATAATTCTGTCAACAGGAGCACTAGTAAATCACCATTCCAAATTGTATATGGGAGTAGTCTAAGAAATGCATCTAAGTTGAGAAAGATAGATAAAGGAGAAATAAGTAGTGCTAAAGCTTAGAATTTTGTAGAACACTTGAAGAACATCCATGAGGAGGTGAGGAAGCATATTACCAAGATGAATGTACAGTATAAGGCTAAGGTAGATGTGAAAAGGAGGCATAAGGAATTTCAAGTTGGAGATGAAGTCATGGCTCATTTGTGGAAGGAGTGATTTCCAGTTGGTACATATAACAAATTGAAAATAAAAAAATTTGGGCCATGTAAAATACTGAAGAAGCATGATTCAGGAAATGCATATGAAATAGAATTGCCTACTGAGCTGAATATTTCACCAGTGTTTAACATTTCAAATCTGATAGAGTATCATGAGGGAGGTGTTGAAGATGAGATCACAATAGCACAGTGGAGTATTCCAACAACTAGTTTAGATACCAAAGAGATTGAGGATATACTAGATAGTTGTGTTGGCAGAAGCACAAGGAATAGGACATATGAAGAATATTTGGTCAAGTGGAAAGGATGACCTATTGAAGATTCATCATGGCTGACAAAGGAGGAGGTTAGCCTTCTTGGTTTTCCTCTACACACCTGAGATGTGATGAGGTCACTTCTCAAATTACCCTGGGTGTCTAATGCAGGAGCATACTGGGTGTAAGAGCAATCTTGCATCACCCAAAAATATTTTTGTTTTTGTATTCAATAAGGGATATCTTGTGTAGAGGTGCTATTTATGGAAACTTTCTATTTTTAATAAGTTGGTCATATGATCTTGGAATGTTCTAATTTTACATGTGGAGGTTCATCTCAGTCATATCAGCCTGCCAGCAAAGTTTCATGGCTAGATCAGGTCTAGTTTTGAAGATATTGAAGATTTTTGGTATTGGCAGTAGGGTACAAAAACTTTGAACTTAGTTTTGAAGGCTTTAGAGGCCTCGGATGAGGTCAAAAATTTGGGTGACAGGAGCTTGCACAAGTCAAGCCTGTAGAGCACTTCATGACCTTTCTGAAATGCGGTTATAATAGTCAATCGGGTCAACTGGTGATGACTGATGGTCTCCGAAAGTTAGGTCACCTGAAATGGTGGAAAATAATTTTACTTCAAAATTTCTATTTGGGTTTCAAAAGTTATTTTGAGCCGACTTTGATGTAATAAATTGAAAAATAAAATAATTCTAAGTTTGGTCGGCCCTAAGGGCTAAATTTTTGGAACCTTCTTGGGATGTGGAAAATGCCTACACAAAGAAGGCCCGTAGTGTTGTCTAGGGCAGTTCTGGGTAGAGATTTGGGTATTGATTCGAGGTTTTGTCCTACAAAATATTGTAAGGGAATGCCCATGTGGCTTTGCATATTGTAATTTTGAAAGTTTGTAATTCCACATTTGTGGAGATAATAAGAAGCCAATTTTTTTGTTCTTGCATATTGCTGTTGTTTCTCTATTTCTGTTATGTGTTTGTGGTATTAAGGGGAGCACCCTTCATCAAAGTCAAAGTTGAACTTCTAAGAAAACCCTCTTTTTTCTCGCAGGTACAAGTACAGGACTGTGGATTTGAGCTTGGATTGGGATACCCTTTTCGGTGAACTTCTGAGATCTGCGAACAAAATCAAAGTCAACCTTCAAAATCCCAAAGTAGTCTTTGACTTTTTATCGGGGTCAAAAACTACTTGCTATTAGAAAGATAAATTTTTTTAGGGTTTTCTTCACCTTGACATTTCCATTCTGAAATAGGTTGCAGAATTGCCCGAAACTGCACACAAAAACCATAAATCAACATTTTCCATATTTTCCCTACTTTAAGGTTAGTACTTGCCTTTCATTTATTTCAGATTTAAAGCATATACTCTTCATAGAGAAATATAAGGTCTTCTTATTCATTCATATTCTCCATAGATTGATTCAATTATGTATTGACCTTTTGGTTGATCAATTTGGATCTCTCCTTTGGGAATTTGGATTTACTAGTTGATCTCATATTTCCCATTCATTTGAATAGGGTGAACATATTCCATTTTAAATTTATTCAACTATATTAGGGGATAGTTGGAGCTTATTATTGGGAGCTATTTTTGGAGGCTATATTCAAGGCATAATTTGTGTATGAAATTCGGGGTTAATTGAGAGTGATTGTGGCTAGAATTTTGGGGCTATTTTATAGCAAATTTGAGTTGATTAAGAGCTAAATTAGGGGTCCTAAATTTTCAAATTCAGCCTTAGGATGGCATATAACCAAGACTGATTTTTAGTTTTAGGGGTTTAGAATCATGGAAAAGGAAGGCTTAGTGAATGTTTTCATTTGTTTGTCCCCTTTTTGCATTTTTTTAACCATTTTCAGAGTTTTGAAGGAAAATAAAGTAGGCTTCTCCATATGGCATCAATTTTTGAGTATTGAATTCAATCCTTTTCTTCTTTCTGCATTAAGTGTTTATCAATTTTGTAACAAGGAGAAGTGAATTGTTTCTATTCCTCCTTTAAGTGATCAAAATTCAAATCTTTTTGTAGAATATGTATGTTTGTTGATAGATTCTATTGTTCATGGTGGATACCCTAATAATGGATTTTAGTCATCCTATATATTGATTAGTAAATGATAGTGCCAATCTCATTAGTAGTTGTGATTTTGGATACAGGTTCAAAGATTCTAATAGGTCTGGAGCAAGTTTTGGTGTATCACCCCATTTCCTTTTAGTTTTAAGTTATCTTTCTCCCTTTCCCCATTCAAGTTTTATCTAGGAGGTGATATTTCCAAATCTAATAGTAACTAACCTAGAATTCAGAGATTCCTTCTCAATCAGAGTCCACCTACAACTTGATAAGGTTTCCATTGTTAGGATGAAATGTCAGTGAGCCCTAATGCCTGATTTAGGGTGACATTTTAAAACCTCAACACCTCTTCAACCGAAATATCCTCAGATGCCTTCTCCTCTTTTGCATCATCACCAAATTATTTAAGTAATTTGTCCATCATTTTGTTAGACTTCTTTGTTACCGTGACTCCAACTAGATCCATTTTGATTTTTTGTTTGGTCTATTCATAGGTTCCAAACCTAGTTTCCTATGGATCCTTGGGCTCAGCAAGTAAAGCCTTTATTGACCTAGAGGCTCGGTCAATGTCAATTTCATAGCCCATTGGTGCCAGCCATGTTTTTCTTAGCTCAATAGCCTTAACCAATGTGTTGTCAGTGTCTACTAAGAAACATATGTCATCTTTATACTTCTTAATTAATTGCCTAGGAATTATGATTCTCTGGTTCATTCTATCCTTAAATTGTTCAAAATAAAAATCCATGATGCTAACAAAATCTTGTCCAAAACTTTGAATAAATTCATTTATTTGAAGAGTGACCTGTCGGTTAGTACTCCAATCAACATTACCGATTGATGGGAAATTTTTCCCTGAACATATAAAAATATACACAACAACAATGATCCAAACTTACATGAGTTAGACTTCACCAGCCTAATGGTTTTCATATTTTATTCTAACTACTTCAATAGTAACTTGGTGAGGTCCAGTTGAAAGCTTTTCTTCATACTTTTATAAGCGATGTCCATTGCTCCACATGGCACTTTGTTAGGTCTACTAGATTGAAATATTTTCTAAGCAATGGCATATGTAGTGAACCTAGTCTCAGGATCAATGATGGTGTTGACTCACATGCCTCTACCATATCATTCAGCTCTAGTATCTTTTTATATCTTAGTTCTCAATGCACTCCTTAGTGCTTTGACCTTGTTGGTTATGGGATAAACAAAAATTGTGTGTATAATATCCCTAGTGATCTTCAAAGGTTCATCCAACCATAGCTTTCCCTCATGTACTTGGCTCAAAACAATTCTTATCCATTTGTTCTTAAAAAACTTCAAGAAATATAGTGCATTAACCAAACCTTTAACCTCCAGATGAGTGTGTTCATCCTTTACTTTCCCATCGATACTTACCTCCTGAAAGGTGGATATGAGCTCAAAATCACCGATCTCTTTGATCTTGCAGTGAATATACATGTGAATGTATTCAACTAGAAAAACCCTAGGTGGTATGCTTGAAAATGCTCTGGTTTTATTAGTTTGTGATGCAACTTCCAGATGAAGTTTATAATATGGCTTATTACAAGTTGCAGACTTGATTAGATTAACACTCTTCTCAATTACAGTCTTTGATTTTTCATCCTTTGATGAGGACGCCATTATTCTTCAATTTAGGGCTTCAAGAGAAATCAACTATATAGCTTGGTGAAAGTGGAAATTACTTCAATTGTGAATGCTCAGCTCGAAAAAACCTTCAAATCTATGCTCAAACTACTCTTGAATCTCTCTACTCAGTTCTTTTCTCGAGACTACTTTGTTCTCCTTTTTTGTAATATGAAAAATAACTAAGTCCATGGTGTATTTACAGAAAAATTCAAAGTCCTGCTCAAACTTTTTCATTAAATGCTTGACCTAACTTAGCTTGGTAAGAATAGTTGCACTCGGTTTAAACTTCAAAACATCATATGGTCGGTTAACACTAAGATTTCACTCAGTTGATATAGCAGCTCAATTAACCTTGCCAATAGTTACCGACTAGAAAACACATACTTGGTCTTTCTTATACCGACTATTCATATTTTGAGTTCTAAACATAAAAACCATAGTGCATCTTGATTCATGCAAATTTGGTATGCAATCACTAACTATAAGGAACTGTTTGTTAGATATACCTGATTGGAATTTTAATTCCATACATAACTTTATATCTTAGGTGGAGGAGTTGATGTCACCCAATCCAATGGATGAGGTTTCACTGACTACATTGCTTGATCCAACATTATCACTTGATATTTTTCTCAGCATAGTGTTTCTTATCCTCATGATTTCCTTAATTGTATTACCATTTTCATATGTTTGTGTCTCTGGTGCCCAGTCTCTAGAATCCTTACTTAAGTGACCGACCTTGTGCCAATGTAAACATGCCATACCAGTGCTTGTCCAAGTGCAAGAGTTCTCTATCATGCAATTAGCTGCAATATGTCCATACCTTCCACACACTATGAAATTAACCCATGTATTATAATCCCAAGTATATGCATTACCTTTCCTTCTCGGTTGATGGGTTGTGTTTTGTTCTTTTGATGTCTAGAATTACTTCATCTTTATCGTGCATTCTTGTGTAATGTGTCCATGCATGTTGCAAGTACAAAAATGTTTCTCCATGTAGGGTTTCTTAGGAGTCTTATTCAACTTAGATTTGCGCTCATGTGCTCGATGTCCAAAATTGTTACAATTATAACAGTGACCATTGAACTTAGGAATGGATTTAGGAATACCTTTTTCTTTGCTCCTACAAACATTTGCTATGTAACCCAGTTTTCCACAATGATGACATGATAGCTTCTTTGGCCTTTGATTAGTGCAGGCATTGTTCTTTTGTTCAGCTTGTCTTGATGACTCTCCTTGCTCAGTGTAGCCTAAACTAGTAGTGCTACCAAGTCATCATTGACTAATTAGAAATTCATCCATCTTCTTGGAACCATCTTCAGCTTTCTTCATCATTTCATTATGTTGTTGCATTTTGACTTTATTTTTCAATATTTCATTTTCTTCTCTTAGTTCACTGATGTCTTCTAGTTTCCTTGTAAGGTCATTATTTACTTGGTTGACCTCCTAACTTATGACAACCATCTAATTGGACATTTCAAAGTGATGATTGGTGAGTCTCATTATCTCAAATTTTTTTTATTGTAGCTTCTTAGTCATTTGTCTCTTGTCTTCAATAGCTAAGTTTATTTCTTGTTCATCTTGCCTAGCATTTTTCATGACATCAACCATCCTAACCATTTGTGTTTCTTGACCGATCTACAGGGATTTGACTTGTTCAATAAGATGTAGATTAATTTCAGATAAATCAAATATTGCTCCTTCAGATGCATTAGATATACTGCTAGATCTAGATCCAGATGTCTCAAACGGGTCATCTATCTCTTCTTCATGATAATCAGTCTCACTATACCGAATAGCCATATCCTTGCTTTGAATTAGTAACTTCTTCAGTTCATCTTTGGCTTGCTTGAATTATTCAATGAAGATTTTCTTATGTATTCTTTGATTCTCAATAGTCTTGTCTAACCTATATCTTTCCATCCTTAGATATTTTCTCTTAAGTGGTTAAACTTCCTTAATAAGAGATCTATCTCTCATACCAATTGTTGGGATTGGAAAGATACATTAATGAGAGGGGAGGGGTGAATCAATACCCTCAAAAAGTTTTAACTATCAAACCTTTACAATAGTAGAATCTATTTAATGGACTGATTTCATTATTTGTAACATACATTAAATAGCTTGGAAATGTAAAGTGCATGTAAAAAAAACAATAAATCATACACGAAAATAAGTACTCATGACTTAGTTATTTTGGTTACGTAGAAACCCTTGTTAGAAGGTAAAAACTACGATGGGGATGACACCCACAAATTCTTCACTACTGCGGTAAATAAAGTATGTTGGTTAAGGCTACAATTATTGATCACTTCTGATGATCTTACCATGTTAGGAGTAAAAAAAGATTGACTAGATTGACCTTGTTAAAGTATTTTAGAAACATAATCAAGTGTGCACTCAGTTAAGAGATTTACAATAAGACGGTTAAGTCTAGCCTATTAAGGGATTTAAATCTTCTACAATGGTTAAATTGATAATAGAAAATATATGTAAAATTGACAAATTTATCTTGGATGATTCAGATATGTGAAATAAAAATCAAATATCACCTCACTGTGATGACTATATCCTTATGTCCTACTCGATAGCCTTGTATGAGTTCTGATAAAATTGATTGTCTCTGATATAATTTATGTCATAAAACCTTGTCTAATCTCCTGATGTCCTTAGTGCAGCTACTATTTCATGATTCATAATCATAATAACATATTTTACAATTATATATCAAACAACCTTGACCTAATTAGGGTTTACAATATATTAGAAAACCTAAGATCAACGTTATACAAAAATAACCTAGATCTACCATTACATAGGAATCATCACAAAAGTTAATAATTACATCCATATTAAATATGTCTTGATCTTGGTAAATTGTTGATATAATTAGTAAAACCATTTGCATAGATAAATGAGTCATTCCTGATTACTATGTTGTTTCCTGAATAATTGATGCAAGAGCATCCTAGGATTCTTGGAAATCCTGTATCAACCGAAAATATGTTTGTTTTGAAAGGTAGATTAGTAGTCTTGATCTTAGTTGGTGAAGAACTTGCTTGGTTTTGGAGTTTGGTTTCTCAATTTATGTGGTTACTAGGGTGCTCGATCTCTAAAGGATGCTTGGTAACTGAAGGCAGCGGTTATTCTTACGCTTAGTGATAATTGTGTTTGTTGGTCATGCTTGGCATGGTCGGTTCACTGGTGCTTGGTTATTTCTCTAGCACTCCATGTTCTTGCAGACTGACTTGGTTATTTAAATGAATCAGCTTGGCCAACTGGTGCATTTAAGTTGGGTTGCGTTCCTCATGTTATGGATTGACCGCTGGACATATGGGGACCTAGATCTGGCATGTTGCATTTTCCTATATGGATCTAGAGGCTGACATGGATAATTTATTTATTGTAAGGCTATTTGAGAGTTGACTGATGTTTTGGCATTTAATAATTGTTCATAGGAGTTAATTGTTTCATCTAGATGACTTGTGGTAATTGTTTCATCTAGATGACTTACGGCTAAGGATGAGTATTTAAAGGATGTTTAAGTAGTTGTTAGGGTGAGGTGAGAGTTACTATCTTGAGATCTTAGGCATCAAGAAGATTTCTTGGAAGTTGTGAGTACAAGTTTATATCTTTCCTAGGATCCCTACTAGTGTCTTGTCGTGTTGCAGACTTGGGTCGTGTTGCAGACCTGGGTTAGCTAAGTGGTTAAGTTGTGGAAGGATTTGGATCTTGTGAGATCTTGTAGACTATTCTTGCTTTGTAATTGGTTGTAACTGGGAAGGCCTTATAGCCTTGCACATTGCATGTAATCAGTGAATTTATGAATAAAGATTCCAGTTTTATATCAGATCTTGTGTTTAAGTTATGTAATTCCACTATGTAATGGTTTGGCTGCAAGGTCAGACAGTCCTTAATTGGATCCTCTATCCTTGACTACATCAAGAGTTGGTTTGGCTGCAAGGTCAGACAGTCCTTAATTGGATCCTCCATCCTTGACTACATCAATAACTCAGTTATACTGCATTCCCTATTCAGTAAATTATTGATGCTTAGTGTGTAGAATGCTCGGTACTCGGTAAGTGTACTCGATCAAACCTGTATTTGGTTAAAATGAAGTTTTTCCTTGTCTTTACTTGGTGTGAAGGCTTTGTATACTTGACTGACTGACTTGTTTGTATCCTTATTCCAACCTTTACCGACCAAATAACTTATTGATACTAATGACAATCCATTAATGCTCGAATAGAGATAACACAATGCTCACAAATTCTCTCCAAAACATATGAGGAAAATTCCTCTCAAGCATCAGGCTCCTTAATGCCTCTATAATTGTTATGCTCTTGCACTCTACTACACCATTTTTTGTGTAGTTCTAGGAGAAGATAACTCTCTCTTGATGTCATGCATTTAACAAAATGAGTTGAACTCATTTGATGTGAATTATCCACTTGTATCTTATCCAAACATTTTGATCTTTAGACCCATCTCATTCTAAATCAATGCTTTGAGGGATTGAAACTTTTTAAAAGCTTTGAATTTATCTTTCAAAAAAGATACCCATACCATCTTATAGTAATCATCTATTAATAGCATAAAATATCTATTACCTTCCAGAATTCTTTTCTTACCAGGACCACACAAATCAGTATGAAAAAGATCAAGCAATCTATTGGAGCTCTCTTTCTTAGAGTGAAAAGTAGATCTAGTTTTCTTACCCAATTGACATTCTTGGAAAAATATATTATAAGGATTCTTCATCAAAGGAAAGTCTAACAACACAAGTGGAACTTATATCCACTATATTGTAAAAATTTACATGACATAATCTTTTATGCCATAACTAGCTTTCATCTATTTGAGAAATTAAATTGTACTCCTCTATCCACTATTTAAATGAAATATGTGATGTAGGAGCATCTCGGGTCCTTGGCAATCCTGTGTCACAAAAAGCATATTTGAGGTTGTTTGTGTTTCTCAGTTCCTACTTTGACTGAGTTGGTTTGGTGTTGCTCATTTTCCTGTGTTTGTTGGTGTTGGTGGGTTATCTCTCTGGCACTCAATGAATTTCCTGGCACTCAATGATGCTTGTTTGGTGCTTGGTTGGATTTTCTTACCGACAGGTTTCCTTTGAGTTTCTGTTGAGGTCGACTTGTGCATTTAATTTGGGTCACAAATTTAATGTTGGTATCCATCATTGGGAAGTGTGTGGTCCCAGATCTGATCGTTCCTTCTATTGATTGTGGATCTGAAGGCTGGCTCGGTTTGGTAGCCTCTTGTATAAGTATAGTTGTTTGGTTAGAGTTTAGGGGAAGTTTTGGATAGAAGTAAGAAGATATAGATTAGAGATTGTTGGTAGATCCTCGCATGTTTGAGGACATTTGTAATTCATTTTAATATCTGGATGTAACTGGGAAGGCCTTACAGCCTAACATGTATGAATCTATTTGAAGTAAATTATGAATAATCCTGCATTTTCTCTCTCACACTATGTTGTTGTTTCTTCTGCGTGTTGTTGAGCAAGGTGGACCAAGTTAGGGTGTGCCATTAGTTGGCCCCTCATGTCCTCCTTTGCATCAATATGTTACCTCTTTTCTTAGATCAATCTCCTTTCCATAATTATTCTAGATCTTTCACATATCATCCTTGAAATGAAATCGATAGCCCTTATCCATTAGTTGACCAACACCTATAAGATTATACTTCAAACCTTCCACATACAAGACATCATCAATGTTGTTTTTTCCATCCAAGGTAATAGAACTTCTAACTTTTATCTTACCATCATATTTGTCTCTCCATTTCAATTTTTCACCTTCATACTTTTCATAAATTAAAAATTTTCTTGTCACTAGTCATGTGGTGAGAGAATCCACTATAGATCACCCATATTCCCTCCTTCACAACTTGAGTAGCAAAAGCTTTATTTTCAACAATATCATTAGTGGGCCTAGAGGTTTGAAAATATTCATACTTAGACTCATTATCTTTAATAGAAATAAGAGAACTAATAGATTTGAAATCATTATATTTGATATCTTCTTTCTTAACATTATCAAGTGAGCTATTAAGAAAGGAATTTATAGATTTAAGATTTTCATTTTTAATAGATTCATCATCAGTTACCTCACTATCATTGTTGTCAAAAGTGTTAGATATATCATATGAAACCACATGAGAGCTCTTAGGTGCACATATAGAAATTAGTGTCTCTATATTATTTATCTCTCTTTATTCTTTTTCAAGTTCCTTCATTATTTTATTAATCTCCTTATCACATGATGACATCTTTTTTAGGATTCTTTTATTCATATTTGATCTCTTATTGTTTTTTCCATTTTCTGCCATCTTTGGATCTCCCTCAAGCTGTTAGGCTTCAACAAAGGGATGAGGCTCTGATACCAATTATTGGAAATAATAGCAAGAAACTAAGAGTGGGTGGTGAATCTGTTTCTTCAAAAATACTTAAGCTTCAAACCCCTTAAAACTCTTAATGTATAAAACCCTTAATCTGTGAGGTCCTACCCCGACCCATCTTAGCTTGGCAGTTGATTTGATATTTGGACTATCTAGATGATACCTTGTTTTGTGATGCTAGATCTATGTTGATTATGACTTTACATCATTAGACATCATGTGATGATTTTACTGGATTATATTGATGATGATGATAAACGTATCTCTGCATGCTTATGTTAGATTCATATTGATTATATGTTTTGAAAAGATGAATAAATTTTGAATTCTGCATTTTGTTACATCATCTTAAGGAATCATAGTATGTGATAGATGTGATGTGAATACATATGGTAATGGTTCTAAAATTGACTTAGGGTTACTTGTTTATGCAAAATTCAACTTACATTTTGATGTTTATAGAATTAGGGTACAATGTGGATTATGTTTATGAAGAATCATGAAATGCAATTTCTCTACGTATTGAATTTGGATGTTATTATACATCCTATTTCACTTTTGATTATATATGCAATGATTTCATGTGATACTGATGTCTGAATCGAGTGTGCAGGATTATGACCATGGTTGTAAATAAGGGGAAACAAGGATGGATCTATGTGAAAATAGTTTAAGGCCAAGGTCGACTCTAGGAAGAGAATGACCTCATTGTTATGTGATTTTAATTTCATAAACGTAATGCTTGTAAGATTGTTGTTGAAAATGTTATATGTACATAATTGGATATAAATTCAATAGGTATAAATGAAAAATGTAAATTATCCATTAGGCATGCCAAATGTATAATCATGTAATGTGATGTGTACTTCTTTTTTGAGGTGTCACTTGACATTGGTGTAATGTGTTGGCATGCCTAAGTGGAATGTGGACCCTACCTCACCCTTACGTTATCTTTTGAATTCCTAGGCACAATTAGTGGTTTGGGAAACCAAGGCATGTGACATCACTTACATTTTCGGATGTAAACTTTACTTGAGTTTTTGGAGGGTTATATGGATCCCTATGGTGTAGTTAGGGTTAGTTTTAAGTACCATAAGGCATTTGCATAGGATAGGGGGTCAACTTTTACCCTTTTCACTTCCCTAAGCTTCCAAATTGCCTCTCAAAGTGAGCCTTCTTTGAGTGTGATGAATTTGGACATGTCTTCAAGGATAATCCCCTTCCCCATGTTTTGAATTACTTCCATTTTCTTAGCTAAGGGAAAGTGGCTTGTGAGAAAGAGCCAAGACACCTAACTTACCTTGGGATGAGGGTAGGAGAGAAGGATTGTCTTTGGGCTTTTAGGAAAAAGGGACTAGGAAAGAGAGACACTTCTACACTATGCAAGTTTAGATTTGAGAGTAGGGGACTTTAGAAAATCTAGAGTTTTGAGAAGGGAAGGAAAGCTAGGAAAGGGAGGAGAGGCTCTTCAAAAATTTCACCATTGCCATAGCTTGGAGAAGAGGTAGGTTCTTCTACATGTAAATTGTTTTCTATGTAAATGTAATGTGTGGTTAATTTTATATGAGATTTTGAGGTGTTATGTTCTCAATATGTTTCATAATTTTTCCTTCTTTTACTCTTGTTTATTCCTTGTTTGATGTGGGTGTGAAAGACAATTCTCATCCTTGGGGGGATTTGAGAGTGTCTTGGGGTGAAGGGCATACTGTTGGTACTAAAAAATACATGGGTTTTTTAGCACCTTGTTAAAATTTTGCTTTTTGACCCCTTTAAGTGCTTTTGTGCCTATTTTCCCGGATGAGATTCTGTGGTTTTTCATGCATGTCAAGTACTCATTACCCTTGTTCTATCATTTGAAGACATCCCAAGTCATTAAAGTAAAATTTCAAGTTGTTCCATGATGTCTTGTTTTCAGCACTTATCCCAATTATGCATTTTTGCCTAAGTGTCAATTTGTTGTAACATGCCCTATTTTCATTTGAATATATTTTGCCTAGTGATTTGTCATGACATGGTGGTTTTGGAATCATATTATATGCATGGGAGTGAGTCATCCTACCAATTTTTAGCCCCCCATGTACCCATTTGTCCTATTTTCCAATGTTATTCCATTTGCAATTTGTTAAAATTCTCTGAGTGCGCACTGTCTAGTTTTATAAGTAGCCTACTTTCACATATCCTAGTTTGTGCCCTGTGCAAGATCCAGAATAATTGAGTGTGGTTCCATACTATAGACCTAGAAGACTACATGCTTGATGATTTCCAAGTCCCCACTAGTCCATGTGACCACTTTTCCAAGCCATTTCCAAACCCAGTTTCTATGTTTTTCATTGTTTTATATCACAAATTTTACTAAATGGTTGACTTTGGTGATTAATTGTAATTGGCCACTTGATTCTTGGGATGAGAAAATAATGGATTCATGCTCCTTTTTTGGGGGTGAATCAATGCCCAAGATTCTGGTCTCTAAAAGTTTCATTTGGTCAGTTTTAAAGGCCAGTTCTAGAGCCAATTTATGTGATTTTGGGCAGTACGGGAAGAATTTATTTCTAAGTGGCCAAATTTGATCAGTTTTATCTTATGGCTCAAGTCATTTCATGATTCCTCCTTTGGTGTGCATATCATAATGTTGGAGGTCGATGTATGCTCCTGGTGGCGCTCTCTTGTCGGGCCCTTCAGTCAGTTTTCAAGGCCGCTTCCAGAGGGTAATTTGTGTTAATGGAAAGTCTTGTGGAGATGTAGAAATTGCATTGTTATGTTTATACCTCGGTGCACCGTGGTTTCATTCTGCTAGGTGACTACCATTTTGGGTTGAACTATTTGTTTGGGGGTCAAATTTGATGTTTTAGTTTTGTGGCCGTGTGTTCAAAGGGAAGATGAGGTAGTAATACAGTGTGATGGAAATGAGGGTGGTGTCAGACACATAAAACATGTAAAGAAGACAATGTTATAGAAAGTAAAACTAATATTTTGTATATGCTTACA